>CM042013.1:61599493-62199493 GCA_023525715.1 Cichorium intybus
GCAAACTTACTAATATAATATCTAAAATGATCCCTAAAGTTTTCATAATTTTTGGAATTTTTTTTAATTTTTGATTTTTTATAAAAATAAAATATAAAAAATATTTTTTTTCAATTTTTCACAATGGTGCTTGTTTTGTAGATAATTAAATTTTAAAAACTTTGGTTTTTTCAGAATTTTTTTTACAAAGAAATAAAAAATTATGGCAAAAATACAAACTAGGTGGAAAATTATATAAAACCCAGCCAATCATACAGTGACACATGGCATGAGGAGAGTGGGGCGCGTGGGATGTCAAATTGAATGGAAATTGGACGCGTGAGTTGGTTCAAAATGACACAAATGACCTTAGAGAATTCTCTTTTCCTCCCTTTTAGTTTCTGATATTAACAAAAACAACCCCTGAATTTTAATACATGATCATTATTTGCACATTAAATCTAATTCATCCATTTTTGAAGATTAAAGGCCCAGATTTGTCCTCGCGGTTCTTACCGGATTTTTGGTTCCTACACGATCCTCCTTCTATATATATATATATATATATATATATATATATATATATATATATATATATATATATATATATATATATATATATATATATATATATATATATATATATATATATATATATATATACACGGACGAACAATTACAATGATATAGTTATTTGACACGTTCTGTTAAAAATGCATATTTAATCTTAATTTGTCTATGTACATGTTTTGGATTTATTTGCAAATACTTATCGCAATTAAATTCTAGCATTTTCAAAGATTTACAATCATAAATTTCATTCCTAATCAAATACTCTAAATTGTTACAAACAAATTGTCGCTAAATGATCGAAACACATACATTGGTAAAAACAATTCTTATGTTTTGGCAATTGCATTAAGCTAAGAAAAGCATCATTGGAAATACAAAGCGACACCACTCATTCATTTATTAGATACGAAAACTTTTACAGAAATAAGATTTTTTGAGGTTAATCACTTAACCACACTTGAAACTGAAAATTTATTTAAACGAGAAAAATATAGGATGGCGATTTCGGGAATGTCCATTTATCGCATGTATGCACCAGATCAGATTGAGATATCGAAACCTTGGAACTTTTCCGTTGTAATGTCGTCCATAATCTGGCTCATTTCTTTAGTAAGTTCGTTGTTCCAGCCTCCAACTTTTCCTTCCCTAAAGAAAGTGTTGTTAGGCACACCCTCACGGAAATTCCCATGCTGATTAACTTCCTTTAGAGTTTCAAAACTACAGAGCCTCACAATCTCTTCCACCGCACCATTGGCCTCTTCCTCTTCTGTGAAAGGGTAACCCAAGAACTCTGCTAATTGCTTCAGTTTATTGGCAGTATCTTTTTTCATGTCCTCATATGTTAGAAATAAAACCCTTGTCGGATCTTCAGTGCTAGCTTTATAGTACTCTTTCACGTGATCCCAATAAGGTCCGTATGGCGTCAAACCTTTAGTATACACCTCAAGCATCTCATCCATGCTCATTTCGGTTCGTAATCTGTCACTCAACTTTTTTCCAAAGTGAAATAAAGAGACCAAAACATCCTTAGGGTTTCTACACATATAAACTATACGACAACCAGAATCATGAATGGATTGAGGCAACGCAATGTAAGGCATATGGGTACCAAAGAGACGTGGTTGATTTTCAGGGAGATAAGTAGGCGTTTTTTTAGCAATATCAGTCTCAAGGAAAGGAACACATTTGTGGGGGTTAGCGCTGCGTAGAGGATGAGTTGATAGAGTGCTCTTTTTGTACCTTTTTCGGTTTACGATGGCAAACGCGAGTGCCTTAAGCCATGTTGTACCAGATTTTGGTTGTGTAGCCAAGTAGATATCAGTTGAGTGAACTTGGAAAGTTTCTTGCACGGCCAGCGTTGTTTCAATTGAGAAAATATCCCCTGACGAATACCAAAACCCTTGATACATGTATAGGTCCAGGCCCATCCAACCCTTTTCTTTTGGAAATGCGGCAATCTTCTCCTTGTATCTATCCAAAATGGAGGCGAGATTTGCATATTCATCGTCATGATGTTCTGAACTAGGTTTAGATGTCAGTGAAAGAGAAGAAACATCTGGCATCGACATTTGAAGGCTTATATTATCGGTGGAGAAATAAATTTTGTTGATTACTATATATAGACACAAAGAGTACTTGCAAGTGGCTCTTGAGATGTGGGGATTGCAAAATTTCGATGATAGAGCTTTGAGTAAATTAGATGAATCGTCCCATGTGGTTTGATGTAATCGGCGTGTTTAGTCCATATGTTTTTGTCAACTCGGGCTGTCCCTCTAAGTTTAGTTTGTTGCATATTCGGTCCCTTCTGTTAACGTACGGTGTCTAGTTTTTACGGTTAACACGAGATCAAATGACAAATTTACTTTTTTTTTTTTTTTACATATATTATTACTTTTGTAATTACTATTACATTAAATGTGCAAGTTCAGACCACCTCCATCCCCACATTTTTAACGTCTCTATTCCTCTCTCAAGATATCCACTACAGAAAAGATGGTAAACCCACCCAACATGGTTTTCATAATAAACAAAGCAAATGATAGCAAAACGTACAAGTCCACAATCTTTTCTTTGGGAACCCATGTTCATCAAAAATTTGCACCAAAACTGGCGAAATGGAAAATAAATAATTTAACTGGGACCACAAACCCAAGATCAATACAGTACGATTAATCACAAATCAGCAAATCACATAAACTTTTCCTTGAATACTCGGATGGGTTTATCAGAATTTCGAGGTGCATGTAGACCAAGGTTTGTGTTAACTGTCTATTTCGAAAGTTCAACAAATTCACAGGAGGTTTGGAGGTTTGAGTCCATAAAGACATTGTCCGACTCCGTACCGGCGAAGAAAACTCTGGAGAACGTGGAGAGAATGTTCAAGAACCCGGAAAAAAGGGGCGGACGCAAGAAGAAGACTATGGAGTGACGTCGCTTTGTATTTCCAAGAAGAACGTGGAGAGAATGTTCAAGAACCTGGAGAACGTGGAGAGAATGTTTAGTTTAATAGGCTATTTTGTTAAAAAAAAAAATTCTAAAAGCAATGATAAAATGACACCTGTAACAGGAGGGACGTGAAATGCAACATATTGAACTTTTAGAGCTTGTCTGAATAAACAGAAAACATAGAAACATTTCGTGTAATTTACTTTGAAGCCGTTTAATTTTCTATAGAGTGTTCTACAGGAACGTGTTGCATGTTCATCACGATTTATTTTAGCGACAAACTTTTTTTTTTTTCCGTATTGCCCTTTACTTTTTAATTACAGTTTTTTACTATAGATTGTTCGAATGCATATGTTCCTCAATTTTCCCATTTATATTTTAATTAATGATGGAGACTCCATACAATAGTGTCTATTTCGTTAGGTGGTTTTTTAGGATGGTTACGTTATCAATAGCATAGGAAATAACTGGCAATCTTAACTTCATGTTATGCTTTTCTCCGCTCCCTGAATATCGACCTAGAGACCTCTATTTATAGGTGAACAATCGAAGGGTTCGTGCCGCTAACTATCGCTTTTTGCGTACCGAGCATGCCTTATCCCCGATTTCTCGTACTTTGAATTTAAAGTCAAACATCATATTACGTTTAGATCCATTGACTAGAGCCGCGAACATCAACCTTCTGCATCGCGAGCTTCCCGAATTCTTATCTTCTCGATTTCATCCTTATCTTGATTCAATTTTCCACTTTAGACCCTGCATTGAAGTACTTTTCCTATAAAAGCAACTCACACCAAAAGTGAGCATAAATCATCTTTATACTTTTCGTATACAAGCAACTCACACCTAAACATCGAGATTGAGGGCGGTAGTGATTTCGATTCTGCAACATAGAGAGAACGATGAGGAGATAAAGTGAGGAAGGAGAAGATTTTGGGAGAAGGTAAATCTATATATCTATATATATTTTATAAAAGAAGCATATTTTCAAACACCACATTGATTTGAAGCTTTCATGTATTTTCATATTCTCAATGACTTTTCAAAAAAAAAATTTTATAATGCTTAGTAATTGTTTTACCATAACCGTATTTTACAATCACCTAAATTATGTGTATATTTAATAAATACTATCATGAAGTTTTATTGTTTCATTTCTAATAAAAATAACTAATACTTAATTTTGATTGGATTGAATGGTTTTTATAAAATACTTAGTAAATTATATATAATCAACAGTAAAATTTGATCAAATTGAATAGTTTTTACAAAATACTTCATAAATCATATATTATAATTATCTTCTAATAAATGGAGTTTGCTAATATATATGTGCATTTTACAATTACTTATATATTATAATTATTAATAGATATATTTTTCCTTGAATCATATTTATTTAAAACTCTTATTACTTTTAAAATTCTTTTCAATAATAATATCAATGTTATTTTATAATTATAAATGATATGATAAAGTTATATATTATAATAAAAAATAATTAAGACTATCATGAAGTTTTATTCTTACTAATATATAAGTACATTTTACAATCACCTAAACTATGTGTATATTTAATAAAGAC
This sequence comes from Cichorium intybus, assembly GCA_023525715.1. Classification (NCBI taxonomy): domain Eukaryota; kingdom Viridiplantae; phylum Streptophyta; class Magnoliopsida; order Asterales; family Asteraceae; genus Cichorium; species Cichorium intybus. Next base: position 61,604,076 of record CM042013.1, read on the forward strand.
TCTCATGAAGTTTTATTCTTGCATTTCTAATAAAAAGTAATTTATACTTAAATGGAGTTTTTAAACATGTAAGTGCATTTTAAAATTACCTAAATTATATGTATAATATCAATGCAAACATTATCATTACTTTGTAATCGTAAATATTATGATAAAGTTGGATATTATAATGATATTATCACATGAATCATGATAATTCATTTTAAATAAACATTAGTTTTTAATTGTTCAATGTTGACGATAAACATGAAAGGTTTTTAGCAATTAATGAACTAAATAATCCTAAGTTCATATGCAACCTAAGATGAGGATCTATGTTTTTCTATCAATGAACATATAACAAATTCCTAATGACAACAGTTTAATTCTAAAGATTAAAGTAAGTAAAACCAACCTTTGATTAATCTTCTTGAAGCTAGCAGCAAAAGTATCCTGCTTCAAATATGGTCACACCCAAGCAATGGAGAAGAGACAGCAAAATTCCAGAAAGACAGAGTAAGTTGGTGCAGGGTATTAGGGTTCCCAAGGGGTTCCCTATTTATAGTTTCCAGGTGATACAGCTTAAACCCTAGAGCCCAAATTTGACAATCCCTTTTTATCAAATGGACAAGGCTTCTTCTAAACCCTAATTAGGGTTTCGAGATTTATGTGGAGGCTCCACAAAATCTCGCCACCTATGAACTTCCACTGGCTAGTCAATATCCAACTATTGAATAATTACAAAACCAGTCCCTACACTTTTAATTAATTACATTAATCACTAAATTAAATCCAATTAATTCTAGATTAATTTCTAATTAATTATTATAGTTTCTAATTAATATATTAACACTTAAATATATTAATAAACGATTTATTTTATTTCTATTGATTTATTAAACAATTAATAAATCAACCTTTCTCTCTACTGAACTCTACATCAAACCTCCAGCTATGAGGGCAATCCAAATGGACTTTCCTTCAATTAATAAGATAAATATAATTTATAAGTCATGGCTTAGACACCTAATCCAACAGTCTCCCACTTGGATAAGTCTATGACTTTAATTGTCAATTTATCTTCTGATTAATTAACAAATCTCAGTTTCCCTAAAACTGTTACTGAACTCTGACCCAGTCAGTTCTGTCCAAAGATAAGTGATCATATGATCCTCCGTCCAACAAGATATTTTCAGACTCAAGACATGGATTAAGATCAATCTTGGTCCGATACTCTGTTTCTCGATTTCCGATTCTGCTTATGACTTTAAGACTATTAATTGAACACATCAATTTAGTCCTAGTTGGCCAACACTTTCAGTCAACTTCAAAATCATCGAGAGGCCTACAAATATCTGTTTCCCATCGGGTCAAGGGATGAATGAGTTTTGACTCATATGTTTATATCTTTTACCAGTCAGTTCACTCACAACAATACGTTTTATAACACCGAGTTACCGATGCGTTTTCACATTATCAATTGAGCAAATGCCTTGCAAATTACAACTCATATCTCTCTACTTTAAGATCATAAGATATTATCGTCTCAACATTGTGTAATACCCTGTTTCTCAAATTTAGGATACACCAATAATTTAATCAAACACAAATATAATTATGGTGTAATTCCAAAAGATGAGTAACAAGTTCTACAAAGTTCTATCAAAAGCATAGTTTAAGTCATAAACTATATACAACAAGTGTTTGCATTGTTTTCACAAAAACCGGGATATCCATAAAATTTTCAAACATCTAGAATAAGTCCAAAGTCCAAGGTCCATATCTATCCAGCTAACCCTCCGTGATGTGTTTTCCACGACCTGCATTACCAGAACCTAATACAAACAACAATAACAAACAAATTATGCGCTTCGAAAGCCCAGTGAGTAATTAGGAAACTATTTAATCATACAGTCCAATATCTCGTGAAATAGATCACAAATGACTATCTCAATCATAAGTATATATCACCCACTAATACTCTTTAATTCAACACCCAAACTTAGTTCTTACTCAACCAATCCATCTTAGCATAATTTGACTTGAAATCAAATTATATAACAGTGCACAATTCATCTAAATATAACTACTCACCTGACGTCTGTTCAGTCCGTGGTCCACCCGTGCCTCGTGTATCTCCTTTCCTCTTATGTGTATCTGCTGAAAACGACATCACATATCATACCTCAACATTCTTAAAACACTTTAACAACTTCTAACTCATTAGATCAAGAATCAATAGCTAACAAAGATCATAATCTAGGAACATCATGTACTATTAACTCAAAACCTCCAATTTCGCGGTTTTTACCAAATCAACCGTTAAAACTTCATAATAATCATAAACAAAACTCAATACAACACATAATAACAATCTATTAGCAACACATGAGCTAATTTAAAGCGTATCTTCGGATTTGGGTATCTAGGGTTTTAAACCCTATAAATCAAGATCACTAACCTTGGAAATCAAGCGCTCAAGAACGTAATTCGAGTGTTAAATCGGACTCCCTAAGCTTTTCCCACGTTAAACCCTCGATTACAAGGTTCAAAAATCGCAAGTTTTGGTTTGAAAATCGCCTATGGTGTTTGAAAGTTCGTAAATGAAAGAAAAGAGGAGAAATGGGTATAAATACCCTGCCCCGTAACCCGACTCGGGCTGTCAAACCCGCCCCGGGTTTTTGCTCGAACACGATCCGGTTGTCAAACCCGCCCCCGGTTTTGATACGCAAATCCTCGCTTCAAACCAGTCGTAACACGGTCCGGGTTATTCGACCCGACCCGGGTTCCTATCGAACACGACCCGGGTTGCTATCTTTTCCATTTTCCTTTCAATCCGACTCGACCCGTGTTACATAACTCGACCCGGGTTGACCTTTTAAGAATCCAAGTTGTTTCTTTTGCCCCTTTTTAACATCCTACTTTTCCTAAATGGTTTTTAAACATCTTAACTCATATTTTAACTTATCTAAGCTCGTTTATATTAAAATTAATATTATTCTATCGTAATTAAAAGTTACGGTATTACAAATTCTTACCCCCTTCAGAAGATTCCGTCCTCGGAATCTCTTGAAACAAAAAGGGATATTTTGACCGCATCTCTTCCTCGGCTTCCCAAGTGACATCTATTCCTCTATGATGTCGTCATTGTACCTTGATCACGCCAATCTCTTTATTCCGCAACTTTTTGATCTTTCTGTCTAAGATTCTTTCAGGCATCTCTTGATATCTCAATTTTTCGTCTAATTGAACTCCGGCCAAAGGTATTCGAGTAGATTTATGATGTAACGTCTTTCTAAGGTGTGACACATGGAACACATTGTGAATACCTCGTAACTCATCAGGAAGTTCAAGTTTGTATGCAACTGCTCCAATCCTTTCCAAGACTCGAAAGGGTCCGATTCTCGGGCTCAACTTCCCTCTTTTACCAAAACGGATTACTCCTTTCCACGGGGACACTTTTAACATCAACATGTCTCCGAATTGGAACTCTAATGGCTTTCTTCTCTTGTCTGCATATTGTTTTTGGCGGTTTTGAGCTACTCGTATATGATCACGGATACTTTGTATCTTTTCCTCAGTTTCAGCTACAATTTTTGGTCCCGCCAATGGTTTCTCTCCCATCTCTGTCCAACAAGTTGGTGTTCGACATGGTGCACCATATAAAGCTTCAAAAGGTGCCATCTGTATACTGGAATGATAGGTGTTGTTATAAGCAAACTCTACTAAAGGCAGGTGATCCTCCCAACTGCCTCCAAAATCAATTATGCAAGCTCGTAACATATCTTCAAGTGTTTGAAACGTCCTTTCCGACTGTCCATCTTTCTGGGGATGATATGCGGTACTCAACAGAGCTTTAGTACCAAAATGCTTCTGAAAACTCTACCAAAAATGTGAATTGAAACGACTGTCTCTATCAGAAATTATTGAAGTTGGCACTCCATGTCGTCTTACTATTTCTCGGGTATAGATTTCAGCTAATTTTGACACTTGATAATCTTCTCTGATCGGAATGAAATGAGCCGACTTTGTTAATCTATCAACTATAACCCATATGAAATCATATTCTCGAGGAGTCCGAGGCAACTTGGTGATGAAATCCATAGTGATTTCATCCCATTTCTTCATTGGTACTGGCAAAGGTTGTACTGCTCCATACGGTTTCTGATGATTGGCTTTTACTTGAAGACATGTTAAGCAATTCTCCACAAAACGTCCTATATCTCGTTTCATACCGGGCCACCAGTAATACGGCTTTAGAGTGTAATACATCCGCGTACTGTCTGGATGAACTGCATATCTGGTACAGTGAGCATCCTCGAGCAACAGCTGTCTCGCCTCACCATGTTTTAGAACCCAAACTCGCTCTTGAAAGGTTTTGATTCCTTGCGCGTTTTCCACTAATTTCTCCGCATAACCGATCATTCTTTCTTTCTTTAAATCATTAGCCTCTCTCTGACATCTGCGTATCATCTCTGGCAATCGACTCACAACTCCCATTCGAGCCGATACAACTCGAATAGGCGGCTCTTTTCGACTCAGTGCATCCGCCACTACATTAGCTTTACCGGGATGGTAAAGTATTTCACAATCATAATCTTTTAGTAAATCCATCCACCGTCTTTGCCTCATATTTAACTCCTTATGGTCAAACAAGTATTTCAGACTTTTGTGATCTGTGTAAATCTGAAACCGCACGCCATAAAGATAGTGTCGCTACATCTTTAACGCAAAAATTATCGCTGCCAATTCTAGATCGTGTACTGGATAAGCTTTCTCATGTGGTTTAAGTTGTCGAGATGCATAAGCAATTACACGTCCCCTTTGCATTAATACACATCCGAGACCATTTAAGGAGGCATCGTTGTATAGAACAAAATCTTCCACTCCTTGCGGTAATGCTAACACCGGAGCTTTACACAAACCATCTCTCAATTGTTCAAAAGCCGACTGTTGCGCCTCAGTCCAGCTAAACTTCTCTGTCTTCTTTGTTAATTTGGTGAGGGGTGTAGCTATTCGAGAAAAGTTTTCAACGAATCGTCGGTAGTAACCTGCTAACCCCAAAAAGCTACGAACCTCCATTGGACTCTTTGGCGGATCCCAATTCATTACAGCTTCAATCTTTTCCGGATCCACTTTTATACCATCTTTGTTTATCACATGGCCAAGAAATTGAATTTCTTGTAACCAAAACTCACACTTCAAAAACTTTGCATATAACTTTTCCTTACGAAGGTGATCTAACATTTGTTGTAAATGGAATCTATGCTCATCTCGACTCTTTGAGTAAATCAAAATGTCGTCGATAAATACAATTACGAATTTATCGAGAAAAGGAAGACAAATTCGATTCATTAGATCTATAAAAGCAGCATGAGCATTAGTCAAACCAAACGGCATGACTAAAAACTCATAATGACCATACCTCGTACGAAAAGCCGTCTTCGGGATATCAACTTCTTGTACTCTCAGTTGATGATAACCGGATCTCAAATCAATCTTTGAAAAATACGTAGCTCCGTGTAGTTGATCAAATAAATCATCGATCCTCGGCAATGGGTAACGGTTCTTTATAGTAATTTTGTTGAGCTCTCTATAGTCTATACACATTCTCATAGAACCATCTTTCTTTTTCACGAAAAGTATAGGCGCACCCCACGGAGACGAACTCGGACGAATAAATCCAAGTTCCAGTAACTCTTGCAACTGCCTCTTTAATTCTTCCATCTCAGACGGTGCCAATCGATAAGGTGGTCCAGCTACCAGCTTCGCCCCCGGTATGACATCGATCACAAATTCAACCTGCCGACTCGGTGGTAAGTCTGGAAGATCATCTGGAAACACATCGGGAAAATCTCTAACCACTTCTAATTCTTCAATTTTTAAAAATCTTGATTCGGCACTAATCACATGTGCTATAATCATTTCACCTCCTCTTTCTATATATCTCCGAGCTGTTGCTAATGATACTATCGGTACTTTTCGAGAACGTCTTTCACCTCATATCAAAATTCGGGAACCACTCGGTGTTTTTATGGAAAGTGTCTTCTCATGACAATCCATATTACCTCTATTGTCATCTAACCAGTCCATCCCGACTATTACATCAAACTCATGATTTGTAATCGGCTTCAGATCGATAAGGAATATAACCCCAAAGATCTCAAGCCGACATCGTTTATACTGACTCTTTACTAAAACACATCTCCCATCTGCTACATCTACTATTACTTTTTCATATAAATCTACTAACGAAATATTTAATTTAGAAGCAAAAGACTCTGATATAAAGGACACATCTCCCATCTGCTACATCTACTATTACTTTTTCATGTACCAGAATCAAAGAGTACTCATGCTTGAAAAGAGTTCAAGCTAAAAATACATGTGATAACATCGGTCCGATCTCGAGCCTCCTCCACGGTCATCTGAAAAGCTCGAGTTCTCATGTTTCCATCGCCTCTATCTCTTCTATCACCTCGATTATCACCTCGTCCCGCTCTCGGAATCTCACGGCGTGAATCGATTCTCGGCTTCGGGCAATCCGGGCGAATATGACCGCTTTCTCCACAATTAAAACACACACGATTTTTCTCTAAACAATCTCGAGCCATGTGCCCTGTCTTTCCACATTGATAACACATAAGGGACGGGGTGCTCGCATTACAATCTCCAAAATGCTTTCGACGACACCTTTCACACCATTTACTCTCCATTCTCCTCGAATCACCTCGAGGCTGATAACTCGGGACTGGTTGTTTCTGAAAATTACCTCTCGATTTTCCTTCCCACTTTCTTTTCATATATCCACTATCTTTGTCCTCCTTTTTCTCATCATTTTGTCTCCGTAATTCTTTTTCTTGGGATTTGGCTGCCTCGACAATCTGCTGGTAAGTGGTAAAACTCGAAATCTGTAAGAACTCTCGTATCTGGATCCTCAGTCCCCACAGATACCTATCAACCTTTCTTTCTTCAGTATCTACCTGATGGGCAGCGAATATGGCTTTCTCATTAAACTCTATCGTATACTCTTGTACCGACCGTGTTCCCTACTGTAATCTCAGGAAATCCTCCTCCAGACTTTTCATTGCAGTATTTGAGCAATATTCCTTCATAAATTTTGTTTTAAACTCCTCCCATGTCGGTTCTGATTCCAACCCTTTCTCTATATCAAAATTTATATTCTCCCACTAGAACTGGGCATCCTTGTGCAGAAAATTTGTAGCATACTCAACCTTGTCTTTTTCTGCACACTTACACGTACGAAAAACTTTCTCAATATGGGTTAGCCAATTTCGTGCAACAACAGGATCATCAGTACCGAAGAAATCGTTCGGTTTACATTTGCGGAATGTCTCATAATTACAACCTTTTGGTTCACTCGATCCTCCAGCCTCAGCATGTGTAATAACTGGCTCTCTCCGACCCTCCCCAATCACAGGTGTGATAGGAGGTCGGTTTCGATCATGTCTGGTCACCTCCGTCTGAGGTCTTACTAAAGTAGGCAATAAGCTTTTAATGGATTTTTCTACCTCCGCAGCAATCAACTCTTGTAAAGATGACGTCATCTCAGGCGGTCTCTCGCCTTCGGACTGGCGCCCCAGTCTAGAATCTTGTGATCCCGAATGCTCGTCTCGGTGATCACCTCCCTCTTTTTCCTTTCCAGAACTCATTTTAACTGAAAAGAAAATTTTACTCATTTAGAAATCACCACCATAATACTCAATATGGTGTATAATCAACTCATTTTGTATGCCACCATAATACTCAATTTGGTTTCATAATCAACTCGGTTTGTATGTCACCATAATACTCAATATGGTTACATAATCAACTTGGTTTGTATGTCACCATAATACTCAATATGGTTACATGATTAACTCGGGTCATTTACCTCAAAGGATAGCTATTCGGGACACTTTGGGACTTTTCTACCTCGTTGGTTTAAGTCTAAACCCATCTCAAGGTTTAATTCTCTTAAACCACTGCTCTGATACCAACTTGTAATACCCGGTTTCTCAAATTTAGGATACACCAATAATTTAATCAAACACAAATATAATTATGGTGTAATTCCAAAAGATGAGTAACAAGTTCTACAAAGTTCTATCAAAAGCATAGTTTAAGTCATAAACTATATACAACAAGTGTTTACATTGTTTTCACAAAAACCGGGATATCCATAAAATTTTCAAACATCTAGAACAAGTCCAAAGTCCAAGGTCCATATCTATCCAGCTAACCCTCCGTGATGTATTTTCCACGACCTGCATTACCAGAACCTAATACAAACAACAATAACAAACAAATTATGGGCTTCGAAAGCCCATTGAGTAATTAGGAAACTATTTAATCATACAGTCCAATATCTCGTGAAATAGATCACAAATGACCATCTCAATCATAAGTATATATCACCCACTAATACTCTTTAATTCAACACCCAAACTTAGTTCTTACTCAACCAATCCATCTTAGCATAATTTGACCTGAAATCAAATTATATAACAGTGCACAATTCATCTAAATATAACTACTCACCTGACGTCTGTTCAGTCCGTGGTCCACCCGTGCCTCGTGTATCTCCTTCCCTCTTATGTGTATCTGCTAAAAACGACATCACATATCATACCTCAACATTCTCAAAACACTTTAACAACTTCTAACTCATTAGATCAAGAATCAATAGCTAACAAAGATCATAATATAGGAACATCATGTACTATTAACTCAAAACCTCCAATTTCGCAGTTTTTACCAAATCAACCGTTAAAACTTCATAATAATCATAAACAAGACTCAATACAACACATAATAACAATCTATTAGCAACACATGAGCTAATTTAAAGCATATCTTCGGATTTGGGTATCTAGGGTTTTAAACCCTATAAATCAAGATCACTAACCTTGGAAATCAAGCGCTCAAGAACGTAATTCGAGTGTTAAATCGGACTCCCTAAGCTTTTCCCACATTAAACCCTCGATTACAAGGTTCAAAAATCGCAAGTTTTGGTCTGAAAATCGCCTATGGTGTTTGAAAGTTCGTAAATGAAAGAAAAGAGGAGAAATGGGTATAAATACCCTGCCCCGTAACCCGACCCAGGCTGTCAAACCCGCCCTGGGTTTTTGCTCTAACACGACCCGGGTTGTCAAACCCGCCCCGGGTTTTGATACGCAAATCCTCGCTTCAAACCAGTCGTAACACGGTCCGGGTTATTCGACCCGACCCGGGTTCCTATCGAACACGACCCGGGCTCATCAATACGACCCGAGTTGCTATCTTTTCCATTTTCCTTTCAATCCGACTCGACCCGTGTTACATAACTCGACCCGGGTTGACCTTTTAAGAATCCAAGTTGTTTCTTTTTCCCCTTTTTAACATCCTACTTTTCCTAAATGGTTTTTAAACGTCTTAACTCATATTTTAACTTATCTAAGCTCGTTTATATTAAAATTAATATTATTCTATCGTAATTAAAAGTTACGGTATTACACATTGCCAATGATATAATCCATGAATCAATCTGTTGAGCACAGGTTTATCCAATACTCAAATTTCTATTTCTAAGTACTCATGAACGTTGTAGCAGTCTCACTGCAATGTCTAAGTCCTTAGACAATCTACAAACCAGTTCATGACAGTCTTCGTTCATACTTACTCCCTAACCATATGATCGACTGTGGAACTTTAAATAATCAAATTACTCAGGAAGTTAAACATGCATAAATGAAACACAATAATAAACAATTGACAAGAGCAGTAACCAATACTCATTTATAAATCTCTATTATAAAATCGCCAAAGTCAATTACATTTATATTGTTACAAGTTTCAACCTATCTAATTACTAAAACCATGGTTGTTAAGATCCCGATCCTGATATTAAGATCTTATGATTTTAAGATCCTTCAATTGAAAAATGATCCCGATCACAGTAGGATCTACTCTGAAACAAGATCTATACTATGATCTTATGATCCTAACCAGGATCTTAAGATCTTAATAGGATCCGATCCCACATTTTTAGTTTTATTATATAGTTAAGACTAATAAATCGATCATTCAAATTGAAATCAAGCATCGTGTGTCGCAATAATGCTCACATAGCATTTACACATCATATTTTCTTCTCGAATTAGGCAGAGTATCTTGATGATCAACAATAAGTTATAATAGGTATTGCACAAAGTATGACACTTGGAGCAAATTTGAAGACTAGTTTAATGGTAGGATCTTTCAATCCCGATCCCAATCTTATGATCACGATCTTGCAAAGCATAAAACGATCTTAAGTAAGATCTCGATCTTAAGAACCTTGACTAAAACTAATATCATCTCTCAATCCTATGCTCCTAGCATGTTGATTGTGCTTAATCCTACTCAGAGCCTTGGTCAAAGGATCTGTAGGATTGTCTTCAGATGATACCCTCTTTACATGGAGGTGACCTTCTTCTACCCGATGTCGAATGTAGTTGTACTTTCTGTCGATATGCCTGGACTTTCCATGATCTCGTGGTTCCTTTGTCAAAGCGACCACTCCTTCATTATCGCAGAACAGTTCCATGGGCTCCTGAATACTCGGGACAATTCCAAGGTCACCGATGAAGTTCTTCAGCCAAGCCGCTTCCTTAGACGCTTCACTCGCTACTATGTACTCTGATTCGCATGTTGAATCAGCCACCGTCTTTTGCTTGGAACTCTTCCAAGTTACCGCTCCACCATTTAAGAGAAACACCCTGCCCGACTGAGACCGACCATTGTCTCTATCTGTCTGGAAACTGGCGTCTGTGTATCCACTCACGTTCAAGTCATCACTACCACCAAGGACTAACACAATGTTCTTAGTATTTCGTAGATACTTGAGTATGTTCTTTACAGCTATCCAATGCGCTTTACCAGGATTTCCCTGGTACCGACTAACCTTGCTCAAAGCAAAGGATACTTCAGGGCGAGTACATATCATAGCGTACATGATCGACCCTATAGCCGAAGCATAAGGTACTCGATTCATCTCAGCTATTTCCTCATCAGTACTCGAACTTTGAATCTTACTCAACTTCGCATTACTTTGGATAGGCAGCTCTCCCTTCTTGGAATTTTCCAAACTAAACCTCTTTAGTACCTTTTCCAAGTATGTACACTGACTAAGACCTATTAATCTTTTCTTTCTATCTCTCAGTATTCTTATCCCGGGAATATAGGCAGCTTCTCCAAGGTCTTTCATGGCGAAACACTTCCCAAGCCAAGACTTGACATCTTGCAAGGTCGGAACGTCGTTTCCTATGAGCAGTATGTCATCAACATACAACATCAGAAAAGTGACTATACTCCTACTAGCCTTGACATATACACAGGACTCATCTTCACTTCTAGAGAAACCAAACTCTTTGACTTTCTCATGGAAGCAGAGATTCCAACTGCGAGAAGCTTGTTTCAATCCGTAGATTGATTTTTCAAGCTTACACACCTTATTAGGATGCTTTGTGTCTACAAAACCCTCTGGCTGATTCATGTAAACATCCGCAGTTAATTTCTCGTTAAGGAAAGCGGTTTTCACATCCATCTGCCAAATTTCATAGTCATGAAACACAGCTATGGCAAGCATTATCCTAATCGACTTAATCTTGGCTACTGGTGAGAAGGTTTCATCATAATCAACCCCTGGGTTCGAGTGAATCCCTTCGCGACCAGCCGAGCTTTAAAGGTGTGTACATTTCCATCCATGTCGGTCTTCTTCTTGAAGATCCACTTGCACCCAACTGTCTTTTGACCCGGCACATTGCCAACCAAGTTCCAAACTTGATTGTCATACATGGACTTGATCTCTCTGTCCATCGCCTCTTTCCACTTGGCAGACTTGGGCCCACCACTGCTTCATGGTAGTTAGCCGGTTCATCCAAATTTGTCAATGTACAATCACTAAAAAACGTGTCACCATTCGTAGTTATATGGAAACCATAAAACTCGGGTGGTATGCTAACTCTACCGGAACGCCTAAGAGGTAATGAAATGCTTGTCGGTCCAACAGGAACTTCTACCTCATGTTGGTTGCTAGTTTCTTCCAAGGTTGTTTCATCGGGTGTCTCTTGAATCTCTTCAAGATCAATAGCACTCTCACTGTCCTCTTTGGAAATAAGCTCTCTCTCTCGAAAGACTCCTCGTCTAGCTACAAAGACCACGTCCTCGCTCGGTCTGTAGAATAAGTATCCAAAGGACTGTTTTGCGTATCTGATGAAAATACACCTCTTACTTCTTTCTGCGAGTTTGTCTTGAGTCTCTCGTCTCACGAAAGCCTCACAACCCCAAACCTTGATGTGTGTCAACGAGGGAACTTTCCCCGTCCACATATCGTGTGGTGTTTTTGCAACCTTCTTGGTTGGGACAAGGTTGAGGATATGGGCGGTAGTCTCTAAGGCATACCCCCAGAAATGGATTGGAAGTGAAGCTCGACTCATCATGGAACGAACCATGTCCAACAGGGTTCGGTTTCGCCTCTCAGCAACACCGTTCAACTATGGTGTTCTAGGAGGTGACAACTGTGAAACTATTCCACATTCCTTTAGATAGTCAAGGAACTCAATACTAAGATACTCACCGCCTTTGTCGGATCTAAGCATCTTTATCTTCCTGCCGAATTGATTTTCTACTTCATTCTTAAACTCTTTGAATTTTTCAAAGGTATCTGACTTGTGCTTGATTAAGTAGATATAGTCGTATCTACTAAAATCGTCAGTAAAGGTCACATAGAACCACGTGCCATCATTTGTGGTTGTTCTGAAGGGACCACACACGTCTGTGTGTATGATGTCCAACAGACCTTCACCTCTTTCAAAGGACCCTTTGAATGGTGATTTTGTCATCTTGCCAAACAAACAAGAATCACATACATCATCCGATTTTATGGTCGAATGATTCCAACACTCCATCATTTTAGAGTTGGGCGATGCGTTTCTTATTAATATGGCCAAGACGACATTGCCACAAACACGCCTTTTCTACACCACTAAAAGAATCAATATTTAACACATTATTACCAAAATTGCCAACACACATAACAGTTTCATACACTCCATCACAAGGAAAAGCTTCAAAGATAAAAACATCATTTTTAAAAACAAAAATTGAACCATTCAATTTATCAAAAGTGTAATAATAACCTTGTCTGAACAATGCATGAAAAGAAATTATGTTTCTAGCAATATCTGGAGAATAGCAACTATTCTGTAAATCTAAACAAACTTCACTACTATGCACTAATTTATAGACACCGATCATGGTAACAGGTGACGTTCGCCTATTGCCCATGACCAGGTTCAATCTATCGTGCTCCAGCTCCCTACTTTCCTCTAGGCCCTGCAAATCAGAACAGATATCAAAACCACATCGAGTGTCAAGGACCTAAGAACAGGAAGATGATGAGTTATTAGATATAGTGTAAGTACATGCTTGCGACGGCTTCACTTTGCCATCCTTGATATCTTGCAAGTACTTTGGGCAGCTCCTCTTCCAGTGACCCTTCTCTTTGCAATAGAAACAATCAGCTTCCTTGGGATTCGTGACATGCGGAATGCCGAAAGACTTGGCTCTCGGGGCATTGCTGGATGACCCGACTTGAACCTTTTCCCTCCAATTTTGCTTGGGAGGGCCCTTCCTTTTCTTTCCCTTACCATGACCAATAGCAAGGACGGGCTGACTCACAGAGGGTACACTTTTACCCTTTAGCCCGTTTTCAGCTGTTTTAGCATGCCATGTAACTCAGCCAAGGAGGTCTGAGAGTTGTTCAAATGATAAGCCAGTGTGAACTACTCATAAGAACTTGGTAAGGAGTTAAGTAATATGTCAACGGCCAACTCCTCATCAACAGGCATACCCAGCTTTCTAAGCCTATCCACATAGCCTTGCATTCTTTGCACATGAGTGCAGATGGACTCTCCATTCTTAGGCTTGCCATTTGTGAAGGCTTTGACCACTTCGCACCTTTCGACACACGCTTGCTTGCGGAACTTTTCCGCAAGGTCCTTGTGCATCTCATAGGGCTAGTAGTCCTCATAAATTCTTTGCAATTCAGGTTTCATGGTAGCGATCATGATGCATGCCACTTTTGTTGCATCATCAGTGTGTTTTTGGTACGAGGCAATTTCCTCGGGAGTAGCTGTATCGGGGTCGACTTCAATCAGCTCAGTGTTGAGAACATACTCCTTGTTCTCAAACCTCAGAGCCATCTTGATGTTTCTAGTCCTGTCATTATAGTTAGTGTCGTCGAACGTCACTTTGGAACACAATGACAAGATTGAAGTGACGTTACTGGAGTTTGAGTGGGGAACGGTTTGGTCAACAGAAGACATCTATAAAAGAATGTAGTTTTTAATTAGATACATATATACAAACCTTATATTAACCCAAATATAATAATAAGGCTAGGACCCAACTATAACAATTCACAATAGAGAAGAGGGATGCCGTAATCTTATAGTAAATTTTATAAAGGTAGGCGACGATTCAGCCAATTCCACCGCGGAAAAATAATCATATTATAATTGAATTCTAGTTTCTTTTGAGATTTATTGAACTCAATAGCATGTTTTAATCTCAGATATGCCCCACTATTTGTGACTGGGATACCGAGGATCACAAAACGGGTGTGAATAACCATGCAAATTAGCTTGGTACTCTCGAAGTCAATTACTATCTCAAATTGACGTGCAAGTTAACCACACACGCTCCATCAACAATGGTAAGATCGAGAAACCCATTGCAACTCTTTGTGAACCCCTATTGGTGTGCCGGTTAACCACACGCGCTAATGTTTCACTAAGTGCAATGTGTAATTTCATGGATTAGCATCAATTCACATTTTTTTACCTAAAGTAACTAGATTGGGATTTTTATAAATTGTTCTAGTACTTTCAATAATAGCATTATACTTTTAAGAGGCTTCAGCGGTTCTATCAAACCCGTTCGGCTAACGACACTCGACTGACCAGGAGAGCGGTGGGTGAGAGTAGACACCCATTACACTACCATTTTATAGGCAGTCGCCTTATACCCTCTTTATAGGACATTTTTGTGAATGAGGCCTACTAACAGTAAGACTAACCAATTTTATTTTATATATAAAGTATTAACTTTTAATCATAAATATATATATATAAGATGTATTTTAAACTTTTAAAATATTTTAGATTTAATCTTTTAATTAATTTCGCAAATTAACTTTTAATTTCGAAAATTAAATTAAAATTTTAAGTGATTTAATTTCTCTTTTAATTAAACAATTTAATTAAACTAATTAAATCAAGATAGGCATCACAAAATTAATCAAATTAATTTACCTATCGTAAACCCCTAGATTTCACAAATTGCAAGCAAGGTTTAAGGTTTCCAGTTATTTAATTAATCAAATTACCAAAAATAACAACCTACTTTCCTTCTAGCATGCAAATCGCCAAATAAGGGGGTGGAGGCTAGGGTCTTCAAAACCCTAGCCACCAAAATCGATGAAGGCCTCCAAAAGGTTTATTTTTTCGCAAATAACCCTTTGACAAATAATCAGTTATAGCAATTTACAAGAAAAACAAGCAGGCTCTGATACCACTGAAAGGTTTTTAGCAATCAATGAACTAAATAATCCTAAGTTCACATGCAACCTAAGATGAGGATCTACGTTTTTCTATCAATGGACATATAACAAATTCCTAAGGCCAACAGTTTAATTCTAAAGATTAAAGTAAGTAAAACCAACCTTTGATTAATCTTCTTGAACCTAGCAGCAAAAGTATCCTGCCTCAAATGTGGTCATACCCAAGCAATGGAGAAGAGACAACAAAATTTCAGAGAGACAGAGTAAGTTGGCACAGGGTATTAGGGTTCCCAAGGGGTTCCTTATTTATAGTTTCCAGGTGGTACAGCTTAAACCCTAGAACCCAACGTTGACAAGCCCTTTTATCAAATGGACAAGGCTTCTTCTAAACCCTAATTAGGGTTTCGAGATTTATGTGGAGGCTCTACAAAATCTCGCAACCTATGAACTTCCACTGGCCAGTCAATATTTAACTATTGAATAATTACAAAACCAGTCCCTGCACTTTTAATTAATTAAATTAATCACTAAATTAAATCCAATTAGTTGTAGATTAATTTCTAATTAATTATTATAGTTTCTAATTAATATATTAACACTTAAATATATTAATAAACTATTTATTTTATTTCTATTGATTTATTAAACAATTCATAAATCAACCTTTCTCTCTATTGAACTCTACATCAAACCTCCAGCTATGAGGGCAACCCAAATGGACTTTGCTTCAATTAATAAGATAAATACAATTTATAAGTCATGGCTTAGACACCTAATCCAACAAAACATTATTTTAATTTTATTTTATATGTAATTTTAAAAATTAAATGTACGTAAAAACAAGTTTTTAATATGCTTACTAAATAAATACAAACATTATCGTTAGTTTGTAATCATAAATATTCTGACAAAGTTAGATATTATAATGATATTATCACACTAATCAAGGTAGATTATTTAAGTTAAACATTAGTTTTTAGTGGTTTAAGTGTTGGCAATAAAAAAAATATTTTTAGCATTAGCTAGCTCTGGCTTTGGGTCATCACCTCTTCATAGATGTCTACCTTATCAGAATATAGTTCACTACTACAAAATGAGTCTCATGCAACACTTCACAAACAACACTTAAACAATTTGTTGGTTTTGGTTCTAAACCAACATTTACAAAACAAGTGTTGCATGCATTAAAGTACCTGATCCAACACTTCTTTTAAAGTGTTGCTTTTTTATTTAAAACACCAACATTTTAGAGAAGTGTTGCATTTATTAAAACTTACAGCCAACACTTATGTAAATGTGTTGTATTCTCAATGAAAAATCCAACACTTATTTAAAAGTCTTGGAATCACATAATTTGTACATATAACATTAAAATTAATTGTCATTTTATATTATTAACCTTTTTTTAAGTTAAATATATTTTATTGTTTGCATCATTGATATATGAAACCTTATACATAAACGTAGATATAGTTACTTATTTATAGTTGCAAAATTTGTATACAAATTTATGATTGAATATTATTTTAGGAATATAAATACAAGATTAGCATAAAAACATTTATAGATAATCAATCAATTAAAATTATAAACTAAATATCAAATTAATTTTATTTAACAAAAATAATAATTTTACTCATTTATGATTAGTGCTAGTTGGTCAAGCTTGACGGCACCGGTCAAAGTCGGTGTTAGGCGGTCCGAAGAGTGTCCATTCGATCAAAACTAGCCTTTTGCCTTTGATTGGTGTTATGTTTCTGATTTGGGTTTTGTTCATACATTTAATATTACATAGTGGTTTTTATTTTCCGATTCATGTTTTCATTCAAAAATCCAAGTTTGTTGAAGATTTAGGATTACATAATGGTTTTTATACATACGGTTGATAGTTTGGTAGAAATGTTGTAATTAGGGGTGAGCATTATTTGATTTGGAATCGAAAAATCCGAATATCAAACTGAAGAAACTGATTTAGTCTAAACGATATTTGAATTTACCACATCTAATTTTGATTTTTTTTTAATTAATTTTTGGAATTGCGAAGTTCAGACCAAACCAAACCGAATTATCGACTTTTATTAAATAATTAACCAAAAAATTATATTATATTTTATGTTTATATATTAAATGTTAAATATTAAATATTAAACGATTTTCCAATTTAATAATTACAATTAAGCCCATTACTCCTTTAATTGAAAATCCAAAATCCCAATTTAGGGCTAATATTGTCGACGTTCACTTTATTTCCCATTTCCCGCTCCTCCCTTCTCAATCAAGCCATCGAGGAGCCGATCCCACTTCTGCAATCGAGAGATCGACCGTCCTCCACCGCTTCTCAATCGACAGACGACCGCCGCCGCTGAAGTCCAACGTTGTCCGTCAAGTTGCCAATGTTCGCCATCGTTGAAACCATCTGCCATCGCCTCTCGATATCCGCTGTTGACACCACCACCGTCCGCCATTGCTAGAACCTAGAAGTCTACTCATTCCTCAAATGTTATCAAACCACTTTTCACTTATATGTTCTTGGGATTTTGTGAGAATTCCATGTTATTCTTACGGAAGGGATTCATATAATCGTATAGCAAGAAGTTTTTCTTCTCCGGTATATTAGTCTTATCGATCCCAATGAAGTTTTGACTTATTAGGTTTTCATGTATTTCAGCCTATCTTCTGCGACTTTCACTAATCAGACTACTCAACATTCTTGTTTCTGTACGTTGTTGTTCATACAACATCCAAAATTCATGTTGTTATCTTCCAATTTGAATTTGGGGTTTTCATTTGTAACAATTATTGATTCGGACCTCATAGGAAATTACATGAGAGTTTTTAAAGTTGGTTCTTAAAATGATTGTTTGCGACTTGAAAAATAACAGTTTACCCGAACCTAGAACTCTGGAAGTCTGCAATCGACATTTGAGTGGTATCTGTAGCTTAATTGTTTATCTACTTATTTTAATTTTTTTTATTCTCACTCCCTGTTCAAGAAAGAGTGATACATTTTATTTTTCCTGGTTTATTTAATAAATAGTTGTTTATCTATTTATTATCAGTTTCTTTTTCTATTTCCAGGTTTGTGAATCAAGGTTCATTTCATCCCAACTCTAATTGTAGTTTCTACTTGTGAAGGTCATTCTTTTGGATTTTGAGGCACGTTAAGTGTTGTTTTGCAATGAAGAGTGAAGGTAACAAGAAAAGATATATACACGCCCACAACATGAATGTACTTTTGTGTTACCAATAATAACATTGTAACTTCATTTCCTCTCTGATAATTTTAGAATTTCCGAACGAAACCTTAGTGGGTCGTGCTTAGCACGACCCTTACACAAACCTAGTCTCTGTGTGTGTATTCTTTTTATTAACCTAGGTATTCGATTAATCCCCAGCTATGCCGATTAATCCTTTGACTTCGGTCGACCGACTAGTCAAATGTTTTTTGCAACCTTGATATTAATATACACTCCTTTTATATAGTTATATGTAAGATTATGTGATTCTATATGTGGAAGGAGCATATGTAGAAGTTAAAAAAAGCCAATTGCTTGATATGTAAAGAGAGCTAAAAGAGGATCATGCAAGACAAAAGCCTGTGTTAGAAGGTATGCGAAAATACATTGACAAAGCAGTTGAAGATAAGGAGCAAAATTTTATATGAAAACTACCTCTTCGAGTTGTTGGAGAGTTATGATCAAATGGAACAACTGTGAAAATACTAATGGAGGAAGAATTTAACATTTTTCATGATTGTAACCGACATTTTTTGTTGTGACTATATTTAATTGTTATTGTTTTAAGTTTGGACATATGTAGTAAAATACAATACGATGGTATTTTTTATACGTTTTTATTTGTACAAGTGAAAAAAATTAGTAATGCATATCATTGTATTGTTTTGGGTGGAGCGAATGCACCACCAATATGCTAATAAATGTTTGCATTGCATCAGGTAAAGTGTTTCTTAGATTTTGAAAAGTATTGCATTATTGTTTTAACAAGCATGCTAAACTGTTGTCAAAAATAAAGAAAAGTGTTGCACTTATACAATAAGGAGCAAAAAAGTGTGGCATTTAATTAGTAAAAGCGTTGTTACAGATTTGATGTAGTAATGAGAAAGTGTTGCATATAGTGTAAAAAGTGTGGCATATGATAAGCAAAAGTGTTGTCATAAGGTGGTGGAAGTAATAAAGAAGTGTTACAATTTGAGGAAAATGTGTTGTAGTTAAAAAAGTGTTGCATTTATAAAATTTAGGCAACACTTTCGAAAAGTGTGGCATATTAAAAAAAAACTGTTGCTTTAGGCCTAAGGCAACGGGACCTAAGGCAGCACTTGGTAAAGTGTTGGATTATACATAAAAGAACACTTTTTAGGCATAATGCAACACTTTATGGGTGTGGCAATAGCTTTATTTTGTTGTAGTGGTTTCATCATTAGGTATATTATTATTTTGTAATTAAACTAATTAGTGCTTTCTAAAACTTTAATATGTAGTCGTTTTTTAAATAATAATTCATAAATGTTTTGTTATAAGAGATATTTTGATGTCTCTTAGGCTCTGTTTGGCAT
Organism: Cichorium intybus; assembly: GCA_023525715.1. Taxonomy (NCBI): domain Eukaryota; kingdom Viridiplantae; phylum Streptophyta; class Magnoliopsida; order Asterales; family Asteraceae; genus Cichorium; species Cichorium intybus. The sequence goes on from CM042013.1 coordinate 61,624,211, forward strand.
ACATAAGTTAGCTTAAAAGCTATCTTATTTTTTGAGCTTATTGTATTTTGGCGTTTGGCAAAACCACTAAAGTAGCTTATTGTATATTAAAAAGTAGCTTATAAGCTAGCTTTTCAATAAGCTACTTGAAGCTAGCTTATTGAAAAGCTAGCTTATAAGCTAAAAGCTAGCTTTTCAGCTAGCATGCCAAACAGAGCCTTAACTACTTCAATTCAAAAGCTTTTTTAAATCATGTTATTTAATTCATTAATGGAAAGATTTTAGTTAAAATTAACGCAAAAAAATCCGTATTTTGAAATGAATAATTTTTGTATCAACATTCAAGAACCAATTTAGTTGAAGTTGAAAAAAATATATGATATTTTTTATTTTTGATTGTTTTAAGTATCATAAATATCAATTAATTAACTAAAGAGTCTTGATATTAGAATAAGTATTCACTAGAATTAGTTTATTTTCACTAAATAAGTGGTTTAATAAAACCACGTGAAAAGAATTTATTGCAACCAGGGGCTTCACCATTGTGATAACATATACTTAAATAAGTGAGGTTAATCCATTGAAATATGAAATATGAATCAGTTATTTAGTGCATTTGTGTACGATATGGAAACAGTTAATCTTAAGAATAAAAATGATTTACTGGGGTTGAAAATGGTCTTTGCTAAAGATATACTACATTTTTGTTTTTACACAATATTTAATTGGTAGTTATTGTTGATATATACATAATTATGATAAAAAATAAATTAAATTTTATTTTGAAACATAATAACCTGGATATTATTTCGTTAATGAGATTCTATTAATATATCTGGTTTGAAATTTTTATTTTAATATCAATAATTTAATCAATATCTTATTTTGGTATAAAAATAATTATTTCATAGTTTATGACAATAAATTAATTATTTTTGACAATATATCTATTATTATTTTGACTACATAATGTTTTCCCGCACAACGTGTGGGCATTCGCCTAACGGTCAATATGAGAGGGTGGAAAACCACGTGAGCATTAAGCCAAGTCAACTATCAAAGTGGTAGCCATGTGACATGGCAATTGACTAGAGGGTGGAAAAACTGCTAAATGACATTTATAGCAAAAATCTCACAAAGTTCAACCACCTACATACATGAAAAAGTGATTTTATGGTAAAGCCATCATTTCGAAAAAAATCAAGGGTTTTAATGTAATTTTATGTATAAATTATCCTTTCCTATAATTTTGCTAACATGAAATTATTTTCCTCCGTAATTTATATCTTTTTATAAAATTGTAAAATCGAATTATCCAATGGGTGAAATTTTGTATCTCTGCACAAAATATAGGTGGGCAGAATTCTAGAGCATACAATTATGATTCTGCTCTTTCTTGATGCGGAAAATAGATGGGTACATATATATGCACGGTACAAAATGCAATACATATAGGGGTGAGACACGAACACTTCAACTAGGGGGCCTAAACCAAAACTTCATACAAAACCATATAAACAGTAAAAATAAAACTAAGTAAGTTATTATTTGATTTCTGAATTTGTTCTTTTTATCTCGTATATTAATCATATATTTTGTCAGACATCTTTACACTCCAACTTTTGTTATCAAATGTATTATTTATTTGTGGATAAAGTATCAAATTAACAAGTGAATTGAGCAAAAACGGGTTGGTAGTTCTTCTACACACCTAACCTCGTATGATTTAGGTTGTAGTCCTATTAACCATATTTTATAGTCTTGTATGATGGATATATATTTTCAGTCCATAATAAGAAAGAATTAGTTTTATATATAGTCACAAACGCTCTATTTAGAGATATCTTAATGAGATAACGAATCATAAACTTCAACAACCTTCAAAATTTGATGATGACAACTAGAAAATACATTAACATGTTTTTCTCTTTCTCGTACCACCCTTCGTACATATATCTTATACTCTTCTTATAGATAAAAAGTTATCCATTTTGTGGATTGCTAAAAGGGCAAGCTTGATCTAAAATCATAAAAAGATTGAAGTAATTAAGAGTAATAATACGTGTTTGTATGTGTGTATTTATAAGGAGATGGAATTGGATGAACGATACAAACGGAAAATGAGATTTATGTCTATCTAAAATCTAAATACAACCCCAACAAACTTTATATATCTCTCTGTTTATGTATTGCAGATTAAAGCTACTCATTAAATTAGAATTTTTAAATTTTAACTAGGAAAAAAAAGAACGGAAACGAGATAATTTATGAACACTATGCCTTTCTCTATCAACGAATTTATTTCCTATGATCACCATAAGCAATAAACCGTAAAATTTTCAACCTAAATAATAGATAAAATGTATAACAAAAAAGAAAACGAATTATCAAGATAACAACTAGATTTTTCGGGTTCGTATTGCATATAAAAAAGAAACCTGCATCGACAATGATCAAACCTTTGGAGGTAGGAACCACGTTTTGCATTGTTAGTAACTTCAGATCGATTGTCACCGTTTGGATGGGCAATTGACAATGGGAAGACGAAGCATTTAATGTGAAAGATGTTACAATAGATTTTGCATATGCCAACTAAATAAGTTAGCAGGGTAAAAAACGAAGAGGGGGGGGGGGGGGGGGGGGGGGAGGATGGCAACACCCACCATCACCGCTACCACCAACTCCACCTCCACCGCCACCGCCATCGCCACCGCCACCGCCACCGCCACCAATGCCTCCACCACCACCACCATCATCAGCACCCACCACCATGGCCACCACCCACGACTACTACCACCACCACCATCACATACCATCACCACCTACACCCATCACCCATCACCCATCACCCACCACCATAGTTAGCCACCATCACTACCACCATCCACCGCCACAATCACCTACCACCACCACCACCTACACCGTTACCCATTACCACCTCTATTACCCACCATCCACCACCACGGCCACCACCTCTACCGCCACCACCACCTCTACCGCCACCACCTACCTACACCGTTACCCACTACCACTGCACCGTCATTTACACCTACACCCACCACCACCACCACCACCACAGTTACCCACCACCACCACAACCCACCACCATCCACCACCTACCACCACTGTTACCCACCACCACCATCGCTAGCATCCACCACCATTGCCGTCACCTCCCACCTCCAACACCATCCACGGCCACCATCATTATCACCTACCACCACCGTTACCACCACCACCACTACCCACCATCACCACCACCGCTACCACCCACCACTACCACCGCCACCCACTACTACCACCACCACCCACTGCCACCGCTACCACCCGCCACTACGGAAGACGTTTCATGAGTAAGTGGATTAACAATATTTTGTTACATACAATGGTATGTATCTATTTTTCGTACTAAATTTTTATATTTAACAATTAATTATTATTTATACAAAATATGTTTAATCAAAAGATTTACCCCTTGTCACAAATTTGAAATTTCTGAGTCCGCCGTGCATAAGGCTGATGTAAAGGATCCAACATGGAGAAAAGTAAAGCAATGCAAAATATCATGCTATGCATCGAAAAGATAATCATATACTATTGCTTAATAATTCACAAACACTTTTGCATCAAGTTTAACCTACACACTCTCTCACTAACATTAGTAAGTTTACTTTCCGGGGACAAAGTTTGTAGCATACGACCAAGCATTGTTGGCAACGGGATCGGCAAGATGATCAGCCAGGTTCTCCAATGGTCCCTTTCCAGTCACGATGGCTTGAACAAAGAATCCAAACATGGAAAACATGGCTAGCCTACCATTCTTTATCTCCTTCACCTTCAGCTCTGCGAAAGCCTCTGGGTCATCAGCAAGCCCCAATGGGTCAAAGCTACCACCAGGGTAAAGTGGGTCGACAACCTCACCAAGGGGCCCACCAGCTATTCTGTAACCCTCAACAGCACCCATCAAGATAACCTGGGTAGCCCAAATGGCCAAGATGCTCTGGGCATGAACCAAACTTGGGTTGCCCAAGTAGTCAAGCCCACCCTCGCTGAAGATTTGGGCTCCAGCCTTGAACCAGACGGCCTCACCGAACTTGACACCATTTCTGGCTAAAAGCTCAGGGAAGACGCATCCTAGAGCTCCAAGCATGGCCCACCTGCAGTGGATCACCTCAAGTTCACGGTTCTTGGCGAAGGTTTCTGGGTCTGCCGAAAGTCCAGCAGTGTCCCAGCCATAGTCACCGGGGAATTCGCCTGTAAGGTAGCTTGGGGCCTCACCGGAGAATGGGCCCAAGTACTTGACACGGTCTGGGCCGTACCAGGGGCTTCCAGATGCAACCTGCTTGACTGCAGTTTTCCTCATAGAAACACGTCCATTACCAAAAAGCTCTGAACCAGAAGGAGCTGCTTTCACTGCCTGTCCGGCAAAAGGAGAGGAAAGAGCCATGGTGGAAGCAGCCATTGTTGAGTTTTGATGGATGAGAAAGTTCTTGACAGAAGCAGGCTTTGTTTCGCTTATGAAAATGTGTGAATTTGTGCATCAACTTTATAAGGATGATTCTGCTCAGGTGGCTAAATCCTCCTTACCGTGTTTAATCTTTACTCGCATTTTGATTGGCTACATAGATTCTCATTTTGTCTCTGGCTTTCTCCAGGTGGCAGTTCTCTGCTCCACAAACCTTTGATATTTCACGATACATATTTTTTAAAAAGACAGAACTGGAGTCGTTTTCTTTGGAGCCCGATGCTTGTGAACCACTACTATATTGCTTATATCTACATACCATAGATATTTACGTTTTTCAATTTAAGAATACATATTTTCCTTTCGAATTGTTCAAGAAACCATACTAACCATTTACTTTTTTTTTTATAAAAAGTTAATTACAAGTTTGGTCGTGATTGATTGGTTTGTCAAAAATTATCATTTTGGTTTAAAAAGTTTTGAAATCTATCATTGGTCTAAAATAGTAGTTTTATTACCGTTTTTGTCTAAATTTTTTTGAAAATATTTAAAATGAAAAAACCTTGCGCTTTTTATTTTATTTCAATAATTAGAAAAAATAAAAAATAAAATACCAAACCCACTAATCTGACCCACCTCTTTCTCTCTCTCACACACACACTCCCTCCGTAAGTTTGTACCCATTACCGATTGATATCTCTCCATCCATCCATTCATCAAACACAAATATTGAAGAGAAAATGACAAAAACAGTCTAATCTAATAAGTTTGTGCCAAAAAATAGTCAAATGACAAAAATAGCAATCATTTTCGCTGGTTATGAAACTCACCTACAAAAATGGCCTATTATCTGCGAAAATGACATTTAAACTGCTTATTTATTTATTTATTTATTTTTTCCCTCATCCGAAAATGACCTACACTTATGAAAATTAGCTCAAAACCAGCGATACTCTTTGTATGACATGTGAAAAAAAATTTTGTATTTTCTAATAATTTTTATACCTAGGTTATAGCTAGACTACGTAAAGTACAATGTTGACCGGGAAAGTTGAATATTGACTGTGAAAAGTATAAATTGACTGCAAAAGGATAAATATCCTTATTTTCGTCCAACATATATATACTATAATTATCCATTGCTTGCCTATTGAACAGTTACAATTCAGCCCCTGTACTTTTAATTTATTTAATTAATCCCAAAATTAATTCCAATTAATTTCTGATTAATTATTAATTAAATATTACTATTTCTAATTAATATATTATCCTCATAATATATTAATAAACTATGTATCTTGATTTATTAATCATACAATAAATCAACCTCTCTCTCTCTCTCTATAAAAGTCATCTTGTCCAATTGCTAGCGTTGAGGGCAACCTAAAAGGACTGTGCTGCTATCAATCAAGTATATACCAATTATAGTCATGGCTTAGACACCTAATCCAACAGTATCCCATTTGGATAAGTATATGACTATAAATGCCAGTATAACACTTCTGAATCGATCAGCAAATTGTAGCTTCCAAAAGCCGCTGCCGAACTCTGACCTAGTCAGTTACGTGTCCTAAGATAAGTGATCATATAATCCTCTATTCTGCAGGATCTCATTTGGACATGAGACATGGATTGGAATCAATCTCGATATCTAAGACTTTGTTTCCCAATTTCTGATTGGTGATGATATAGGACTTTTAATTGAACACATCAATTTAGTCCTGGCTGGGCCCAGCACTATAAGTCCACACCAAATCACCGAGGGGCCCAAAGATATCGCTTTTCCCGTTAGGGCAAAAGGAAAGAATAAACTTCGACTCATATGCTTGTATCTTTTACTCATCAAATCGTGCATGACAATATGTTATATATATCGAGTTACCGATGTGTTTACACACTACCAATGTGTAACCGACTTGTAAATTGCAACTCATATATCTCCATTTCAAGATCATAATATATTATCGTCTCAAAATTACTCATGATATATAATCCGTGAAGTAATTCTCTGAGCGTGGGTTTATCCAATGCTCAAATCCACATATCTAAGTTCTCATGAATATTGCAGCAATGCTATTGCTATGTCTAACTTCCTTAGACAATCTACAATTCAATTCATGACAGTCTTAATTCACTACTTACTTCCAAGAGTATGAATGACTGTGGAATTTTGAATAATCATATTATTCGGGAAGTAAAACATGCAAAAAATGAAACACAAGAATAAACAATTGATAAATAGCAGTAAACAATACTCACAAATAATTCTCCATTATTTAATCACCAAAAGTCAATTACATTTACAGTGTTACAAGTTTCAAAACAAATATCTAACTACTGAAACTAATATCATCTCTTAGACCAATGCTCCTAGCATGCTGACTATGCTTGAGCCTACTCAGACCCTTTGTCAAGGGATCTGCAAGGTTCTCTTCAGATGATACCCTCTTCAAGATGAGGTGACCTTCTTCTACTCTATGTCTAATGTAGTGGTACTTTTTTTCGATATATCTGGACTTTCTATAATTTGTCGGTTCTTTAGTCAAAGCAACCGCTCCTTTATTATCACTAGAAAATTTCCATTGGCTCCTGAATGGCCAAGACTACTCTGAGGTCATTGATGAAATTCCTAAGCCAAGTCGCTTCTTTTAACGCTTCACTTGTAGCTATGTACTCTGATTCACAAGTTGAATCGGATGGGAAATAGGCATAACAAATAAACTTAAACTCTTAAGTTCACATGTAACCTAAAAGATCTATGTTTTCTCTATTGAACATATAAATAAGAACATCCATGTGAAACCCTAAGAATAATTAAAATTACTAAATAGGGTTTCTGGATTACATACCTTATTGTTATTATAGTAAATAACAATTATTCCATGTATTGTTGATCTCTCAAAAGGTAGCACCACAAATGTCGTGCCCCTAATGGTTCACACCCAAAAGTCGAAGCAAAGATTTATTATCTTAATGTCTTATTAAGAAAAGCTCGTTATAAAACCTTAGAGAAGGATTATAGATTCTGTTTGAAAGAGAAGAGAAATTCCAGAGAACTGTCTATAGGAATGGGGCACCGAATAATGTGACACGGGAAGCGTATTTATAGCTTCAAAGGTGATAAGGAAACCTCATTTGAATTCAAACAAGATAAAGAGTTTTTTCTTTGAACCCTTTTTGGCTGTACACGACGCGCACGTCGCGGCACTCCTTGCCGGCGCCGCGCGTGTTACTTCGACTAGAAGTCTTCTATCGTTCAACTATTGAAGAATTACAATCTAGCCCCTGTGCTTTTAATTAATCCCAAATTAATTCCAGTTAATTCTGATTGATATCAAACTAGTTTCTAATTAATTTATGATCACATAATAAATTAATAAACTATTTCTCTCTCTATTACTGTTAACCATAATACCATTTGGACTACTGAAGGCAACCCAAAAGGACTTTGTTACTATCTATTTAAGTATATACCAATTATAGTTACGGGCTCAGACACCTAATCCAACAGAATCAGGCACTATTTCTTGTTTATAACTCTTCCAAGTAACCGCTCCACCATTTAGAAGAAACACCCAGCCCGACTGACACCAAAAGTTGTCTCTATCTGTCTGGAAGTTGTCGTCACTATACCCACTTACTCTCAATGTATCACTGCCACCAAGGACTAAAAGCATGTCTTCCGTCCTCCGCAAATACTTCAGAATGTTTTTAACCACTGTCCAATGAGCTCTCTCAGGATTTCCTGATAGCGACTGACCATGCTCAAAGCAAAGGACTCATCAGGGCGAGTACATGTCATAGCGTACATGATCGACCCCACAACCGAAGCGTAAGGTACCGACTCATGTTTATTTCTTCATCTGTACTTTGGCTTTGAGTCTTACTCAATTTGGCGTTGCTCTAAATAGGTAGCTCTCCTTTCTTGGAATTTTCCATACTAAACCTCTTTAGTACCTTATCCAAGTATGTACTTTAACTAACTCCAATTAGTCTCTTCTTTATATTTCTCAATATTCTTATCCCGAGAATATAGGCAGCTTCTCCAAAGTCTTTCATGGCGAAACACTTTCCAAGCCAAGATTTAACTTCTTGCAAGGTTGGAATGTAATTTTCCATGAGTAGTATGTCATCAACATACAACACCAGAAAATTCACTATACTCCCACTAGCCTTGATATAGACGCAGGACTCATCTTCGCTCCTAGAGAAACCAAACTCTTTGACTTTCTCAAGGAAGCAAAGATTCCAGTTGTGAGATGCTTGTTTCAATCCATAAATGGATTTCTCAAGCTTACACCTCTATTGGGAAACTTTGCATCTACAAAACCCTCTGGCTGATTCATGTAAACATCCTCAGCCAACTTCCCGTTAAGGAAAGAGGTCTTGACATCCATATGCCAAATTTCATAATCATGAAATGCAACTACGGCGAGCATTATCCTAATAGATTTTATCTTGGCTACTGGTGAGAAGGTTTCATCATAGTCAACCCCAGGGGTTTGAGTAAATCCCTTCGCAACCAGGAGAGCCTTAAAAGTGTGTACCTTTCCATCCATGTCGGTCTTCTTCTTGAAGATCCATTTGCACCCAACTATCTTTCGACCTGGTACATTAGAAACCAAATTCCAAACTTGGTTGTCATACATGGACTTGATCTTGCTGTCCATTGCCTCTTTCTATTTAGCAACCTCAGGGCATGCCAATGCTTCCTTGTAGCTAGCTGGCTCATCTAAATCTACCAGTGTCCTGTCACTGACAAACGTGTCACCATCTGTAGTAATATGGAAAAAATAGAACTCGGGTGGCATGCAAACTCTACTGGAACGTCTAAGAGGTAATGAGTTGTTTATCGGTTCAATAGGAAACTTCTTCCTATGGTTGAGTGCTAGTATCTTCTAAGGTTCCTTCATTGGTTGACTCTTGAATTTCTTCAAGGTCAATGGTACTCTCACTGTCCTCTTTGAATATGAGCTCTCTCTCTCTCTCTCTCTCTCTCTCTCTCTCTTGAAAGCCTCCTCTTCATTCTACAAAGACCACGTTCTCACTAGTTCTGTTGAACAAATATCCAAAGGACTGCTTTGGGTAACCAACGAAAATACACTTCTCACTTCTGGTTGCTAGCATGTCATGAGTCTCTCGTCTTACGAAAGCTTCACAACCCCATACTTTGATATGTGCTAACGAGGGAACTTTCCCTGTCCACATCTCGTGAGGTGCTTTGGCAACCTTCTTTGTAGGGACAAGATTGAGGATGTGGGCGGCTGTCTCTAAGGCATACCCCCAGAAGTGAATAGGAAGAGAAGCTCGACTCATCATGGAACGAACCATGTCCAACAAGGTCTGGGTACGTCTCTCAGCCACACCATTCATTTGTGTTATCCTAGGAGGAGTCAACTGTGAAACTAATCCACATTCCTTAAGATAGTCGTGGAACTTGATACTAAGATACTCACCGCCTCAATCGGATCTAAACATCTTTATCTTCCTGCCTAATTGATTCTTGACTTCATTCTTGAACTCTTTGAACTTTTCAAAGGTTTCTGACTTATGCTTGATTAAGTAGATATGACCATATCAGCTGTAATCATCTATAAAAATCCCATAGAATCGATTAGCATCCCTTGTGGATGATCTGAAGGGTCCACACACATCTGTGTGTATGAGATCTAACAAACCTTCACCTCTTTCACAAGATCCCGTGAAAGGTGATTTTGTCATCTTTCCCAAAAGACAATATTCCCATGCATCATCTGACCTTAGGTCAAATGATTCCAACACTCGATCCTTTTGGAGTTAGGCAATGTGTTTCTTGTTAATGTGTACAAGACGACGGTGCCATAAGCATGCCTTGTCTATACCATTAGATGAATCAATTTGAAATACACTATTGCCTAAATTATCTACACACGTCACTGTTTCATACACACCATCACACGGTAAGGCTTCAAATATAAAAACACCATTTTTATAAGCTGAAATAAAACCATTCAAATTATCAAAAGAATATATATAACCTTGTCTGAACAATGCATGAAAAGAAATAAGATTCCAACTCATTTCTAACGAGTAACAACAGTTTAATAAATCTAAGCTAACATCACTACTAAGCACTAGACTATAAACTCCAATCTTGCTAACAGGAGAAGAATTCTTATTCCCCATGATCAAGTTTATATTTTCATGCTCCACCTCCTCAGTTTCTCTTAGTCCCTGCAAATCACAACAAATATGAAAACCACATCTTGTATCAAGGACCCAAGAATGAGAAGATGATGAGTTATTAGAAATAGTGTATATACCTTCAGATAAGGAATTTATCTTGCCATCCTTGAGGTCTTGCATGTACTTTGGGCAGCTTCGTTTCCAATGCCCTTTCTCGTTGTAGTAGAAGCAATCCGCCTCTTTGGGATTTGGGATGGGAGGAATGTCAGAACTAGGCCTGGCCTTTGGACCATTGTTGGATGACCCTTTCCCTGTCCAATGGCTAGAATGGGAGCATTGGCAGAAGTGGAGGCCAAACATTTACCCTTCATTCCCACTTCAGCGGTCAGCAACATGTTGTTCAACTAAGCCAAGGTGGTCTCACTGTTGTTCAGATAATAAGCTAAGATAAACTAATCATAACAAATAGGCAAGGAGTTCAAGACTATATCAATAGCCAGCTCTTTGTCAAAATACACATTCAGCTTCACGAGACGTTCCACGTATCTTTGCATACTCTGCACGTGGGCACAGACAGACTCTCCATCTTTCATTTTGCACGCCATGAGGGCCTTGACTACTTCATACTTTTCTTGACGAGCTCGCTTATAGAACTTTTCCATAAGGTCCTTGTTCATCTCGTGTGGCCAATAATCCTCATAAAATCTATGCAATTCAAGGACCATAGTAGTGACCATAAGGCAAGCCACTTTGGTTGCATCGTCGTTGTGTTTTATATATGAGGCATATTCCCTAGGAGACAGGAGTAGCTGTTTCTTGATCGATTTCGATGAGTTCTTTTTCGAGAACATACTCTTTGTCCTCGAATCTAAGAGCCATCTTAATGTTTCGCATCTAGTCGTTGTAGTTGGTGCCATCCAATGTCACCTTCGAGCAGAGCGAAAGGTTCGAAGACAAGTTATTGTGGTTATTGTAGGGAGCAGATTGGGTAGCAGAAGTAGACATCTATAAAAGAAATGTAGTTTTAATTAGATAAGTATAATCCTTCATATATTAACCCAAAAAATAAATATTAAGACTAGGACCCAACTATATAATTCAAAACTTAGAAGAGGGATGTCGTAATCTAATTGTAAATTTTATAAAGGAAGGTAAATGACGATTTACCAATTCCACCGGGGAAGATAATCAAATTAATTGAAATTTCTAGTTCTTTTGAGATTCATTGAACTATTCAATGGCATGTTTAATCTCGAATTATGCTCTTCCATTTGTGACTGGGATACCGAGAATCACAAACAATATATGAATAACCATGCAAATGTGCTTGGTATTAATGTCATTTATCATCTCAATTTGATGTGTCAGCAAACCACACACGCTCTATCAACAATGATATATGAGATACTCATTACAACTCTTTATTAGTCCACATTGGTGTGTTGGTAAACCACACATGCTCCACTAACGACTAATAAAATGTAATGTGCACTTTCATGGGTTAGCATACCTTTCACATTTTTCCTAAAGTAACTAGATTTGAGATTTTATTAAACAGGTTGTAGTACTTTCTAGCATTATACTTTTAATGAGATTAAGTTTTCTCATCAAATCCGCTCTGCTAACGACCCTCCATTAATCAAGGAAGCGGTGGGTGAGAGTGGACACCCATTCAAGCGCCATTTTATAAGCAGTTTCCTTATACCTTCTTATAGATCAGCTTCGTGAACGAGGCATACTAGCGATTTGACTGACCAGTTATTATACATATAAATATTAACTTTTAATAATAATAATATATAATATGTATTTTAAACCTTTTAAAATATTTGGTTTATCTATTTTAAATTTTTTGAATTAAACAATTTAATTTAAACCCAAATTGATTTAATGTTTATCTTTTAATTAAAAATTAATTAAACCAATTAAATTAGATGAAGATTATCTAATTAAATTAATCAAATAATTTAATCCTAATCCTTGCCAACTAAGTTTTCGAAAATAAGGGTACGGGTTATCCAATTATTAAATAATCATAATTACCAAAAATAGAAAAACCCTAAAATAAACCCTAGCAAAATCGAAAATTATGGGGGGACGGCTAGGGTTTCAGAAACCCTAGCCTAAATCGACAATTTGAGGCTATTAGGGTTTAATTTCTATAAATCCTAATTTTATAGTTCGACAATTATAGAAAATTCAACAAAAAACAGTCGAAGGCTCTGATACCACTGATAGGAAATAGGCAGACAAACAAACTTAAACTCTTAAGTTCACATGCAACCTAAGGATCTATGTTTTCTTTAATTGAATCTATAACTTAGAACACTAAAAGAAACCTAGAAGGTATTGTTGAAAATGCTAAAAGAAGATTAGGGTTTACTTACCTTTTAGTTGCATTCATTGGAAGCAAGCACCACAAGCGTCGTGCCTCAAATGGTTCACACCCAAGCTAGCAACGAAGAAGACCAAAAGTAGAGAAGAGAACCTCAATAAAAATCACATATTATGAGGTGCCACGGGTGCATATTTATAGCCTCAATGGTTTAGTAGATAAGTCTTACATATAAGCCTTATTTGAATTTAAACTAGATAAATCTTTTATCTTAAATTCAAACCCTTATTATCTATTATATATATTTTGAAAATCATAAGGATAAATATCCTTATTTTCGTACAACATATATATATACTATAATTATCCATTGCTCACCTATTGAACAATTACAATTCAGCCCCTGCACATTTAATTAATCCAATTAAACCCAAAATTAATTTAAAATAATTTCTGATTAATTATCAATTAAATATTACTATTTCTAATTAATATATTATCCTCATAATATATTAATAAACTATTTATCTTGATTTTTTAATCATATAATAAATCAACCTCTCTCTAAAAGTCACCATGTCCAATTGCTAGCGTTGAGGACAACCCAAAAGGACTGTGCTACTATCAATCAAGTATATATGTTAGACCATTTATTAGTAATTATGCTTTGAAATTTTCAAAATGGATAACTTACATTGAGTTATTGAAGTTGGTCAAATGGAAGGCATACATGGAAGATAGATCAGATATTAGGTTGTGTTTTCAACATCCTGATTTGTTTTATCTCTTTAACATTGTCGATGATGGTGATGTTCGTCTCGTGGTTCGTGTTATCGAAAGTGCTAATAATGTTGCTAGTTTGTATGTCAGCGAAGGCGTTTGTGATATACATGATAGTGGAAAAGACAAAGCCTCTAATGACAAGAAGCTGAGCAGTAGAGAGAGCAACAACGTCACATGTAACAACATCTCCCCCATCTGTGTAAATCTGAAAGTCATCCTAGTTACAGTACTATTCATGAAAACCCAGAAATCGAACGAAATCTATATCCTGGTCCCACAAATTACCAATACGTTAGTGGGGAAAACGTAAGAGCAGTTTCTGATTATGGTCCTGTGGTTGAATAAGTACTATTCCATAAACCAACACCCATACAAACAAAAATAACAAGCCGCAGATCAACATTTGTTACAAGATGGTAACCTAGTATCATATGAGGAAGTCGTTGATGTTACCTTAGGTGAATCAGATCAAACGTTTTTCACCCATAATATGATATTTAAACAAAAAAACCATAATTTCGCAAGTTTTAAATCTTTTTACTCACTCTAGAAACATATTTGCATTTTCCGGTACCATCCCTATATTTTATAAATAATTTACGCAATTTTTGTAAACAAATTAAGTATTTTCCATTATTACAAATAAAATGACCTTGGAAAATAATTTTATAAATATTTTTCGAGTATTAAATAAGTAACTTCATTTTAGCAACCATTATCAAATTTAAAAACGATTTTTGTTTTAAAAATATTTTATTTTTTCAACAAAAAAATTGTATTTAACCAAAAATATTATTTTTGCAATTTAAAATATATATATTTTTTCGGGAACGCACCCTAAATTTTAAAAATAATTTTCAAATTTAAAAAAAAAAATCACAGGTATGGGCTCATCTATGAATGTACAAGTTTTTAATGCATAAAACATGCATTAACAGCTTATACGTTCGCAGGTTATGGACCACATGCGATACTCTCTACCCGCGAAATTTTTTTTCCTAAATGTGTTTTTATACCAACAATCCAGAGGGAAACAACTTAAACAAGATTAAAGTGCAAAAATTAGAAAACTAACTTCATTATCCGGGTAATCTTAGCCATTTTGAGAGAGCCAAAGAGAGAGTTTCCCAAGTTGATGAAATGAAAATGAGTGGGTACGGAACAATTCAACCATTTATACCTAGGAAATACCCCTAGGCCAAAACAAATGGAGTTTTTGCAGGTCGGAGGAGTTTTCACAGATGACCCCCATCATCTACTAACATGCCGGCTATTTTGGTCATTTGACTTATTTTTTGCTATATTTTGGCAAAAACTTATGGGATTAGGCTAACTTTGTCATTTTCTCAATATGGAATCGTGAGATTGTACCCCAACTCCGACAACCGATCATCCACCACCACCCTCAAAAGTTCTCCGTTGCGGTGGCACGACTAGATTACACCAACTCCAACTAACAAAAAATGGTGTTGGAGCATCATCGAAAAAAGACATATCCTCTCTTTCCCTCTTCTTCTAACAGTACTGTCGGAAAAACAACCCACCCTCCTAACTCCTAACCGGCAACCCCTTCCTTCTATCTTGTCCTCTTTCTCCCTCTCCGTGATACAACACCCACAATATCGATCTGGGGATCTGAAAACCGGACCTTCAAGATCTTTGAAATATTTGCAGGTTCTTAAAATTAGACCTTCATGATCTTTAAAATATTGGGAAAATGACTTATTAGGATAACCAACTGTTTGATTTGTTTACATTTAGTCATTATCCTTTTTTCGTGCTTTATTTGCCATTAAACTATTTATTGTGTTCATGATACGTCCTTACGACTTGGAATAGCACGTTACAGTCTAATTGGCTTCTATGTTGCTTTTGAGGATAGAGAAAATGACTTATAAGGGTAACCAACTATTTTCTTTGTTCACATTTAGTCACTTTTCTTTTTTATTCATTCTTTATTTGTCATTAAACTATTTATATTGTTCAACCTAAATCGTTATGACCGGCAATAACAAGTAGTGTCGATTTAATCACCCAATGTCGTAATATAAGTATTACGTGGGTTGATTACGGGTATCATTACCCTTATAACTCATTTTCCCTTTAAAAAACACTTGGGTTTTTTTATTTTTGGACTCGGTCGCGTAGCATGCTTAATGACTCGTTTGATTTATCAATTCGTCATTCATATTTTACGCATTTATCGGTTTATCGGTATTCTGTAGCTTGCTATAAGATGATTAAGTGACAATTTTCAATGGGAAGATATGTATTGTAGGCATTATATACTTCGTAGTTGTGTGTCTGTATAATGTGGTAGGATAAAATTTCCAGGGGTGGACATTGCTACACTTAATACTTGTATTACAACATTGAGTGATTAAAATGACACTACTTGTTATTGTCGGTCATAAGGATTTTGGTTGAACGTTATAAATAGTTTAATGGAAAATAAAGTACGAATAAAAAAGAAATGTGACCAAACGTGAACAAAACAAATAGTTGGTTTCCCTTATAAGTCATTTTCCTACCCTTAAAAGCCACATAGATGTCACCTATTTTCTATGTATTTGCCACATAGATGTCAATTAACTGTAACCTGCGCTATTCCAGGTCATAACGATGTATCATGAACAAAATAAATAGTTTAATGGCAAATAAAGCACGACAAAAGGAAAGTGATCAAACATGCACAACTCAAATAGTTGGTTACCCTAACAAGTCATTTTCCCTAAAATATTTGACACGGGGGAAAACGGATCCCTATTTAACGTCCGTGGTGACTGCGGCAGTGTAGCAATTGGTTGATGAAGACGAGGGTTCTTTTGGAATGGTACTCGAATATAAAACGCTATCATGAGGGATCTAGGGGAGATGAAATGGTACAAATCTTCAAGATGCAATCCTATATTGTTTATCATCTTGATATTTTAGAAGCTCGAAGTTGTGAAGAAATGCTTGACATGAATGAGAACATATGTGTTGATTGCAAAACCTCCAAAACACAGAAGTTTCTTAAATATCTTCTACATCTAAATTCCTATTCGAGTATTCTCCTAGATATATTAGGAACACATAAACTGTCATACTCTTCGCTCCATTCGATGATTTATGCACCAATGACATATATATATATATATATATATATATATATATATATATATATATATATATATATATATATATATATATATATATATATATATATATATATATATATATATATATGAAGTATCATTTTTGGAAATTTTGGGTCGATGGGTATGAGCTGTTGTGTGATATATATATATATATATATATATATATATATATATATATATATATATATATATATATATATATATATATATATATAAAGAGAGAGAGATATATATATATTTAGGGATTGGTGGGGTGGGTTGCTATTTTCTTTCTTTATTTTAAATATTAAAATGTAAAAGAAAATAGCAAAACAAAATAAAAAGGGCAAATTTGTCATTTTAAGTATTTCCAATAAGTTTTAGACCAAAACCACAATAAAATTCTTATTTTGGACTAGTGGTGCTAGTTCAAAACTTTTTGGACCAAAGTGACAATTATCGACAAACCACATAGACCAAATTTGTTAACTGTTTATAAATTGTTAATCCAATCTAGTTGGTTTCACTTAAGCAATCATTACTTAACTACTTTTAGTTTTGATGCTTCGGATACAATTACACTACAAGAAAAGTCCTAGTTACTGACGATAATTATTTGATCACTAAAAGTAGAAGAGTAGTCGTCACTATAGGTCCATTACTAAACTCAAATCAAAATATGTAAGTGGTCACTAAATAGTGACTAAATTATAGTGGTCATTATATATGTGATGATTGTCACTAAATATAATCATTGATACTTGAATGTCATCACTGTTTTATCCATTTAGTAACCATAATAGATGTCACAGATTTTGGTTACCTTGTGAATGATTATAGTGACCAAATCTGTGGTCAATAATTATTTAGTAGAATGATATTTTCTCCTACTAAATCCTCCCACCTAGTAGATAATGACAAGTAGTATCCACTAATTCTCTATTTTAATCACATCTTCTTATTTTGACACTTGTCTTGATCTAGTAAGTAAGAAGATGGATAACACGATTTAATAGAAGGATATAAAACCTCTCAAGTATTTAATTTAGAGACCGAAAAAATGGTCACCGATCACAGAATTATCATAAAAGACGATAGCTACTAGGTTGAGTTATTATAAATTTTACAATATTGATATGATATATTACAATGTTGATATGATATATTAATGTTCATTCTTAAAACACAAAATCCATACATGTGATCAAATATTTCCAAGAACAAACATATCAAGTCTAACTTTATATCATAAAGATTACTTAACCATTAAACAAATGATATATAACATTCTACAGAAAATCCATACATGTGATCAAACATTTCTAAGAACAAACATATCAAGTCAACTTCATATCACTAGACCACTTAACCATAAAACAAAAGATAATATAACATTCTAGAATTGTAATATTGCATGTTATAACAATAAAAACAATGAACATGTCCATATTTCTCCAACCATATGCCCCAAGATCAAGATCTCTATAAAATCAAAGAAAATTCAATGGTCAAAAATATTATTGTTGTTAAGTTAAATTTAATTCAATATACTTGCAAGTTTTTGAAATTGTAACTAAGATAAATGTGACAGCTTGCTCATCACGAATTCCATTTCCACCCTCTATAAGTTATCGACCGGTGCTTTAATGACACTTAGAGAGTTTCTTTGCAGCTTCAGCCCTATTAATTTGTGAGCAGCTACATTAAAGGATTTGAAAATAATACAAATAACAAAATTTCTATAACATAAAGTATATCAAAATTTTAAATTAAAAAGAAATATATTTGAGCTCAAAAGTAATATCTTTAATCAGGTTTTTCTATTTATAGATAAAGTTATTGGTTTCTTACGAGTCCATAACTTAACAATGATGATAAAAACAAAAGGCTAACTATACATGAGTAGAAGTTTGGGATGAAGCATTGCAACTTGCAAGAGATCGATAGAATGCTATAATAAACAAGTATGTGAAAGTAGGTTGTTATTTCTTGCATTTACCATTTTATTTTGAAAGTACTTGAGAATCAAGAGGACCGGCTTCTCGCGAGACAAGATATCATAAACTAATAAAAACATTTGATGATCCTAAATAGGATCTATTGAATGTTGTGGAATTGCATGACCTCCCTTTCCGGTTATGGTAACTTCAAAGAAACCACTCCCAGCTAAAAGGGTGCCTAATTTAGAGGATACATGTAGACTAAATATTGCTTTTACATAAATAAAGATTCCACTATCTATTACCCATATTGCCCCTCCATCGCCTTCCTTTGCTGGTTGGAAACTGGAACCACTGTCCCCTAGAAAAAGCCACCATTTTTAGGTAAGAATCATTAGCATGCCTTAAAAACATGTTTGCAAGAAATAGCAACTTACTTTCATTGATTTGTTTCTACAACATTGTATTTTCTTTTTTGTTATAGTAAGATATTGCATTTGAAAATCTACCAAATTATAACATTTTACATTCACTCTTTTATTATCAGGAGTTGGAGTTTAGGGCATTATACTTTGAAAAAACTACTTTACCAATAAATTTGTTTTACATGTGGATGAAATATCTATAATAGGAAGATTTTTTTACTGGAATGTTTTAATAATAAGAAATGATGATGGTATAGCTAACAAATCAATGAAAGTACGTTGCTATTTCTTATTTTAAACATAAAACAAATTTAGAAAACCTTCAAAAGATGGCTATGGTGTTTAAGAATCTTGGCTGCAACAAGAAGCATAGTGACATGAGCATCACGCCCATTCCACCTTTCCTATTCTCAAAATGAAAGTCACACATACAACAATCAAGTTTCTATCAAAAGTCAACAGATTTCCCTAATTACAATTCCAATAACCTCACACACAAACACAACTTAACAATCTTTACACTTTTTCATAGAAGCTCTAGCGAGTTGCACTGTTCTTATAATCAAGATGAAAGCCATATACACAAATTTAAGTTTTTAAAAGTCAATAGACTTCCCATAACCATCTTACACTAGTAATCAAAACTATATAACTCTACAACTATTATTATAGTAAAGATGAAAGACAAACATATAACAAAAGTCCAAGTTTCTATAAAAAAATGAACAAGGTTCCCCAAATTAACACTCACGATAAACTCCAACACCAAAGGTAATTCTCAATTTCAGTCATTAACAAATTGTAAAAGTTTTAATGTGTTTGAATATGGGTTCAAAAAGACAGATACAGACTTGCTTTTCAGACTTACAAAAGTAATGTCAATAATTCTGTGTTGAATTCCCTTGTGATGACTACACCTGTTGATGATGTTTGAGTGCAAAGTTCACTTGGTAGGTTCTTAAATTTACCTTGTTCGAATTCAATGGCAGATTTAATTGATTGCCTAAGGAGCCATTGTGACGAGATTGAATGGATACGAGAAGAGAAGTAAATGAAATGGAAAGAGAAAAAATTGAGTGGCTTACATAGCTTTTTTATTGCAATTGTCATGGATTGATGATTAAAGTCCCAATTTTATGTTGTTTATTCACCAAAAAATGGCCTATGACAGAGTCGAAGCATAACATGCTGGCAGAGGCATTTTATCAAGCTCCTGGTGTTATGAATAAATTATATCGACAAGAAAATAAGGATAATACGATAAAGAAACTAAATGTGGACACAAGAATTTAACGTGGAAAAACCCTTACGGGAAAAAACCACGGGCACAACCGATGATGATCACTGTATGAGGAAAAATGAGGAGGTTACAATATTTGGAACTGAAAAATATATATCTCTCTTTTGTTTTTAATACACAGAGCCTCACAAAATATATTTACGTATATATATATATATATATATATATATATATATATATATATATATATATATATATATATATATATATATATATATATTTCACTCAATGGTTTTGGACGTCTCTAATTGCAAAATGATCATCCCTATTTATAGAGATGATCAGCCAAAAGTTTCCTCAATTGTTGAAAAAAAAGATTGTGGGCGCCTGCAATTTGCCGCAATTGAAGAATGGAATTTTTCGTCGTTCAAACTCCACGTGCAGAATTGTAATATGATTTTGATTTTGATTTTGATTACTATTCATGTGGGGCCCACATGAATTATTTCAGTTGCTTTTGCTTTCAAAAGGCAATAATTCACAATCTCCACCTTGACTTTAAAAGCAATAAGTAACCAAACAACTCCACCTTGAGACGAATTTCCACTTGTAGACCTCCTCATTATAAAATCATCGTGTGCCGACAATCCTTGGAATTAGATTGTCATACCAACCAAGCTTGAGCAAAGCTCAAACTTAGTTGCTGGAACCGGCTTCGTCATCATATCCGCCGGATTGTCATGAGTGCTAATCTTTTGAACTCGAATATCACCTTTGGAAATAATATCTCGAATAAAGTGATAACGTACATCAATATGTTTCGTCCTCTCATGAAACATTTGATCTTTTGTGAGATAAATAGCACTTTGACTATCACAAAAAATCTTTTTGGGAGATATGTCTCCACAAAGTTCAACATATAAATTTCTTAACCAAATAGCTTCCTTACAAGCTTCAGAAATTGCCATATATTCTGCTTCAGTTGTGGATAAGGCAACAGTGGTCTGTAGACTTGCCTTCCAACTCACAGCACATCCACCAATGGTAAAGACATAACCTGTCAAATATCTTCTTTTGTCCAAATCTCCAGCATAATCAAAATCTACATAGCCCACCAGAACTTCCAAATTGTAAACATGCATTGGAAGTACCGCATAAATATCTAAGAATCCATTGAACGGCTTTCCAATGCTCTTTTCCTGGGTTAGCCATATATCTGCTAACAATACTTAAAGCGTGAGATAAATCAGGGCGAGAACATACCATGGCATACATTAGAGAACCAACTGCACTAGAATACGGAACTTTCGCCATGTGGTTAATTTCATCATCTGTCTTTGGACAATATGCTGAAGACATTTTGAAATGTGTAGCTAACGGGGTACTCACTGGCTTGGCTTTATGCATGTTGAATCTTTGAAGAACTTTCTCAATATACCTCTTTTGACTTAGGTATAGTTTTCCATGCTGTCTGTTACGAGTAATTTCCATACCAAGAATTTTCTTGGCTGGACCTAAGTCCGTCATCTCAAACTCTTTGCTTAGTTGTGTTTTCAGTTTTGCTATCTCTAGTTTATCTTTTGCAGCAATCAACATATCATCAACATAAAGAAGCAGATATATTGATGAACCATTGACTGACTTAAAATAAACACAACTATCATAATCTGATCTTTTAAAATTCTGAGATAGCATAAAAGAGTCAAACCTCTTATACCATTGCCTTGGGGATTGCTTTAACCCATAAAGAGATTTCTTCAATCTACATACCAAGTTCTCTTTTCCAGGGATAATGAAGCCTTCAGGTTGCTCCATATAAATATCTTCCTCTAATTCACCATGCAAAAATGCAGTTTTGACATCTAATTGCTCAAGGTCATAGTTATGCATGGCAACAATACTAAGTAAAGTACGAATTGAGCTATGCTTAACAACAGGAGAGAAAACATCAGTAAAATCAATGCCTGGAATTTGGCTATAGCCTTTAGCAACTAACCTTGCTTTAAATCTTGCTTCCTCATTAGGAGTAATACCTTCTTTTCTTTTGAAAATCCATTTGCAGCGGATAGGCTTCTTTTCTTTTGGTAATTTCACCAACTCCCAAGTGCCATTCTTTTCAAGAGATTCCATTTCATCATGCATGGCAGTTATCCATTTGTTGCAATGTTCTGAAGTAATGGCTTCCGTGTAAGTTGAAGGTTCTTTGATACCTTCAATTTCTTCAGCAACGCTTAAAGCATAAGCAACAATATTTGCTTCTTCTATCGGTCTCTTAGGAGGATAAATGACCCTCCTAGGTCTATCAGTTGCTATAGAACGTTGTGGTTGATGTGTATGAGTAGGAGTAGAAGACTCTTGCTCAAGTGATGGATTTTGATCAATAGAGTTTTCTTTTTCTGGTGTATTTTCTGAGTTAACAGATTGCTCCACCTGCACACTTGTCTTTTGTTGACTCTCAACAGGAATAGTAGTAGAAGAATCTTTATGTAGCATAGCTGATTCATTAAATACTACATTTCTACTAATCACGATCTTTTTAGTTTCAGGACACCATAACTTATATCCTTTCACACCAGATTTGTAACCAAGAAAGATACATTTAATTGCCCTAGGCTCTAATTTTCCATTATCAACATGAGCATAAGTAGGGCAACAAAAAATTCTTAAATCTGAATTGTTTGCTGGGGAGCCAGACCATACCTCAATAGGAGTCTTTTTATCAAGTGGAATAGAAGGTGACATGTTAATTAGATAACATGCAGTAGAAGCAGCTTCTGCCCAAAAATGCTTAGATAATCCTGCATTAGATAACATACAACGGGCTTTTGAAATAATGGTTCTGTTCATACGTTCAGCTACACCATTTTGTTGAGGTGTGTGAGAAACGGTGTAGTGTCTAACAATTCCTTCTAGTTTACAATATGAATTAAATTCATTTGAACAAAACTCCATACCATTATCTGTGCGAAGCTTTTTGACCTTCTTACCGGTCTGGTTTTCCACCATGACTTTCCATTCTTTGAATGCAGAGAATGCTTCAGATTTAAGTTTCAAGAAATATGGCCAAACTCTTCTTGAATAATCATCAATAATTGTCAACATATAACGAGCACCTCCTAGTGATGCTTCTTGAGATGGTCCCCATAAATCAGCATGTACATACTCCAAAATGCCTTTTGTAGTATGTATTGAGGTGTTAAATTTTACCCTCTTGTGCTTGCCAAAAATACAATGTTTACAGAATTCCAGTTTGCCAATGCATTGGCCATCAAGCAATCCTCTTTTGCTTAATGCTGTTAAACCAAGTTCACTCATATGCCCAAGACGCATATGCCATAGGTTAGTAGTATCATAAATAGAAGATGAATTTGAAGTAACATTTGAATTACCTGTTACTGTTGTACCCCGAAGATGATACAGGTTTGCTGATTTGATATCGGCTTTCATGACAATCATGGCACCTTTTGAAACCTTTAAAACTCCACTTTCACTGGAATATTTGTACCCTTTAAGGTCAAGAGTACTTAAAGAAATAATGTTTCTTTTCAAACTTGGAACGTGTCGAACATCAGACAAAGTTCTGACAACACCATCAAACATCTTGATTTGAATGGAACCAATTCCAGTGACTTTATATGGTGCATTATCACCCATCAATACGGAGCCACCTTCTATAGATTGATTGTTTGTAAACCAGCTTCTGTTTGGACTCATGTGAAAAGTACAAGCTGAGTCAAGAATCCATTCATTATTGGTTTTTAGGATTCCTGCAAAAGCTACAAGAACATCTCCATTAGAATTATTTTCAGCAGCATAAGTAGCTTTTCCTTCATCATCTTGATTTGGTTTGGGGTTTTGATTAGCAGCTCTTTTCTCCTTGTTTTTCAACTTGTAACATTCAGAGATATCATGTCCTTCCTTTTTGCAATAGTTGCATGACTTGGAACGTCTGGATCTAGATTTGCTTCTAGAATTTCTTTTGTTCTTGCCTTTGGAATCATTCTTATCTGTTGGTCTGCCACGAACTGCCAGACTTTCTCCTTTAGAACTTGAACCTTCAGTGGATACCATATCTTTCATCTTTTCTTTTGCATGCAAAGCTTCATAAACTTCGTGAAGTGTTAAAGTATCACGACTATATAATATGGTATCTCTAAAGTTTGAATAAGAACTAGGCAAAGAACATAAAAGAATTAAACCCAAATCCTCTTCATCATATTTTACCTCCATAGCTTCAAGATCAGTGATGATCTCTTTAAACGTCGAAAGATGATCCAACAATGATCCACCTTCTTGCATCTTAAGCTAAAATAATTTTTGTTTAAGGTGCATCTTACTTGTGAGATCTTTGGTTATACAAATTTCTTCCAATTTTAGCCATAAAGCGGCGGCAGTACTTTCTTTCATAACTTCCTGTAAAATATTGTTGGATAAATGAAGATGGATATGAGAGAGAGCCTTACGATCTTTACGATCCTTTTCTTCATCTGACCAAGACACAGGCATTTTGTCTCGGCCTAACAAAGCATCATCAAGGTCCAACTGAGCCAATACAGCTCGCATTTTTACTTGCCATAATGAAAATCTTGTATCTCGATCCAACAATGGAATATCGTATTTCAAAGTAGCTATGTCGATATAATACTCAATAAATTGAGAATGAGTATAGAAAACAACGTGGCTCTGATACCACTTGTTATGAATAAATTATATCGACAATAAAATAAGGATAATACGATAAAGAAAATAAATGTGGACACAAGAATTTAACGTGGAAAAACCCTTACGGAAAAAAACCACGGGCACAACTGATGATGATCACTATATGAGGAAAAATGAGGAGGTTACAAGATTTGGAACTGAAAAATATATATCTCTCTTTTGTTTTTAATACACAGAGCCTCAAAAAATATATCTACGTGTGTATATATATATATATATATATATATATATATATATATATATATATATATATATATATATATATATATATATATATATATATATATATATATATATATATATATATATATATATATAGGGTCCGGTTCCGGTGAGGACACTTTTTTCGGTGAGGACTCGCGAGGACACCTTAAAAAATTTGAAAAAAAATATAAAAAAAATACAAATCATAAAATCTAGAATAGTACTATATCATTATCAAAAAAAAATTTGAAAAAAAAAATTGGATCATTGAAAAACGTAATGATGCAATTTTTCTGTTTTTATTTTGGATCATTATTTAATTATAAAAAAACTAATGATCCAAAAGTTTTTTTTTGAATCTTTTTTTTTCTCCGATATAGTACTATGATCCATTTTATTATTTATATTTTTTTAAAATTTTTTTAAATATTTTTTAAGGTGTCCTCGCAAGTCCTCACTTTAAGAAGAGTCCTCACCCGATCCTGATTCTATATATATATATATATATATATATATATATATATATATATATATATATATATATATATATATATATATATATCACTCAATGGTTTTGGACGTCTCTAATTGCAAAATGATCATCCCTATTTATAGAGATGATCAGCCGAAAGTTTCCTCAATGGTTGAAAAAAAATTGTGGGCGCCTGCAATTTGCCGCAATTGAAGAATGGAATTTTTCGTCGTTCAAACTCCACTCCACGTGCATAATTGTAATATGATTTTGATTTTGATTTTAATTACTATTCATGTAGGGCCCACATGAATTATTTCAATTGCTTTTGCTTTCAAAAGGTAATAATTCACGCCTGGAGTACCAGAAATTTGTGATCTAATCTGCTACAATACCGTAATTGAGAATTGAAGGAATAAAAGGATGTTGAGTCACAAATCAACGAACTTCTAAGCTGATCGGATGGCGGTGACGACAATGGCCATAGCAGCGGGGGCGGTGGTGCTATTGTACATTTGTACTACGAGGGTATTTGATTTAAGATCTTTTAAATTGAGTTATTGGTTTATAGAATTTTGAAGAAGTTACAAGTTTTCAATTTTTTAAAAAGCTTTTGATTTATTAAAATGAAAAAGCTTTTTAAAGAATTTTTAAGACTTTTCGGAACTTTACCCTTCTAAAAATATTATTTCCGAAACTTAAAAAAAAATCGCATATGCTTTTTCTACGAATGTACAAGCAGTTAATGCACAAAACGTGCATCAACTGCTTGTACATTCACAGTTTATAGCCGCAGCCGAGTTTTTTTTTTTTTTTTTTTTTTTTTTTTTTTTGCTAAATATGGTTTTTTACACGATAAATCTAGAGGAAAACATTTTAAACAAGATTAAAATGTAAAAAATTAGAAAACCTACCTCATTATCTTATGTGGGTAATCTTGAGCCATTTTAAGAGATAAAATAGAGTTTCCATATGGTTGAAGTAAAAATGAGGGGAAATGTGAAAATTTCTAGTTTTATATATGGAATTTTCCTAGGTGGGAGGCAATTTTCACAGATGGCTGTTCTCATCTAGGAAAGTTCTTGCTATTTTGGTCATTTGAATTATTTTTTACTATTTTTTGGAAAACCATTAGGAGATTTAGACTATATTTGTCATTTTCTTTTGTTTTTTTATTACTTTTTCCTTTTTTTTGTGCTTTGAAAGCTTACGAGTTGTTGATAACTTCAGAAAATACTTATAAACAAATTTCTTGTTTTTTATTTTTTGCCTTTGTAACATGAACCTTAACCTTGATGATGTAATTAAGATGATATTATATGTCAAAAGCATAATGAATCCCGTTAAAGCCATTTAGGTCCGGTTTGTTATGTACAGCAGAAACGACGATCTTGTATAGTGTTTAGCATGTTGGGACCGGTCCCACTAGAACTCATGAGACAAGAATTGTAATTTTTTGTACCATCCAAAAAGATTGGATAGGGACTCGCTCTCGAACTTTTATATGTGTAAAAGACATTAACGCCCTCCTTATCCCCATCACCTGGTTAGGGCCATTAAGGCCGATTAGATGGTCCTCTCTGACTTGCTTCCTCTTCTACTTGCTTTAGAGAAGCTCCAGCATCAATTTCTTGTTGATCATGTGACAGGAATGGTATGTTAGGTGACCCAAGCGGGGAGTGGCACCCCTTTGGTTGACTATCCATTTGAAAAAGGAAGGAACTTAACAAAAAATGTATGGGTCTGTTGTAATCAATTAAAATCATCAAGCATTATGGACCACGTATGTTGTAACCAGCAATACAGAAAGACAAATATTATGAAATTCAGGACTTTTATAACGAAAAAGAGCAGCAACGAAATGGAGAAACTTGTGGTCAACATGGTTGAGTTTCCTGGTTGTAACTTACAATGTCATCATATTGAACAAGTAGCAGCAAATGCCAACCATTTAAGCATTCTTAAACCATTTAGTAAGCCCTTTCCACAGACACACAATAAATATTTTCACACTGATGCGTTTCATTCTTCAGAAAAGCAACAAAATGATGGTACCCGATGTTGCAAATATTGAAAGTTTTATAATGGTTTACCAACCCATAAGCATGTATTCAAGTTCTCCATGTACCATAGATATTGATAAAAGATATAAAAAATTTTAACAAAATCAAAACAGTAACTTACGACGAGATCTCTTAATTCTTCTGGAAAATCAGGATATAACTCACTGAGTTGCAATAGCATTAGGTTAACCCAATGCATTCAACTTCAACTTAGACATCTATGTAGTCTCTCTTTCTCAAGCATTTTCATGTGAAGGACAAGACCTTGAAGATTCTCCCTTACCCTACGAATAAAGGAAATAAGAAAATCATAAAAGTTACATAAGTATACAAAGATATAATGCAAAATGCTATAAAAACAGATGGTATTACTTTGAAGTATATATATTATGTTACATTTTCTTCAGACTCTTGAAGCAAATTATACATTCTCAACATGTTGTTTGCTCTTAAATTATACATTCTCAGCATGTTGTTTGGTCCTATCCAAAGAAGGGATCTACCTGCTAATAAGATTCCTTAAAAAACAAGGAATATGCTTAAACAATTCCTTATTTATCAAAGATGATGAATCCATATACCAGTGTCAATTGCTTTTATATGTCATGCTTGCATATGTCATTGGTGAGAAGTCGGCCCTAGTAATGTCAACACATAGTGTTTACACAAACTATAAACAAAAATTCGTAATAGTACTTGATGATTCCAAAATTACAGGTCAATGTCTTTATAAAGGCAATTCTATTGTGGTAGGTACGGAAATGTGAGATTCGAATTTAACCAAAAGCAATTGACAATTATTTCCTAAGATATATTGAATTTGATATAGAATCAACACAAATAAGTAAAAACCAAAAATCTTGCTAACAAGCAAAAGCACTGAATTCAGAGCCATAAATGCAGGGATTAGGGCTCATAAGTCTACAAAAAGTTAGGTTCGTATAAAGTTGGAACGCATTCCCTTGCATTTCCTATGTTTCCACTCAGCTATAAAATATTGTAAATAGTTAGAGAATATAGAACAATCAAGAGATGTGTGTGGCTTTTATTCATGTGATGAGAGACAGATTTGGGTGTCAAAGAGTATACCTCACATGCGCTACCAATTGTGCCATAATTTCTTTGAGAAAAAACTGTGAACCAGCACTTTTCCTTTTGTGCTGAAAACATATAAAAATTTATGTGATTAATCATTATTCACTCACATCCACTCGGACACAGTAGTTGTATTGGGTCCCCATATATTTATGTGATCCAACATATCAAAAGACTTAATTGATTGCATAACAAATCGAGCCATTTACACATACGTAGGTCGATCCATTTGAAAAAACAAAAATAAAACTACTATTTTTTATATATTATGAAAACAAACTCTTCCCTTAAAACAGATAGAAAGTAATATAATGATCATTATTCCCACACATCCATCTGGTCAGAGTAATTGTATTAGGTCTCTAACATATTTATGTGATCCAAACACATCAAAAGACTTAATCAACCGATGTTACAAATTAGCCCATTTAGTCGGATCAATACTTGTGTCGGCATGTTTAAAATAAACTCTTGTTGTAAAATTCGGGGCATGCTCAAGTTGTTATACATAAGAAATGACGATAAAATATTTAACAAAAATGACATCTACTTTGATAGTTGGGACCGTCCGTAACAAATTTACGATTATAGGGAAGCAGCATATTGCCACCTTGAAAAAATCGCAGATGGCTTAAGATGTATTGTCCTGTAGTTGTTTGAAAAGGAGAGAGATCTCCACCAATGATGTGATTCCTGTTGGGAATCCTAAGCTCAGTGGATTCACTGTTCAATCAACTAAGATAGTGCCAGACAAATTGATTGTGAAAATCCAATTTGTCTAAAACATTTTATGATTTCTATTTTATAAATAGCTGTGTAAATCGAGCTATGAAATACACATATCATGAAAACACTGTAATTGGTTTTTGAGTTTATATTTCCAATTATAATCAAAGAGTATATTTTGATATTCATTGTGTTTATACGTATTTATTTGTGTTGAATACGTGAATTGGTATCAGAGCAAAACCAGAATTCTTACCTAATTCGTCATGTCGGATGAAGAAGGTGGAAGAGAAGGGAGTACAGGCGGTGCTCCGGTGAAGCTCAAGGATGTCGGAACAACCACCGTGGCTTGTCCGATGTTGAATTCGACTAATTACACCGTATGGTCCCTGCGAATGAAAGTGGTACTCAAAATCGACAAAGCTTGGACCATAATCGATCCAGGAGAAGAAAAAAATGAGGATAGAAACAACCTTGCAATGGGTTTGCTCTACCAAGCGATTCCGGAATCTCTGATTATGCAGATCGGGGATGTTGAAGACGCGAAAACCATGTGGGATTCGATCAAAGCTCGATTTGTTGGCGCTGATCGGGTAAAGGAAGCGAGACTTCAAACACTCAACACCGACTTTGATCGGTTGAGGATGATCGAGACAGAGTCAATTGACTCTTTCGCTGGAAAACTCTCCGGGTTGGCTTCGAAATCCGCCTCGCTCGGTGAAACCATTGACGAGTCAAAGCTTGTGAAGAAGCTTCTGAAGGTGGTTCCCAGGCGATTCATTCATCTGGTGGCATCCCTCGAGCAGGTGCTCGACCTCAAATCCGTGGGCTTCGAGGACGTTGTCGGACGTCTAAAAGCATATGAGGAGAGAATAAGGGAGGCAGATGATGGTGGAGAAGGCGGAACAAAGGCGCTATTTACCCGATCCGACGGTGGTAGCTCGAATTCCGGTGGAGGATACGGATCGCAAGGAGGAGGCGGGGGGGAGGGGGGGGGGAGTTCTTCCGAGTCCGACAGAAGCAGAGGATGAAAGGGGAAGACGGCTTGGGGAAGAAATAACAGAGGGGATGTTTTTAATCAAATCGGGTCAAACCCAAGTAGCGGATCCGGGTCAAAAGGTGGATCCGGGTCAAAAACAACCCAACCCAATAATAAAACCAAACAGCCCAATAACCGGCCCAATTCCAATTCGGACTCAAATCAAAACCGAAAAAAAGATTTATCAAAAATTATCTGCTATCGATGTGATAAATCGGGCCACTATGCGTCAAAATGTCCGGAAAGAATTCAAAAATTCCAAGAAATGAATTTTGCCGAACAAGAAGATGCCGATGAAACCGTATTTATTCACGAGACCGTATTTTTGAACGAAGCAAAGGTGATACCATCTAAATACAATTCACAAGAAAATGATGTGTGGTATTTGGACAACGGAGCGAGTAATCACATGACGAGAAATCGCTCATTTTTCTCCGAACTCGACGAAGGATTAACCGGCAAAGTAAAATTTGGCGATAATTCAAGTGTCGCGATCAAAGGAAAAGGCTCAATAATTTTCCAGGGAAAATCAGGCCAACAACGTTTGATAACGGAGATTTATTTCATTCTAGATCTGAAAAATAATATTTTGACAAGCAACTGAAGCCGGATGCGATATTCGGATGAAAGACAATTATTTGACGATGCACGATGCCTACAACTGCTTATTAATGAAGGTACAAAGATCTCCAAATCGACTTTATAAAATAAAATTGAATATTGGCGAACCGAATTGCCTTCATTCAAGACTAAGTGAAGACACATGGCGCTGGCATGCAATACTTGGGCACATCAATTTCGAGTCGTTGAAAAGGATGTCCAAGAAAAATCTCGTCAAAGGGTTACCACACCTTGATAGTGACAATCAATTATGTGAATCTTGTTTGGTGGGCAAACAAACAAGAAAGTCATTTCCATTAATGACGACGTACAAAGCAACACAACCTTTGGAGCTCGTTCACGGTGACTTATGCGGTCCGATCACACCGGCAACGATAGGTCAAAATCGGTACATTTTCACATTAATTGATGATTTTTCAAGGTATATGTGGATTTTTCTCTTAAAATAGAAAAGTGAGGCATTTTTACACTTCAAGAAATTCAAAGCTTTGGCGGTGAATGAGCTCGGAAAGTCTTTGAAGTTGTTTCGAAGTGATCGAGGAGGTGAGTTTACTTCGCTCGAATTTAATTCCTTTTGTGATATAAATGGAATCAAACGCCATCTTACCGCCCCATATTCACCACAACAAAATGGTATTGTGGAACGAAGAAACCGAACACTAATGGACATGACACGAAGTATCATGAAGGCGATGCATGTTCCAAATAATTTATGGGGAGAAGCGGTAAAACACTCCACAAATCTGATCAACCGTGTTTACACAAGAGTCCTTGGTGATACAACTCCTTACGAGAAGTTGTATAAAAGAAAACCGAATCTAGAGAATGTTCGTATCTTTGGGTGTCTAGCATATGCGAAAGTTGAACCAGTGAATCTCAAGAAGTTGGATGCAAGATCAAGACCACTAGTACATCTTGGTTCTGAACCGGGCACGAAAGCTTATCGGCTTTTTAACCCGACTACACAAAAAATAATCGTAAGTCGAGACGTTATTTTTGACGAGACAAAATGGTGGGATTGGGACAAAGAAGCAAGTACCAAAAATGAAGAACCAAGGTCATTCTTAGTTCCATGGGAATATCCAGAGAATGAAACGAACAACCAAGGAAACGATACCGAACCGATTGAATCAGACCATGAAATTGAAGACGGAGTACAGGTTCAAGAAGATGAGCAACCAAATCCAGTCATCAACACCCAACATCGAAGGTCTACGAGACAAAGGAATCTTCCAATTCGACTTCAAGATTATGTGCTTAATCTTAACAACCTGGAAGAACTTCTCCTAACAACCAGTGACGAACCAGTATCGGTTGAAGAGGCGAAGAAAGAACCAGAGTGGGTTAAAGCCATGAATGCGGAAATCAATTCAATTAACAAGAATAAAACGTGGAATCTCGTGAACAAGCCTATGGGGGTGAAGGCAATTGGACTCAAATGGGTGTACAAGCTGAAGAAAAATGCAGATGGCACCATAAACAAACACAAGGCAAGGTTGGTTGCTAAAGGGTACGTGCAACAACCTGGTATTGATTTCCAAGAGGTATTTGCTCCGGTAGCTCGCATTGAAACCATCAGGTTTCTCATTGCCTTAGCCGCTACTAATGGATGGGAACTTCACCACTTGGATGTCAAAACGGCTTTCTTGCATGGAGAGTTGAAGGAAACCGTTTATGTGTTCCAACCGGAAGGCTACATAAGGAAAGGCGAAGAGCACAAGGTGTATCGTCTTTCAAAAGCGTTATATGGCCTTAGACAAGCACCAAGAGCATGGAATACGAAACTTGATGGGATTTTGAAGGGAATGAAATTTCACAAGTGCATGAAAGAACCATCGGTGTACCGGAAGAACGAAGGATCTAACTTGCTAATTTTAGCAATTTATGTTGATGACTTATTTGTTACAGGTACAAACTTGAACATGATCAAAAGGTTCAAATTTGAAATGTCCAAGAACTTCGAGATGTCTGATATTGGAAGATTAACTTACTACCTGGGCATTGAAGTCAAACAGGATGAATCGGGGATTACAATAAACCAAGAAGCGTATGCACAACGCATTCTCAAGGAAGCCAATTTACATGATTGCAATCCGACCCACATTTCGATGGACCCAGGAACAAAATTGTCAAAGGCCAAAAATGAACCCGAAATCGACCCGACACAATATCGAAAGGTGGTAGGATGCCTTAGATATCTCTTGCAAACAAGACCCGATATGGCATACGCGGTTGGAGTTATTAGCCGATATATGCAGAATCCAAGAGAATCACATGGTAACGCAATCAAACACATCCTAAGGTACTTACGTGGAACAACGGGATACGGAATCAAGTACGAGAGGATAGGACAAAAACGACTTATTGGTTACAGTGATAGTAGTCACAATGTTGATCCAGATGACGAAAGAAGCACAACTGGTCACATTTTCTACTATGGGTCATCTCCGATAACCTGGTGTTCGCAAAAGCAAGATACCGTTGCTTTATCATCTTGCGAGGCAGAGTTCATGGCAGCCACCATGGCTGCTTGTCAAGCAATATGGCTTCAAGATTTCCTAGGAGAAATCATGAACAAAGTGCAAGACAAGGTGGTTCTTAGGATTGATAACAAGTCGGCTATCGAACTAACGAAGAATCCAGTGTTTCACGGAAGAAGTAAACACATTCACACAAGGTTTCACTTCATTCGTAATTGTGTTGAAAACGAACAAGTGGAGGTTGAGTAAATTCCGGGTGTAGAACAAAAGGCGGACATTCTCACAAAATCATTGGCTTGAACCAAGTTCAAAGAAATGAGGAGCTTGATTGGGACCCAAGACGTCTCTAGAAGGACTTAGAGATTCGGGGGTGATTGTTAGGAATCCTAAGCTCAGTGGATTCACTGTTCAATCAACTAAGATAGTGCCAGACAAATTGATTGTGAAAATCCAATTTGTCTAAAACCTTTTATGATTTCTATTTTATAAATAGCTGTGTAAATCGAGCTATGAAATACACAGATCATGAAAACATTGTAATTGGTTTTTGAGTTTATATTTCCAATTATAATCAAAGAGTATATTTTGATATTCATTGTGTTTATACGTATTTATTTGTGTTGAATACGTGAATTCCATGACTTGTAATAACCCAACGCATCTTCTTCTTCTTCATCCGTCTTCTCTTCATCATCATATACAAGACTCACCTCACACTCCTTTGTAAGTTCAAAAACCAACTCTGTAACAGTAATGATAACATGGTCACCACCCTCCATCTCATTCATCCCAATCATGCAATGACTTAACAACACCCACTTTCCACTTTTCATAACTCTGTACCAGTGACGTTCGTATATCCACATGCGGTTCTTTGTTATATTACTAATTGTCATCATTGGCCAATAAGGGAAATGACCATTGGAAAACTGCAACAGCTGATCTATAGATCGGGATGTGTGTACAAAGCAAAAGTTGAGTCCTGTAAGGTTTTGAAGATGATGGGATGGTGAATGATATTGATGGCCCTGCACTTCTATGCCTAAACCAACTCGGTATCTCCTCCGTCTCATACATTGTGTTGAATATTCCAAATTCATAAAACATCTGCCAAATACAACCACCGTAATTATTCACCATAATAATTATATTTTACATATTCACATAAATACGAATATTTAATCAGACAAAACCTGGATTTTAAATTCTGAAGAATTAGTTCCAAGCGCCCGTCGTTAAGGAAGCCTGTATTAGTCCAGCCCAAGCTACGTAATACCTTTTCCTCAACACCCACCATTGCTTGGATTTTCACCATGCCTTCAATTTCATATGACCAATATATACATTTTATCATGTTTGTAAATATATAGAGTGGGGACATTTTTGAATCAAATACAAGTTTTTCTACATGAGGCCCTTGAAGAGAATACAATAACAACTCTCTTAGTGTATATGGAGGATGTTCGACTAACTTCAATATTTTACAATTCCTCATACTAAGTTTCTAAAGTCTCGAAAGGGTTCTCACACAATTGGGCATGGAATCAATAGGATTGTCATCTAAATATAATTCCTTTAACATGGATAGGCAACTGAAGTCAAATGGAAAGGATTCAGTGGACAAATTATTCTTTGCAAGTGACAAACTTACTGAAGACCTCGGTAAAGACATTGCAAAAGCCTTCAAATCACTTGGTATAGCACCCACAAAGGAAGAGGTAGAGGTTCTTTTGTTTATGCCGGTGTTGTTAGCCTTGCACATTTCCAGTGAGTCCATATGCCTATTCTCGATTGAGAATCACTGAGATTACAACCATCTAGCAATATTTTTTTAACATTCTTCAACATGCCTATGTTTCTTGGAAGTTTTTTAAGCTTCTTGCAGTAGCTCAAATCGATGAGGACAAGCTCAACATATTGCGCAATTGATTCATAAATCTCAAGCAAACCAATGCAATTTCTAAGTATTAGCCTCTCAAGTACGGGGAGTTGGCCAAAGTCATCAAGACTACGAAATTGTTTAAAGAAACTTAAGAATCTTCAATGAACCAAGCAACCTTTTCTCTTTTAAGCATGATTCGTCCAACTATAAAAAAGGAAATAAGTTAGAATGGTATTGGATGAATAATAAATGAAGATGGGTTACCTTTTTGCCTCTTCTCAAGTTGTTGTGGATTACTATAACCGACAAATGATTCAATATTGTTGTATGACATGTCAAGAGCAACAAGATTCTCCACAGGTAAGTCTGAAGGTATAAACTTTAAACAAAACCCATGCATACACAAGTCTCTTAATTCCCCTGGAAAGTTCTCATAAGGCCCATTCATATGCACGTAATTGAGTTGTAGTAGCATGAGACTATCCATGTTACTTAATGCATCTGTCTTCAGCTCATATGATGTACCTGTACCCAACTTCTCTTTCTCAATCATACGCATGTCAAGGGAAAGGCCTAGAAGATTTCCCTCACCCTAAGAAGAAACATAATGCAAATAAAAAAACAATACAAAATATTTTAGGCATGCACACTACTAAAAGCATACATGGACTCTTACCTTTCTTTCGTTTTAACACTCTGAATGACTCCTCATGGCACCATAATCGACTTCGCTTCCATGGTTTCTCAAGTGATTCCTGACGTACTACACATCTTCCCATCTCTTGAACCAACTGATGCATCTTGAATTCATTATTCCGTCTTGTACTTAGAAGGAATCTGTCAATGAGATTCGTGATTCCAGATCTTGTGTTTATATCACATGCCTTTAATATAGTTTCAGTGACATCTCTATCTATTCCAACAAAATAACAAGCAATATGCTTAAAACAACTCGTTATCATTGTTAGATGGCAAAGAATCAAAGCTCATTCTCAAACATTATTTATACGAGAATTTGTTTCTTTCTTTAGCCCTTCTATGCACTATTTCCAATACGCAACATCTCAATTATGTAAAGACTTGCCTAAAACTTCAAAATCCAACGGGTGTCCTTGACAATACTTCACAAGCTTATGTAACACCTATTCATAGCCTTCCTTAGGATGGTGGCACATGAATGCATGAAAACACAAAAGTTGTCTTGACTCGGTCAATGTAAGCCTTCAAAGAAATGCTTTGCATGCTTAGGTTTAATGTTTGTTTTGAATAGTGTACAACTCTGTGTCAACCATGTGTTCTTTGTTGTTGTTATAATTTTGCTTCCAAGATGAAAACCTTTGCTTCCAATTAATGCATCCAACTGGTCAACACTATTGATATCATCAAGAACTAGAAACAACGTGCTACTCCATTCTCTATCTTTGAGGTGTATATTGAAACATCATGAAATTGAATTGATTTTTTATTTGAAATGTCATCCCAGAGTTGTTTTTGTAAATCAAGCAACCCATTAAACTTTTTATCACATCTCCTACTGATATCTTCAATATAGCTACTTGTGTGGAATTCACGACAATGTAACCCATAGACATGTTTAGCTAAAGATGTCATTCCGATCCCGCCATTACCCGAAATAGTGAGTATGTCTGCCGTATGTAAGGATCCATCTTAGAACCATGAAGTGATGAAGTTAATGGAAAACTCCATCCCAATAAGTTGTGGTTGAACACTCCTTAAGGGTACATGTAATCTATGGTTAATGTCATTCACAATTTCTTCAATAAACTTCGTCTCTAACCTGAAACATGATTTAATACGAATTACAAAACACAATCCACAAAACTAACACACATGGTTGTAGATTTAATTTATCTACATATCTAAATCAAACTTATTAAGGTATTACAAGCATCCAATGTGTAAGATCAAACTTAACTATTGATGTGGTTTTGCATGGATTTGAACAAAATGCCGTTGAATAGTTATAGGTTATCCTTTACTATTTACAAGTAAGAGCAGTTACTTATCACAAAACACGCTAGTTGAAGGTAGTATAGTATAACTAATAGTATACACATAGCAAACCGTTCAATATTAGGTTTTGAATAGAAAGCATATATAAATAATTAAAATGGTTTATCCAAATGAACTAACTTACGACAAAAATACTAAATGCACAACGAACATGTCAAATTTATTAGAATGGTTAATCCTATTATATGAACTATTTATATGAACTGATTTATCCGAACACACAAAATATATGCCTCTCCATGATGTTGACAAAACTTATTGTAACGCATACATACAAGATGAGACATTTCATGCGGTAATCAAACAGCATTGAAGCCGTATATAAATATGGGTAAAGAAAATGTTACCTTCCATTTACGTCATTTCCTTTTAAATTAGCAACTTATGTAAGAGCTTTATTCCATCGTTCCAACTTCTGAGCCCATTGACTTCTGTTATTTGCATCTGTATGTGCCTTCCATTGTCCGTTTATGCTTAGCCATCGCATCTCCGAAACTATTTTGTTGCTTCCTGACATGGGTGGGCTCCACATGATAAAAGATAAGGATGATAATATGGTTGGATGTGATACCCTGCCTCAAGGATCAGCACCAATCCATCAAGGCACCATGTTGAAGTAGCGTAATTCTTGGACAAAACAGTAATAGAAGCCCGAGATGCCTTAATTGCACTCTCTAATTCCGGTTTTAGATCTTCCCCTGTATCAATCTCTTCATCATCCAAGAAGGTACTAATATTGGCATCAATGAGAGCCTTATGAAGGTGATCGGTGAAACTATGACGAGTGTCAACACCTCTAAAACTTAAAAATAAGTCGTATCTATGACCATCAATTGATGAACTATGGCAATGAGTTGATGAACTATAACCATGATTTGACGAAGAAGATGAAGATCCTTCTGAAAGTTCGGATAGAACAACCATTTTGAGTTATGGGTTGATGATCTTTCACCCTTCTCAGTAAGCTCTCAAACAATTTAAACGTAAGCTGCTGATTGCTGATGTGTTTGAAATACAAAGAGAAGTTGCTGGGTTTTTAAATTAAAATTACTTCCCATGTCAGTTAATTATTCATTTTTTCCAGCTAAGTCGGTTGAAAGAAAAAATCTAACCAATTTATTCATTTTTTGTACAACTTCTGTATTATGTTTTGGTAAACCCGCATAAACAACGAGAATGTTGGGGTTTCCTTTTGCGTTGGGATCGAAGGCTTCAAGGTTCTTTCCCGAAAAGAAAAGGCTGAAAGGGTTTTGCTTTTTTGAATTTCTTTTGGAAATTTATTCATACACTCCATTCTATTTTCTTCAAGGGTGTTGATAGCCACACTCCCTCTAGTCTAAATATATAATTATTAATTATTAATTATCTATAATAATATTAATTAAAATAGGACCCACCTAAATCATTTCTTCTCCTACTCTTAACCATTTCCCGTTCTTTTTCAATATGAAAAACAAACCCAACACCATGTATTCTTCCACCCAACTCCATTTCTTCTCTCTTCTCTAACATCTTAAGAACTCAAAACATTATCACCGGACTGTTGCCGGAAACATCTGAACCACCGCCGAGTCTGTAGCTTTGAAGGGACTACCATGGCGGAGTCTGTAGCTTTGAAGGGACTGTCATGCTCATTATCAAACATACAAATTATGTGAGTTGTCCGTTGTTGGGTGTTAGAGTTGAAGAGAAGAATGCATGAACTCTCTTATTGTTCATTAACTTGCAAAAAGAAGTATTTACACCATTAATATACGATCAGCTACAGTCTCTAACAAACATAAGGAAAAAGACAATTCTACCCTTAGTAACAGAAAACGGTTAAGACTAACTTAAACTAATTAACTAACTAACTATGGTGTATATACGTTCACACCCCCCCTCAAGCTGGAGGATAAGGTAAAAGACCCAGATTGTGAACAGCTTCCTTATGAGATGAACCCATCAAAGGCTTAGTAAAGACGTCAGCAAGCTGCTTGTCAGTTGGAACAAATGACAATGAAATGAGTCCAGATTGAAGCTTTTCTCGAACAAAATGACAGTCAATTTCAATATGCTTGGTTCTCTCATGGAAGACAGGATTCTTGGCGATATAAATGGCAGCAAGATTGTCACAACGCAATGGTATTGGAGTTAGATCAGGTACTTGTAGTTCATAAAGCAATCTATTAAGCCAAGCAAGTTCTGAGCAGACCCTGCGCATTGATCGATACTCCGCTTCTGCAGAGGATAGGGAAACAGTTTGTTGTTTCTTAGACTTCCATGCAATTAGACTGTCTCCAAATAAGATGAAATAACCACTGACTGACTTGCGTGTAAGAGGGCAGGCTGCCCAGTCTGAGTCACAGAAAGCCTCAAGAGAGAATGAAGAATAATCATTGAAGTAAAGGCCTTGAAAAAGAGTACCCTTGAGATATTTAAGAACGTGAATGGCAGCATCATGGTGGTCAGTGGTGGGTTGTTGATTAAACTGGCTAAGAAACTGAACTGTGAAAGCTAGATCAGGACGAGTATGAACCAAAAAATTCAACTTACCAACAAGTTGTCGATATACTGAAGGATCATCTAGCAATGGACTTTCTTTAGAAAAAAATGTACTTTTTGAAACAAGAGGTGTAGAGACTTGTTTAGCATCATTCAAAGAGTATACATCAAGTAATCATATCCTAATAAATAAATAACTCAAAGCCACATGTCATCTCCTCCTTGATTTTGTCACATGTCATTTTCTCATAATTTTGAATTTTTTTAAAAAAAATTGTTTGAATTGAATGTATTTAATGTATGTATTCAATAATTCATAAATAAAGCAATAAATTAGGAACATTTATTTATATAGCCACATATGTAGAGTTACTTTTTAAATAGTTCACCATTTACATTTTAAATAAATATATAGTTTATATTGATGAAAAAAATATATCAATAATCACATTAATATAAAAAAATAACTTTTTATATGCATTTGCATAGCAAACCAAATGCGTATGTAGATTGGAAAAAATTCAAAACTTTGTTTTAAATCATTTTTATAAAACTATTAATTGTTGCTTTTAAAAATATGGGTGTGTTTTTTAATAATGTATAACAAATATTTTTATGTTATTAGCATAACTTAAGTTCTTATTCAGAAGTTGAATAACGGAGAATATGATACGATATAGAAGATGAATATATAAACTTGAATCTTATCTTATCCTAATAAATAAAGATCTAGAGGACACTTGTCATCACGACATTGATTTGGCCACATGTCATTTTCTCATAGTTTTGAAATTCTTAAAAAAATAATAATTTGTTTGACAGTTAAGGGTGACTCCAAAAAGATCGGTTTTAGTTTGTTATGCATTGTGTGCTGGCTTGATTTACACTTTCAGTTACGATTAGTATAAAAGTTTCAGTTTCTTTTCAAATTTATTACAATTTATTGAATTACTAAAATTACGAATTTTGAACTTATTAGAATCTATTACAATTACAAAAATTAAGGTATGAGAGTTTGAATTGTTGTTTTTAATATCTAAAATTACGGGTATGAGAATTCGAATTGTTGTTTCACCATATTTCTCATATCTTATGAAAATTTGGTTTTTAAAATAATTAATATTTATATTTTCGTTAAATACGTTTTATTTATGTCATCCCGTGTAATACACGGGTGTTACAACTAGTTCTCGAATGTATTTCTGTTGATGAACAACAATTCCATGGTCGATGTAATTGAATTCTAATCCCAAAAAAATGTAAACGCCCCAAGTCTTTGATTTTAAAAGTGTCATCTAGAAATCGTTTGAGTTGGTTTATTTCATCCAAATTGTCTCCTGTTAGTAATATATCATCGACATAAATGGCTACGATGACAAAAGAGCCATTGAACTTCTTTATAAATAAGGAGTGATCATTTGATGAACGACAATAACCCATTGAAGAGAGAGCTGAAGAAAGCTTGGCGTACCACTGGCGAGAAGCCTGTTTAAGCCCATACAAGGATTTCTTCAATCGACAAACCAACGAAGGAGAACCCACATTAAATCCAGGTGGAGGTTTCATGTAAACCTCCTCGTGAGGATCTCCATGAAGAAACGCGTTGTTAACGTCCAGCTGTTGAATCGTCCATTTACATTTAACAGCAACAGCAACGATGCATCTAATGGTACTGAATTTTACAACTGGAGAGAAGGTATCATGATAATCAATACCAGCTCGTTGAGTGAATCCTTTAGCCACTAACCTGGCCTTATGACGTTCCACAGAACCATCTGCACGATACTTAACCTTGTATACCCATTTACAAGATATGGGCTTCTTACCTTTGGGTAATTTTACGATATCCCATGTTCCATTACTAGTCAACGCATCTAATTCTTTGCTCATATCTTCTTCCCAACAGGGAATGTTTTTAGCCTGATGATAAAATGCAGGTTCTGGGATATGTGATTGAGATTGAACGAAGTAAACATTAGTGGAATAAGAACGAGAGTTAAGCAAATGTGAAGAATCACATATGCAATTTTCTGTAATCGTATGAGAACATATAGAATTAGAATGATGGGACTAAGCATTATGACATACGTAATCTTGCAAATGGGGAGGAGGATGAGGTAAACGAGTAGTTCTTCGCGGAACAACCAAAGGAGGTGGAGGAGGAGAATTCGAAGAATCAGTAGAAGGAGATGATGAATGAGAAGAGCTTGGTAATGAAGTAGATGGTGAATGATAAGAAAGATCGAGTGGAGAAGGATTTAGGATAGGATTATGTGATTCATGAAAATTATCATTTGAATTAGTTGGAAGAAAAGAATTGGAATTGTCAGTAGGTTTGGGATAACGAGAAGAGCCAAGAAGTGGAAAGTGATTTTCAAAGAATTTTATGTCACGAGTAACAAAAATGTTTTTAGTTACCAAATTAAGGACTTTGAAAGCTTTCTGACCAGAAGGATAGCCAATAAAGATGCATGGATGAGCTCGTTCCATAAATTTGTCTCTACCAGCTACATTTGTACTGACAAAGCAAAGACAACCAAAAGCTCTTAACATTGAAGTATCGGCATCAGTTTGGTACAAGGTCTTGTATGGCGTTTGATTGTTAAGAACTATGGAAGGCATGCGGTTGATTAGATGAACAGCTGTGCGTACACATTCACCCCAGTATGATTTCCCTAACCCGGATTGAAAATACAAAGCTCGAGCCACTTCCAGGAGATGTTTATGTTTCCTCTCAACAATACCATTTTGTTGAGGAACATATGAACAGATCGTTGATGCAAAATCCCTTCAGAAGCGAAAAATTGGATACCTTCTTGGCTTGAACCTAACTCATATGCATTATCTGACCTTATGACTTTGATTGTTTTATGAAATTGTGTCTGAATCAATTTGACAAAATTCTTGATAACTGAGAAAGCAGAAGCTTTATTTGTTATCAAAATTATCCAGGTATATCGACTGAAATCATCCACCACTGTAACAAAGAATTTGTGACCATCATGTGTAACATGCTTATATGGACCCCAAACATCAATATGTACAAGGTCGAAAATAGTATTAGAACGAGTAACATGATTGGTAAATGGTAATCGATGTTGTTTCGATTGAGCACAAACAATACAAGGATCAATTGAAATAGAAGAATTAGATGGAACAAGAGAAAGTTGTTGAAGTTTTATTAAAGGTAAGTGTCCGAAGCATCTATGCCATAACATCACATTAGAATTTGACATAGATGTAAAGGATTTATGAATTGGAGCTGAAAAAACAGAAAAACTAAAAGACAAATTTGTTCTGATTGAACGATGATCAAAGACATATAGGTCGTTAATCCTTGATCCAAGAACCCCAAGAGCAAGCTCACTCTTCTGATAAGGGTCCTGTATCAAACATTTTTTATCAGTAAATAAGACAAAGGTTTTGAGTTGTGCTGTGAGTTTAGTGACAGACACTAGATTGTACTTGAACGCGGGAACATACAAGACATCACGAAGCGTAACAAGATCATGCAATTGAACATCTCCATAAAATGATACAGTTGTATTGTGACCATCAGGAAGACCAATCCAATGTGGCTGATTGAGTTTGATTAAAGAAGTAAACAATGACTTGTTAGAACACATATGGTCAGATGCTCCGGAATCAACGATCCATGAAAAATGTTCCTCAAGAACAGAAGCAGATTTGTACACATTAGAAACAAAGCTTTTAAAGCAAAATTTGTTACCTTCTTTATCCAAAGCACCATCAACAATCGAAACATTAGAACAACTAGCACCACCACTTGCATTGAGTCCATTTTGACTCAGCAACTGCATAAGACTTTGGTATTGCTCTTGAGAAATGCCATTGTGAGGATTACTGGTAACAGTTGGAGTGGAAATGGCGTTTTGAACAGTAGATTTGTGGTCTTCTCTTTTGTTTTTAGTGAATTTAAAATCAGCAGGAAAACCATGTAGTCTGTAACACTGAGATTTAATGTGTCCCGGCTTTTTATAGTGATTGCATGTGAGTGACTTCTTTGAATTTTGCTTATTATTGTCAGATGTAACATTCATTGCCACGATATCAGGACTGAGAGCAGAAGAAGTATGTATA
The DNA here is from genome assembly GCA_023525715.1 of Cichorium intybus. NCBI lineage: Eukaryota > Viridiplantae > Streptophyta > Magnoliopsida > Asterales > Asteraceae > Cichorium > Cichorium intybus. Next base: position 61,668,585 of record CM042013.1, read on the forward strand.
CCTCGTTGTCTTTCCTCTTGAAGAATGATAGAATGTGCAGTAGAGACACTAGGCAAAGGTTTCATCATTAGGATCTGTCCACGAACGACTTTGTATGACTCATCGAGTCCCATTAACATTTGAATGAGCTTTTGATCTTCAATGTACTTGAGAATTTGAGTTCCAGCAGAGCATATGCATGGAGGAATACCTTGGATCATACGAAGTTCGTCCCAAATCTTCGCTAATTTGTTGAAATATGTTGAGAAATCGTCTGTTCCTTGATTCATGGAGTATAGCTGCTGTTGAACTTGATAGATGAGTGCTCCATCGGATTGCTCGTATCTCTGATTTAGCTCATTCCATATCTCTTTAGCAGTTTGAAGGAAGAGAACACTCTCAGCTATGCTTTGATTTAACGAATTGAGAATCCAGCTTATGACCATAGAATTTGCCCTGTACCAATCAGAGTATGTTGGATCTGTCAATGGAGGTTGAGTGATGGATCCGTCAATGAATCCGACCTTGTTCTTTGCAGAAAGAGATATAATCATCGATCTCTTCCATGCAGTGAACCCAAAACCACTGAAAATGTTGGAGACTAACAGAGAATTGGGGTTATCGGAAGGTGCGATGAACAAGGGATTTGAAGTACTCAACGAAGAAGATGACAAATCTGGATTTGAATTAGAATTCGAAGTAGACATGATGAAGACGAAACGCGATTCAGCAAAAAAAAAATACTAATCGATTTGCTCTGATACCATGTTAGAGTTGAAGAGAAGAATGCATGAACTCTCTTATTGTTCATTAACTTGCAAAAAGAAGTATTTACACCATTAATATACGATCAGCTACAGTCTCTAACAAACATAAGGAAAAAGACAATTCTACCCTTAGTAACAGAAAACGGTTAAGACTAACTTAAACTAATTAACTAACTAACTATGGTGTATATACATTAACATTGGGTGCAGGCCACCGAAACATCCCGTAGTTTGGTTAGGACGGCGCCGTTGTGAGCTGTCGCCGGCCTCCAGAACATCCCGGAACTCGAGTTGTGCGGCGACGATGGCGAGGATACAGACGGAGACAATGGAGCCTCCCGTCTTTTGGTGTAGGTCGATGGCTACTGCAGATGGGACGACGACATTGTGAGTTTTTGAAGAAAAAAGCAGAGTTGCTGGAGATGGTGAAGTATTATGTGTGTGATTTTGAATAAAAAACCAAGGATAGTAGAAGAAGAAACCTAGGAGAGAGAGAGAAAGAAGACGTGAGTAGTGGGATGGATGAGACAGGCTTTTTCTATTTTCAAGAAAATATGACTTTGACTAAATACATGGTCTATTAAAATTGTCATCCAATTAAAGTTCATTAAAATTTAAACCTGGCCAATAAAAACAATTAAAATAGGGTGGAGCGTTTGAAGAAATGGTACTACTATACATACACCCAATATACACCTTACACAAAAGTCAAACTATTTTTAACCAATCATATTTATTTTTTTCGGAAAACAATGCAGTTTCAACCAATAAATTTTTTTTGACTTTGAATAGATGTGTATATGAAGTAAAAATGGGGTGTTTATTTAGTGATTCCCTTCTTTTTAATTCTTTACTAGAACCAAAACTAAATTACAAATATGGACCTGGTTTAATGAAATTCTCCGGTCTACTTCTATTTTTATTATATTTTTGAAGTAAAAAAATGGTATAAAAAGTGGATAATTTTCAACCCATCTTTATTTTTCACACTATTTTACTTTAAAATGTATATTGCTAGCATATTTTTTTTTCTTCATTTAGAAAAATTGTCAAAATCTCTCATTCTATTTATTAAGTTTTAACACATATAATTACTCTATCTTTTTATTGTAATAACATTCTAAATTATGTTATGAAAATCTTAATAACAAAATAATTTATTCGTATATAATTAATTTGAAGAAATTATGATAAGGGGGAGGTAGTTGTAACGACCCAAAAATCTCGAAATTATATTCGAGAAAATACTACAGGAAAAGATTTAAAATATTTTGAAAGTTTTAAAATAATTTATTGGAAATTGAAGCAAAATTCCAAGAGTTTGGTGAAAAAATGGTGAAAAAGGGTAATTTGGTCATTTTACCATGAAAAGGGTAATTTGGTTATTTTATCATGAAGAGGGTAACTTGGTCATTTGACCACATTCAGGAATTATTGTGAAATTATATTTCTAATTTAGGACTAAAAATGTGAGAAACTAGTTTTAACGTAAAGATAGTTGACTTTGGTGGTCAAAGTTCAAATAATTGAGCTAGAGGGACTAAAACTGTAGATTGGGAAGTATAAAAGGAAGAGAGTTCTTCCCACAAGTTCTGGAAACTTGCAGAAGACACGGGAGAGAGGCATAGAAGAACTGATTTCTGGAAATTTCGAGATTTAGCAAGGGATTTGAAGCTAAAGAGTTGGAAATTGGAAGAAATGAAGCAAGAAGGTTAGTGAAGGTCATTTAACCTAAGTTCTTGAGTTAGTTTTTCATGGGATGAACTGAAATCCCAATTTCAGTGATGATTCCAAGTAAGTTATATGATTTGTAAGCTCTGCACATGATGTTATGCCAAGATTATATCAAATTATCCAAAGGTCTTGTTGATTTTGTGGAATTTGGGGTTTTTGACTCAAGAACCCTAATTTCTGCACTTATGCAATTGAGTTGATTCCAATGGTTAAAACCTGATGTTAATGGATGGTTTTAGTCTTGGAATAAACCCAAAATGATTAAGAACTTGAATAAGGACTTAATGTATACTTGTATCGACCCATAGTCTCATAGTTTACAATAAAAGGACTTTAAAAGAAAGAACGTCAATTTTAGTAGCTGTTAATGTATTATATGTTAATAGTAGGTACAAAATAAATGATCGTCGAATCATGAAAGAGTGTGAAGGCGAGGAACGTTTAGACAAACTACTACCAACTCATGAGGTGAGTACATGCAGTATTTTTACCCATTCTGGGGTACATGGCAAGTAAGTATTTTCAAGATTTCTTATAAAATCTTATATGTGAAATTATATGCAAGAGTTTTATTTCTAACTTGTTTGTGAAAGTATAATGCTATAATATTGAACCTATGTTTTGGTCTATGACCTAATTGTATGAAAGTATGTTTTGGTCTATGAACCAATCATATGAAGGTATATATATTTTGAATACAAGCCATACATGTTTGAAAGTATGGATAGGCATATAGCCACAATATGTTTAAGAAGTATGTTTCAGTTATAATTTGTATATGTTTTCAAGTATGATTTGACATTAAGCCTAAAATGTTATATAGACATGTTTTAAACATATGGTTATAAATTTGGCATCTAGCCATAAAGATAGAAAGTAATGAAGTTTGGCGCTTAGCCACAAGTTATATGTATGTAAGTAATGTTCAAGCAAGCAGAAAATGTTTTGTATGACTGGTAAATGTAGCAAGCAGCATTAGTAAGGGAACTATGTTCCAACCTTCCCGGGTTAGGTAAGGGGTCTACCGGGGAAAATCCTCATCGCGAAGTAGATCGCATCAGCACTTCTATGGTGAGGATTGATCCGTTCTTTCTAGCCATAGAGACTTGGGGTATCACTTATAGTGATTAAAGCCCTAAGTATAAAAATCCAGCAAGCTTATAAAACCAGTCAAAGAAAGTAAGAACAATGTTATTTTCGTAAAGTATGTCGTAGAATGATTTTTGAAAAGTAAAGAGTTGTATTATAATTCTATTATAAAGTTTTGAAAGAAGGTAATTATGCAAAGGATGATATGAAATGATTTTGAAAGGAATAAAGAGCTATGGTATGATAATATTTTAAAACTTTGGAAGATGTTAATTTTGTAAAGTATGTTATGAAATGATTTCGAGAAGTAAAAAGTATAGTATGATATTACTATAAAGTTTTGACAGAAGTTTTATGTTATAAAGTTTATAAAAGTTGGAAAAGAAATTAAAGGTTTGAGTCTAAAACTCATGTAACTCACGAGACAATTTTTGTCTTACGTATTCTATGTTTTGCAATGTATTCCAGGTCAATATAAGTTGCTATTAATGGGATGAAGTTTAGCTGGAGTGGAGCTTAAGTTAGCTCCTATATTGGACTCAAGGTTAAATCCTTTCTTGCTTACTATGGTTAGATTGATATGAATTTGTACACCCACAGTTTTAAAAATGTAAATAATCGGTTTTTGATAAACCGTATTTTTGTAATCATGTATTTATATGAAAAACCATAGTATTTGCAAACAGTAGAAATGGGGTGTCACAAGTTGGTATCAGAGCCATAGTTTAAGCGAATTAGGATTGGCTTGTTCTACTCCTAGGCTTAAACTCATGCTATAAAAATGTTAGTTTATGAAAGTATGTATATGATGTCTTAAATGATTAAGACATTATACATTATGTAAAATGTGTAGATATATAACACTGAGAAGTGTTAAGCTAATGTTCAAAGTGAGCAAAGATTTGACCGTTAGGAAAAATTATATGATATTTTCCATAACCGTCTAAATTTATTAAAGACTATGGTTATAAAGTAGAAAGATTTTCAGTATTGATCACCATGTATTATAATGGTGTTATATGTTAAAGGAATCAGTGTCCCATGAAACCTTGTGGTACCAACAGAATCAATATGTGTATGTGGTTATGGTAATATGGGCCCGTATTATCATAATCACAAGATATGTATTGAGACTGGTGGAATCGTAAAGGAATTGTGGTAATCTGGTGGGTAAGGGTTTTGAAGAAAGTAGTAAGGATAACATAGGAGTTATATGCCTATGTAACAAGAACAAGCAAGATTATAAGTATTAAAAGATAATACAGTGGATAAATACCACTTAGTATGGTAAAGTAAAAGAAATAATGTGATAATTAATATTTTAGACAGATTGAAAAACATTAAAGTAAGTGTCTGTAGAGGCGAGAAGAGGTACGAATAAGAGCGATATGCAGAAGAAACATGTGTATTGACTACCCATACGAGAGTTGTAAAACTCTTACATAAAGAATGAAAATTTTCAGCAGGATATATTAATAATATATAAATTTCTATAAAAAAAAAAAAAAGAAGTGTCCAAATATTGGACAAGTGAACAAGTTGTAAATTTAGTGATGAGACAAGTAAAGTGACAAGCAGCAAGATAAGTGAAGAGTAAATGAAGATGAAGAATGAGGAATGATCGGTACAAAAGCCCGATAACCTCGTTGTGCATAGTCGAAAAGAAAGAAATTCAAGTAAAGCAAGGATAATATGCCTTGTTTATTACAGCATAAGCATATGAAAACCATATTGAGGTGGTTATATTTACTTGTAGACTTGGAAGTTGTTGGCGCGAATCGGCCTGCAAAAGGAGTGGTATTCAAATGAAGATGCATGTATATGATGTACCCAAATAGAAGTAACGTCATGATAAGTAAATGTGGATCGATATCCGCAAAGAATATTACTTAATATAAATCAGTGGCATATTGTAACCATTTGTAGGTTATGCGAGGTATCACAACCTGAAAGGTGATTAAGAAGATCCTTGGTTGTCTTCAAGGAACTCTTTCATAACAGAGGTTAAAATTTAGTCAAAGACAAGAGTTAATAAACATAAAGCTTGAAAGTAGAGCATGTTTACTTGACAAGTATGGGAAAGCAGTTCGAATTATGAATTGATAATTTATTCCTTAAAAGAAGAATATTAAAAGTTGTCCCAAGATAAATAAAATATTTAAGTAAGAGGTGCTAGGTCTAGTACCTGTTGATGAGAACTTGGAAAAAAAATAATGAGAAGATGTTGGTTATTAGGAATTTAAATTCCGTAACCAAATGAAAGAAGTATAAGAAGAAATACCAATAATAAAAGAGTATAATGAAGTATGTTAACTAAAGAAAAACCAAAAGCATGTAAGGAAAATGACTAAAAGTCATAATTAGTGTGAAGAAAAGAACAAGAGTGAATGTCTAAATAATTATTAGACGAAGAATCAAAGAAAAAAAATAAAATAAACAGACAGGAAGTTACTACTTCCGAATGTGAATGACGGATAAAAGTATCCAAAGATTGTGAGAAAGGTTTAGTACATGACTAGTAACCAATAAATACAAAGAAGTGTATATATGTTTATACGTGTTTATAAATATAAAAACATGATAAAGTTTTGAGATATATGTATATATGATGTATAGAAGGTATAAAGGTGTTTATGAAATAAGTATTCTAATTAGGATACTACAAGGTATGAAGCGAAAGAGTAAAATAAGGTATTGGGCATATTACTTGAAAATACAAAAGAATGAAAAATGATGAGAAAATAAACGACAATTGTGTATCACCTAAAGATACATAAGAAGTAAGTTTTATATGAGATATAAAATGATATAAAGAAATATATAGTGTAAATAAGTGGAATTTAAATGAAAGAATAGCAAAATGTGTTAGGCATGTAGCCTTATAACACATGACAGAAATGGTAAAAGATGTAAAAACGAGAAAATTATTGTTTTAGCACTAGCTATAACAAGTAAAGAGTAATAAGAAGTAATGGTAATTGAAGGTTATGTCAAGAATTCGTCATGGGACGAAAATGTTAAAAATATCTAGTTGAGTTCTTAAACCAAGAGAGAACCAAGTATATACATATGTGTATATTATACAACTAAGAACTTGTGAGAGTTATATTAAGAAGTTAATGAATACGGGTGTGAAACATAAATACACCACAAGATAGAAATATTGTGAAAAATGTAGTAAATATGGAAATATGAATTATCATATACAACATATATGAAGTCCCAGAAGTGAATTGAAGAAAAACAAATTTTGAAACAATCATGGTAAACAATCTAAATACCGTAAGGAAAAAGGAAGTAGAAGATTAGGTGCTAAATTAAGCACTAATGTGAGAAATAAAAATTTTACAAAGAAAGATTTAGGGGCTGTTTGTTTTTTCTCTGCAGATCTTCTTGATCACTTTTGTCTGCGCCACGCAGACGGCGCGCAGACATGGACCTTCGCAGACTGTTTGTTTTTTCGAAGACTGCAGACCTAAAAAGGTCTGCGCGTCCTCTTTTTGGGACAGACTTGGACCAATGTCTTCAAGGGTCTGCAGAGCTCTTCTAGTAATAAGTTAATACAATTTTAACCTAAAAAAAGAAATACGCATATCGTTTTCTCCTCCAACCGGTCTCGCGTTTTCTCTTCCTTGCGTCGTTGACCAAACCGCAGCAGCCGGCCACCTTCGATTTAAAAAAAAAAGAAATATGCATATTTGTTTTTAAAAACACTTTGATTTTTTTAACTAATAGTTGCGATTTTTTATCAACATTACCTTTTCGAAGTAAATAATGTTTATTTTTCTAAGTTTTTAAACAAAATGAAGATAAATTTGTAACACTTTTAAAAAAATGTCACAAACTTAAAAAAAAGACATGTTTCCTTTGATATTAAATTCGTTAATATCATATAATAGACGCGTTTTTTTATTGTAAATCATTCTTATAAACTATTTGAAACCTACAAATATATTTTAACATTAGAACTTTGGTTCAAAATCTTACGCAAATTTTTAGCTTTACAAACTATTTGTAAATCCAACTTTGGTTACGTAATTTTTATTCTTTATTATTTAAAAAACAAATGTTTGTTTTGATCCTTAAATTCGTTAATATCGTAAATTGAACGTACTTATATGTTTTACATAAAAAAAGTTTATTTAAATTTCAGTTTATTTTCACAAGCTGGAGACTTTAAAAAACAAACAGTCTTCTTCTTGCAGTCAGCAGACATTTAGTCCACCTCTTCTCTGTAGATGCTCTGCAGATGTGGTCCGCAGACTGCAGACCTTTTACCTCTTCAAAAACAAACAGCACCTTAGTGTATTTTATAAACCTTGCTTACATGCAATTTATGTCTAACCGTATTTAGAAAAGTTTTATTAGTAAAGAATATGGTGAGTATAACCTCACATGTTTTTGGTAAATATATAAGAAGAATTGCAAAGTATATTGCTACTTTTGATAAAACATGGAAGTATGAGACTATGTTGTAAAATAAGAGTTCGAAGGATGAACGTCAAAAGGAAATAATTTTTATTAAGTTAAATGAAGAAGTTCGAGTATGAGTGAAATGAAGTAAAAAGGAAAGCGAATTAAACATGGAGTAAGAAGTATGTGAATGAACAGACGTTAAAAAATTGAGAAAAATGAATAGAATGATTGAAAGGGCATTTTGGCCAATTAATAAAAGTAATATATATATATATATATATATATATATATATATATATATATATATATATATATATATATATATATATATATATATATATATGTTGTTATGAGTATTTTGGATATTAAAGAGGAAAAGTAAGGATGTGAAAAAAAAATGCATTCCTTATGAGTGGTATTAAGTCGAGAATTGTTAGTAGATGTAAAGAATAATAAAGTGAAGTTTAAAAGATCTAAAGAACAAATATGTAAATATAAGAAGTTGTAAAACTTCTGAAAAGAAAGAAGAAGTTATGTTCGCGTAAAATGTCCTTAAAGGGAAAATTTTTTCTTTTTAAAGAATGATATTGTGTATTTATAAAATTTTATAAATACAAAGTTTTACCAAATTGTATTTGGGAAGAAATTTTATAAGCAAAGAATAGTATTAATATAGTCTCATGAAGTTTTGGCAAACATATGAGAAGAATTACAAAGTAAGCTGCTATTTTTGATAAGAATATGAAAGTATAAAATTACTTTGTAAGTTAAGCCTTACTAAAAGATTCATTTATGAATGAAATGAACTAAAAAAAGATGTAATGAAAACATAAGATGAATAAATTCTTGAGAAAATGAAGCACCTTATGAGAAATTGAAAGAAATATTCAGGAGGAAGAGACTATGCAAACTCCTCATAAAGAGTTGAAAGTAGAAACCTCCAAAGGTTGATTAAAGAATCATAACCAACTAAAGAAGAAAATATTAAAAAGATAAAGGAATAAAGAATGTGAGTATGGGTTGATAAAAGAAAGTATTTACTAAAAAAAACAAACTTAGGCCAAGGGCCTTTGAAAAGGAGAAGGGAGAAGTGATTCCTTAAATTAATGGTTGTGCAATGATTCCGAGGACGGAATCCCAATAAGGGGGAGGTAGTTGTAACGACCCAAAAATCTCGAAATTATATTCGAGAAAATACTACAGGAAAAGATTTAAAATATTTTGAAAGTTTTAAAATAATTTATTGGAAATTGAAGCAAAATTCCAAGAGTTTGGTGAAAAAATGGTGAAAAAGGGTAATTTGGTCATTTTACCATGAAAAGGGTAATTTGGTCATTTTACCATGAAGAGGGTAACTTGGTCATTTGACCACATTCAGGAATTATTGTGAAATTATATTTCTAATTTAGGACTAAAAATGTGAGAAACTAGTTTTAATGTAAAGATAGTTGACTTTGGTGGTCAATGTTCAAAGAATTGAGCTAGAGGGACTAAAACTGTAGATTGGGAAGTATAAAAGGAAGAGAGTTCTTCCCACAAGTTCTGGAAACTTGCAGAAGACACGGGAGAGAGGCATAGAAGAACTGATTTCTGGAAATTTCGAGATTTAGCAAGGGATTTGAAGCTAAAGAGTTGGAAATTGGAAGAAATGAAGCAAGAAGGTTAGTGAAGGTCATTTAACCTAAGTTCTTGAGTTTGTTTTTCATGGGATGAACTGAAATCCCAATTTCAGTGATGATTCCAAGTAAGTTATATGATTTGTAAGCTCTGCACATGATGTTATGCCAAGATTATATCAAATTATCCAAAGGTCTTGTTGATTTTGTGGAATTTGGGGTTTTTGACTCAAGAACCCTAATTTCTGCACTTATGTAATTGAGTTGATTCCAATGGTTAAAACCTGATGTTAATGGATGGTTTTAGTCTTGGAATAAACCCAAAATGATTAAGAACTGGAATAAGGACTTAATGTACAAAAACAGGGAGCTACAGTGCAAAAATCGGACTCAAACTGGACTGCCCAGTATGAGCACGAGTCGTGCTCATTATGCACGAGTCGTGCTTCATCTGCAGACCAAAGAATATTGCTATTTAGTGCATGCACGAGTCGTGCTCCTTATAGACCAAATTATGCACGAGTCGTGCATACTCTCTGTTAAGAAAATGTCATTTTTGAGTTTGGAACTTGGTGCTAGACTTGTCCGATTGGTCTAATATTTATACCACAAGTCTAAAATGGTGTGAAAACACATGGAAAATTGTTAAACCGGGAATACGACCTCCCGAGGGTACTGTAGTAAAATACGTGTATTTCAAGAAGTATATAAATTCACATAAAGTTAGTTTCTTGAGGGTTATACACTTGTATCGACCCATAGTCTCATAATTTACAATAAAAGGACTTTAAAAGAAAGAACGTCAATTTTAGTAGCTGTTAATGTATTATATGTTAATAGTAGGTACAAAATAAATGATCGTCGAATCATGAAAGAGTGTGAAGGCGAGGAACGTTTAGACAAACTACTACCAACTCATGAGGTGAGTACATGCAGTATTTTTACCCATTCTGGGGTACATGGCAAGTAAGTATTTTCAAGATTTCTTATAAAATCTTATATGTAAAATTATATGCAAGAGTTTTATTTCTAACTTGTTTGTGAAAGTATAATGCTATAATATTGAACCTATGTTTTGGTCTATGACCTAATTGTATGAAAGTATGTTTTGGTCTATGAACCAATCATATGAAGGTATATATATTTTGAATACAAGCCATACATGTTTGAAAGTATGGATAGGCATATAGCCACAATATGTTTAAGAAGTATGTTTCAGTTACAATTTGTATATGTTTTCAAGTATGATTTGACATTAAGCCTAAAATGTTATATAGACATGTTTTAAACATATGGTTATAAATTTGGCATCTAGCCATAAAGATAGAAAGTAATGAAGTTTGGCGCTTAGCCACAAGTTATATGTATGTAAGTAATGTTCAAGCAAGCAGAAAATGTTTTGTATGACTGGTAAATGTAGCAAGCAGCATTAGTAAGGGAACTATGTTCCAACCTTCCCGGGTTAGGTAAGGGGTCTACCGGGGAAAATCCTCATCGCGAAGTAGATCGCATCAGCACTTCTATGGTGAGGATTGATCCGTTCTTTCTAGCCATAGAGACTTGGGGTATCACTTATAGTGATTAAAGCCTTAAGTATAAAAATCCAGCAAGCTTATAAAACCAGTCAAAGAAAGTAAGAACAATGTTATTTTCGTAAAGTATGTCGTAGAATGATTTTTGAAAAGTAAAGAGTTGTATTATAATTCTATTATAAAGTTTTGAAAGAAGGTAATTATGCAAAGGATGATATGAAATGATTTTGAAAGGAATAAAGAGCTATGGTATGATAATATTTTAAAACTTTAGAAGATGTTAATTTTGTAAAGTATGTTATGAAATGATTTCGAGAAGTAAAAAGTATAGTATGATATTACTATAAAGTTTTGACAGAAGTTTTATGTTATAAAGTTTATAAAAGTTGGAAAAGAAATTAAAGGTTTGAGTCTAAAACTCATGTAACTCACGAGACAATTTTTGTCTTACGTATTCTATGTTTTGCCATGTATTCCAGGTCAATATAAGTTGCTATTAATGGGATGAAGTTTAGCTGGAGTGGAGCTTAAGTTAGCTCCTATATTGGACTCAAGGTTAAATCCTTTCTTGCTTACTATGGTTAGATTGATATGAATTTGTACACCCACAGTTTTAAAAATGTAAATAATCGGTTTTTGATAAACCGTATTTTTGTAATCATGCATTTATATGAAAAACCATAGTATTTGCAAACAGTAGAAATGAGGTGTCACAACCTGATTGCTAGAATAATATTATTGTCAATTATCATTTTTATTAGATTGCGTTTAATATATACGTTGAAGGCATTCTTTACTAGAACATTCATATTGTATTTTATATATATATATATATATATATATATATATATATATATATATATATATATATAGTATATTTTTTATAAATATATTGTATATAATTAACTCTATATTTGGTGTAAATGAATAGTATTACTCTATATTTGAAGTAATACTATTCAAATACTCAAATATAGAGTTGGTTATAGAGTTGGGTTGGAGCAAAATAGAGTAAAAAATAGAGTAAATTTATTTTGAGAGGTGGGTTGGAGATGTCCTAAAGGCCAAATTTCAAAGATGATACATCATAAAGCACCGGTGGTCCTTCTTACCAACATTGTTAATTTTTTCTATTACATTCGAGTACTAGGCTAATTACTCGTATACTACACGGGTTAATAAATACTACCTAAAAATCATAAAACTAAAGATATTTACATTTTATTAATAAACTTATTTGCAAAGATGAATGCTAAAAACGTTTTTTTTTTTTCAAAAAATTGTATACAAATGAGTTTCAATATACAGATAAATGAATATTTTCTAGATCATCAAAAAAGAGTCCAAAAATATCATTTCTTCAAAGTACGATGCTATTAATGAACTTTTTTTTTGCAGAGTTAAATGATATTAATGAGTTTTTTCCAGAAATTTGTCGTGTAAATGTGCTTCAATGTCCAAGAATGAAAGTTTTTTGGATCATGTAAAAAGAATCCGAAAAAAAAATCATTTTTTTAAAGTATGATATCATTAATGAGCTTTTTTGTAAAGCTCAATGCTAAAAACGTTATCTTTTTTTCTAGAAAAACTTCCTATATATGAAATTTAATGTACAAAAAATTGAATCTTTTCTAAATCATCTAAAAAGAATCTGAAAAAATAGTTTTTTTCAAATTACACTGCTATTAATAACTAGTTTATAATAGAATTTGCTCATTTCAATACAAAAACGTTGTTATCTAAGTAAAAGGACTTGATTAAATACGACAGAAATAAAAAAAATCATATACCTTGACTCCTTGAGCAGAGTATGACCTTGAGATAAAAGAAAAAAAAAGGCACCAATGTTGATTGCTAACGGTTATGTCCCGCAAGATAAAAATGGAGCAAAATGTTGGTAAATATAAGTCGTTCTACACAGTAATAAATCTTTTGTGGGCAGGGAGGTACTCTTTTAAGTGTAATTTAGAAGAGTAGTACCTATGATTTTACACAAGCACGTGTCTGAAAACTACAAAAATGATAAATTAAACAATGAACATATAATAATTTTAGTTTCGTGTCCTACTTTTGGTTTTGGGATCTGCATAACATAGTTCTAACTAACCACAATCTTCAAAAAGAAAAGAAAATAAATTACCTTCAAGTGCTTGGATTTTGTGATTTCAACCATCAAGTAAGCCAAAATATTATCTAATCATAGCAAGATATACCACCTCATAGTATTTGTTAGGATTTTGTTATTTCAACCATCCAAATAAGGATTTAAAGTCCAATTCTTTCTTGTTTGAAAAGTGGCACATAACTTGTTGAAATCTAATAAAAATCAAAATGTTTAAAGCATTGATAAGTTGTTGAAATCAACAAAACCATAAACAAATAAGAACCACCAGTTGAACACCACTATAGAAATTCAAACAAAACCAAGTTATCGGACTTTGTCCTTGAAACGCTTGAGATAACATTCATAGAAATTCAAATACCCCTATTTCAGTAAAAATTAGAAAAAAAAAAACTGGAACAAAATTGAAAGCCCCGAATCTTAAGGTGGTGGAGTATGTCCAAGATAGGGGACCCGCCAAAACAGTTTACAAACAACAAAAAACACATATCACTTCATAAATTATTTTAAAATGAAAGAAGAACATGATAAAGGTTGAGAATATTTAGGTGATTGTAGAGAAAACGCATGGAGCATTCATTGAGACATTATGTTGGTCACTTGGAGTGCATGTTCTGGCATACCCAAAATAACTCTTGAGATTATAATCAACCATCCCTTAAGTGTATGCAAGTGTGTGTTTAAAGAGCGATAACAGATGTAGCAACAGAGAAACTACGCAAGTCGAAAATTCCTGCATAAGAAAGAAACAAATTGCATTAGTTTTTATGTAGCCAAAAGACGCATAAAAAGGATTTTAAACCAAAACATGTATTTACCTTAGTGATTTTGAACCAGAAAACAACCAAGAAAACAACCAACAACAGAGGAGAAGGGGTGGCAGCGAACAACCGAGGGCAAAGATATCTAGATCAGAGGATTTCATTAATCGCCAATTGTAAACTATTCACTATTCAGATGATAGCTTGAATGTTCTTTTGAGAATCAATGAAAAGCACTAACCTTAATTGTTGAAATTAACAAAGCTTCCAAGCAAATCCCAAGGGATGTTATAGTGTCGCCAAGGTCACAATGATTTCAAATATGATTTTAGATGGAGTCCATTAGGTCAAGATGATTTTCAGTGTGAATATGAAGAAGAGGGAAGAGAGGCATATCAAGGAAATGGGAGATAATATCTATTCCTGATTTCTTGGTATTGAATTCCAATTTGATTACTAATTTGACTGAAATCGTTTCTTGAATCGTTGATATTTAAATTGAAACTGTTGCTTTGAAATGATTCTAAAATTATGCGACTGTTTGAAAAAATAGGGAAAGGTTATTGTGAATGTATATATGGGCGGGAAAACAAAGCTGAGGATGTATGAGAGGTTACCACGTGGCAGGAAGATTACTCTTTTATTAGAAGTAAGAAGATAAAAAAGACTTTTTTTTACCTCTTTTTGTCCTTTCTCCATTTTTCCTCTATCATATTCAACAAATGGACTAAGACTCAAGTTAATGCTACAAAACTTGCTAAACTTTCTCACCGGACAAGAAAGAACATGACGGTCTTGTAATTTGTTTAACTTTCATTGATGGGAGTGATGCCTTTTTTGTATATCCAAATAATGGGGCATGAGAGAATATTACAACCTTGTATTATGTTTGGGGTGCTTTGATCCATAGCAATGTCTTTTTGATCTCGTCCAAAAACGTTGTATTCGAATGAACATGATGACATTGTACTATGTTTAGTGGCTAGGACCGGGACACAGATGAATGTTAACAAGATAAACATCGTCACCTTCAGTTCCACAAAAAAGATGGGACATGACAAAACAACACAACATTATATTTGGTATTGACGTTTACAATGAATTGTGACTTAGATGTTAATCAGAATTAAATGTCATTTTTTCCTTATCAGCTTATTCTTGATTTTTTTTTCTTTTTTAAGGGGAAAGAAAAGTTTGAATGGATCTATCCTTAAAAACACTTTCTTGAGACTATTCATACCTTTTTTTACTTTCTAGCTTTTATCCCCTAATCATCATATTTACTTTTTTCTAAAATAACAATAATGATTAATAATTTAACTTTTTATAATCATTGTAAAATTATTAACTAATAATCATTATTTTTTATTATATATAATTAATATTAATTATAAATTTTTATATGTAATTATTATTTATATAAATATAATATAATTATTTGTATATAATAAAACACAATTATGAAAAACTAACATTTATGTATATAATTATATTAATAAAAAAGTTATGAAAATTAAAATAATATCTCACCGTTGATCAAATGTTGTTTCACCGCCATCCATTAATTTCTTATCGTCAGATTGTCGTGTTTTTATATTTGGTTGATTGGTCGGAGACTGGATTATTTAAAAACCGAGATAAATAAAATCATAATAAGAACAATCGGATAGCTTAAAAGTCAAACTAACGTAAAGAAAATTCGTAAAAAGGTAACTGAAAAAGAAAAAAATAATAAAAACAAACTTTTTTTAAAGTAATTAAAATATTGTTTATAATAATAATAATAATAATAATAATAATAATTAGCAAAAACAAAGAAAATATAATAATGTAGTTTATGTAGCATTAAAATAGGTAATAATTTAATATTTTGAATATGGTTTTCGTCCTTCTCTATAAATAGAACATATATTTATTTATGTTAAGATTTTGGGGAGTTTTAAAAGGAAAGAAAAAAAATTAGTTATGTTTTCACACAGAAAAAATAATAATAAACCAACTATAAAGATTTGTACTTATGCAATATAGTTGTAAAATGGTGTGGAAAAACGCTTACTTTTAAAAGACAATATACTGGTCGACGAAGATAGGGTACTTATGCAATATGAGAATTATAAAAAAAAAAAAAAAAAAAAAAAAAAAAAAAAAAAAAAAAAAAAACTTAGGAAAAATACGAATTCCATTGAGATACGGGAGTTATAAAAGAAAAGCTGATCAATTACAATAAAGTTTACCAACCAATTAATATTAGAAGGGTAAACTTAATAAATCAAGGGTATAGATATTAGGGAAATGCAAGGAAAGCAAGGGATTGGGTTTGGAAATAGACATTTCTTTATTTAAAATTTATCCGCCGATTATGGAGTAACTAAAAGGGAAAAGAGAAAAAAGACGCTTTTTACCGTTGGCTATCATCTTCAGCAACACACTTCAATTTACCATTTCTCATCTCTTTTTTCTGCTACGATTGCTTTCTCATCCTTTTCCTACACATGCGATTGATCTCTAACAAACATGTATTCTCAATTTCTCATCGTTGTTGGGTTTTTATTTTTCAGATTATCATTGTGGGTTTTTTTAAAGAATCGATTGTTGGGTTTATATTTTTCTGCTTTCGTGTCTCTTTCCTACACCTCCAATTATCAGTTTATGTATTTTACCAACAACCACGTATTCTCTATGAGTTTTTTTGTAATTGTTCATATTAGATTTAATATTTCTTAATCTTTGTGGTTTATGTCTGTTGTTATTTTCTTTTACATGGTATCAGAGCCGGTGTCTCGTATCCTTGTAACCTCATCGAGTCTACGTCTCTAAGGGGAAGTGTTAGTGTATCTCACATTGGTGCGACGCGGTCCTATAAGTTTGTATATATGTTGGAGCCTCCCCTCTTTCCACAATGGCTCTTTTGGAGAGATACTATTGGGGCTCCACATATATTTACAGGATTCATTCATGTATAATATGAATATTGGAGGTTTAATACACCGTATAATCTTTTTAATTTAAGGTGTTGTTTGTTTCTTTCAAAAAACGCTCTTTTTGACCATTTTTGTAAGCGGACGGCCAAAAGATTAGTCCGTAGACTGTTTATTTTTTAGAAAACTGCAAACCTAAAAAGGTCTACATGTCCTCTTATTGTAGAACACATGGTATACTTTTTAATTTTGCATACATCTTCAAGCCTGAAAAAAATAAAATGTTTCCTTTTTCTTTACACATTTATTTAGACGTTTCTGTTATTTAGTTTGACAAAAAAAGTCAAAAAAGAAACACTCAATAACATTTTTCTAATAATATCTTAAAGAAGCGAATGAATTTTAGGAAATATATTTTTATAGAATTATTTTATTACAAACATCTTCAAAGAAATTACAATATATTTTTTTGAAGTAAAACTTTTTTGTGAAATTCTCTTTTTCTGAATTTCATTTTTTTAAAATTAGTGAAAACTCCTGTATAAAAATTTTGCAAAACTTAATATTATAAAATTACTGATTGTTATATCATAATCATTTAAAATTTGATCATTTGATAAGAAAAACGATCATTTGGTTATCTTAATTCGTTTACCTTAAAACATAACTTTATATCGACAATTTTGACTTGTGTATCAAGGATATTTTGTTTCTTACAAGGTTACTAAGTAACTGAATGGTATTGAGAGGCGACAGAAATGTGGTAGTATGGATTAAAGTTTCACTTTATTTAAAATTTGGTACTACAATTATTGGAAAAGTATTCTAAGTTTAAAACATAATTAAGTTTAATTAAATTTCAGTTTTTTTAGTAGCCTGTAACTTTAAAAGTCAAACAATATTTTTTTTGCAGGCTGCAGACGTGTGGTCCACCTATTCTGTGGTTCATAGATTGAAGACGTTTTACATCTTCAAAAATAAACCACACATGTTTCATTCGGTTTTAAAAGAGTGTTGATTTTTTTCTTTTTGGTTTATGTTCCTGCTTAAATATTCATGTATGGTCGGATTCATTCCCTTATGTTGCCATTTGATCGATACATGTTAGATTACAATCTATAGTTGTGTTAATGAGGTTAGAATACTTATATTATTCTATAATAACATTGTAGATTTTAAATCGATGGCAACCTATATCTTATGGTAAGAAGTCAAAACTTGGGCACTATTAACTTTTTTTGTCTAGTCATTATCCTTATTGCACATCGTAGATTTCATAAAAGAAACCATTTAAATATACTTACGCAAGAAGAGATGCTACAAAAATGATAAGTACAATGATAAATGTTGTATTACCTTTCAACAAGTGCCAATGTTGAGAAATTATCTGTATGAGTGGGAGTGCCTATAGGTTGTTATGGCAAAATTTAAAGAATTGGTGGTCTTCGATCAAACTCCACGTAGAGTATTGAAGAACAAGTAGCAAGACTTTTACATATTATTAGAAATGATTTCTAAAATCATATTATGTCGTGGTTTTATCGTCAATCAAAATCAGCCACAAGCAAATCCAAGCAAAAAAGAAGATTGTATCCGTTCTTTAAGGATTGTATAGGGCAGTTGATGGAACACATGTTCGTGTTAAAGTACAGGGTAAATATGCCCCGAGATATCGTGGTTATAAAGGATATCCAACCATAAATTTATTAGTTATGTGTACGTTTGATTTGAAGTTCACATGTGTTTTGCGTGGATGGGGAGGCACAACATCTGATTCAATAGTACTAAAAGAGGTACTTACTAGAAAAGATAAACTAATTATTCTAGATGATAGATTTTATTTTCTTGATGGAGGTCTACCCTTAAATGTATACTCATACCTCCTTACAAAGGTGTTGGATATCATTTGAAGGACTATTCAGCACATGCACCACAAAATGCTCATGAATTGTTTAACCTTCTTCATGCATCATCTCAAAACTCCATTGAATGTTCTTTTGGTGTATTGAAAGGACGATTTCATACGATTAGAAGCGTAATTGAGCTATTGTACTAATGTGAAACTCAATCACATATATTTTTGGTTTGTTCTATCCTTCATGATTTTTTCTTGAGGAAGATCAGGATATATGATTTGAAGAAGAAGTGGTACATGAGGTGTTAAATGCTACACAAGATCAAGAACATCATGCTTCAATAGACATGGATGATAAAGGGAAACAAATAAGAGCATCAATAGCAAATGAAATATGGAGTGAATATTTTTCATATCCGAACAACGAAACAATGAAATAGAAATGTCTATTTAGTTAATTAAGCGCGTATCGTACAATTTGAGTTTGAGACTTGATACTTGATGCTTAATGTTTAATGTTTGCTTAATGATTGACATTTGATACTTGATGCCTAATGTTTGATTATGTGTAATCTTTGATTAATTTTTAGCATTTTCCAAATAAAAAATGACCGACTTTTGATACTTGATGATTGATTAGCCATTTGCAAAGTTGTTTGGTCGATGCAGTTAATTCGTAAAAAGTATTTTAGAACAATTTAAAGAATAATTGGGGGTTTTAGTTTGTTTAGGTCCTAAATCACACAAGAAATAAAACTAGTAGATTGAATAGACTTCTTTAATAGAAACTTAACAATTTGTGAAAGATCAATATTGGATGAATAATCATAAGCACAACTAGTTCATTTGTCATTATGGTTTATGGTGAAATATATTGATTCAAACAACTTTGGCTCAACCGACTTAAAAGCTTGAGTCATCTAGATCCTCTTAATTTATATATACATTAAAAAAGCTCTTAATTTTTATCTTAATCAAAATTATGAGTTAAATAAGCATTTGGTTCGAATAATTTGATTAGCAATTTGCTTCAAGAATCACCAAACCTAAGGAAGTTACAAAAGCTTGCACTTCTATTTTTAAAGAACAAAACCTCTTGGTTTTAAAATGAAATAGTAAGCATCCATCAAAACCATTTGTTACTAATTTACTTCAAAGATCAATTACATAATCTAAGAAACAACTAACAGTAATCATGCAAGCATTTAAATCATGAATAGAAACACTAGAACAATTGTGGAAATTCAAACAAAGGTCTTTATTCATGGATGGACTCAAACTTCACAAACCATTCAAAGCTTACTAGTTGTCAAAGGTTATCACTCAATATTGGTAAATAAAATTTAGCCACACACAATCAAAACAAAATACTACCTCCGTCCCAAAATGATAGTCCACTTTCTCATTTTCAAAGTCAAAGCTTGTCAACTTTGACCATCAATATTTTCGTTGTTATTATATAATATTTGATACAAAATATATGAATGGATTTGCGTTGTAAATGTGTTTTCATTGGTATAGTTTTCATCTAATATTATATAGCACAAAAAAATATATTTACGGTCAAACTTGACAAGCTTTGACTTTGAAAATGAGAAACTGGACTATCATTTTGGGACGGACGGAGTAGTTAAAATACCAATTGTTCATCAAAAATAAATGTTTAAATCCTTCTCCAAGTTACACAGCTCCAAAAACGTCCTCCAAAAGTCGATGTCGTCGACGTTCAAAAAAAAACTCCCAAGAAAAGGGTAAAACCGTAGCTTAAAACCCATATAGAAATTACCAAGATACCCTAGATTTCATCTTTTACTCAGCTGCACATAATGTCCTTCACAAACTAAAATGACCCGCACAAAATGAAATCAAACCTTTTGAACTCTCTAATTAAAATTCAATTCCTGCAGATAGAGTTGAATTTACATTAAAAAATGTGCGGTCGCACACTTTGCCATTTATTCCTTTCCCACTCGATCACATAACATATTTTTGCCATCAATTGCTCGATCACACGTTAACTTCTAATCTTGCTTACCCTTGCACGAGTTCAGTCGCACTCTTTTACTCATCATACATACATCTGGTCACATGTTAGCCTACACTCTCCTAGGCTTCTTTAATCCATGATCCATTTAGCCATAAGCTCATGTTCATACTAAACACAACAACATTAAGCCCATTGTTTTTTTAGAATTGTAACTCAAATATCCCATGTGTTTCAATGCACTAGCCCAAGTCATTTGCTTCATTAGATTAGACCAAATTACAGAGCCTAGCCTATCAATAATGATCCATCAAACATCCAAAGCTCATATTATATTAGCCTACATGTTGCGTCAATGTCTCGTCCCCCTCCAGTCTTTTGAAAATCTGCAATTACATGTCAAAAGTATATGATATAGTCATAAAATAAAATAAAATAAAAATATGCATGATAATATAATTAAAACAACTAAAATATGTTAAAATAAACTATAAAAAAAAAAAAACACACCCATCTGGAAGATAATGTCGATTAATCATTACAACAAAACGTAATGAATATAAAGAGAAACTACTCACTTGGTCCAGTTCTTTCTTTTTTTTTTTTTTTTTTTTTTTTTTTTGGATTTACCTTTTTAAAACAGCAAGGTCCTCAAAGAAATATATAGACTCTAAACATTACAATCATAAAAAACATCAAAAACTCCTACTAACATTTGCGAATTTGTATCGCGAAAAGAAAAAAACTAACTTCTAACACGAACTTTTCAAAACAAAACATCAATAATGAACTTAAAACATTACATAAGTTCTAAACCATGATACTTAAAAACAATAACAAGAGCACATGAGAATTTTTTTTATACAAAACACATAACTAATATATATCAAACAGTAGACTTAGACTTCTACCGAATATATCGAGCAAGGTTACGTTTTTAAGAAGCCTAGCCTATGAATTACAATACGCACAAATAATTACAAAAATGAAAAGAACACAAAGACATTGAAAAGGGGTTGCTGTCATGTCCTTTTTTTTCTTTTTTTTTTTTAACCATAAATTTTTAGAACCAAGTAAGGTGAATAATTTGTTAATTTAACCATAAAATTACAGAGCAAAAATCTAATTACAAAATCTAGATAAAAACTAATAAAGTCTAAGCTAAACAAAATCTAAATCTAAACCCAATTCGGGATCAAAGTCGGAAATATGTCTACGCTAGGGTATGGTAGAGCTAGGATGGGATAGGGTGGGGTGGGTAAAGATCAATTAAATGGAAAAAAATAATTAAGAAATAATTATATAAATGATAATATAGTTATTTTAAATTTTATGGTGACCAAATGCATAATAAAAACCTTCAAAAAAATACAAAATATTGCCATTTTAAAACCATTTAAACTAACAAATTACAAAGATCATTTTGCAATTTTCTCAACCAATATGATGACAACTTTGCAATTCACAACCAACCTTGCAATATACCTTTTACATATTTTTGGTAAAAACATATAATTACATAAAAGACATAAATCATGTTTGAAATTAATCAAATTATTAACCCCTATTCACTCACTCACACCGGAGAATCAAGACAAATAAGAAAAGATAAAATATGTAGGATTTTCTATGCCCAACCAAGGTAGGCGAGTACGATGTGCAATTGGGGGGGGGGGGTTGTTTGAGATTGTGGTAGAAATTAGCTTATTGACTTATTGGCTTTTTGAAAAGTCAATAAGTTAAAAAAAATTGTTTGGGAAACAAATAAGTCCTTTTAAAACCTCATTTTAAAACCCTTGATTAGTAAATAAGTTATAAGTAAGAAGGATGTAACTTATTAACTTTTGAAAAAGCTAGAAACCCTTTTTGGACCTCAATACTCCCATTTATTTACCCAAACACTTTTTTAAAAAACAACTTATCAACTTATATATTATTCCCACCATAAAAGTTTATCCAAACACATTTTTTAAAACTCCTTATGATAAGTTAATAAGCACTTTTGCCCAAAAGTGCTTATTGAGTTAAATAAGGAATCCCAAACACCCCTTCAATAGATACGACGTTGGCGATTTTCTAAGCCATGGAAGATTCTACAAAACCGTAATTAGGTCTGTGAGACTCCACATCTGAAGAACGAATTGCCAAATGCATGACCTGATAACGAAGATGCTTGTCTTGGTAAATTCTCGCAACGGCTAGCATTATTGTGCATTTAACAACAAAAGAAACCCAATTGTTGTTTATGGTGATTGAGAAACGAAATTGCTATAAAGCAAATTTAAGTAATTACTTATTTACTTTACACTTCTTTTCGTCAATTAAGAGTTTATATGAGTGAAGCGTATCAGTTCAGTGGACAGAAACATTCCAACTTTTGGCAAATCTGAATGATTTGGGATTGAGAATTATAATAGCTAGGTTCTAAGGGCTTACAGGAACTATGACATTGATATGTTAGATATAGACAAATGACCATCAATTACAGCTGTTGGATCTAAAAGGAAAACAACCCCTGTGCTATTTGTTTGTGTAATTTTCTCAGCTTCTTGACTTATGAGCAATGTAGAAAAATCTCTCTCACCTCAATACATACCAAACCTCTAATAGTTGGTTCACTATCACTACTATTGGTTCGTGTTGTGTTATTTAACTTTCAAAGTAATAAACCACTTTGAAATACCTCCTTGGGACATTTGAGTAGCCTTGTTGTTTTGGGTTCAGGTATGCTTCCAAAATGTATTCCCTTATACTGTGTTTGTTACATAGCAGGAAAAATCCTTTTTAGGGTTCCATTCAATGACGAGGATACGGCCTGAGGGGTATTCTTGTCTTTTGCATTGCAAGAACTCAGTGTCCCATCTTGTTCTACCTTTTCTGGGTGGGACAAAAAAATGTAGTTTTTGTTAGACCTTATCACCTAAATGCTAGAAATAGTAACTTACTTTTGTTTATTTGCATGGTACAGCATCCTACTTTCATTTCTTTTGATTACAACATTCTATTTTCAAACTTTACTTACTAAGGCATTGTACTTTGAAAAACCTACGTATTATAGCATTGTACTTTCAATTGTTTATATTAGGACATCATACATAGAAAACTTATCCAATTATAGAAGTGAAAATCGCTTTGTATTTCAATGACGTTACTATAAATGGGTAGATTTTCTCAATGTGCCATGTTGTAATATAAAGTAATGGAAGTACGTTGCTATTTCATGCATTAAACCCATTTTTGTCTCATTGACATTGGCCTAATGCATTGCGAATAGAGCATGTTTTGTGATGTCTATCATTTCAAATGGGGCCTCATATGCTTCAACATCTCATTGTGTGTGATCAGTCACTATCCTCATTAATGATATTAATTTTAATGTTGGGGACACAACACATATGATGAATCCCATCACCGTCAATTTTCTATTATTGTATTTGACATTTAGTGTTTGTTTCTATTTTACCCCTTAAATGTTGTCTGGATAATGATATTTAAAAAGTATCTGACAGAATAACCGAAGAAAAAGATAAATGAAGGCAAATTTGTAAACAGTTATCTAACAGTCTGTCCATCATAAAATATGGGGTCATAAAATATGGAATATGTAAAATATATATTTTGCTGATCTTGTTTATAATTTAAGTGTTTCATGTTGTTCACTTTTTTATTTAGGGCCAAATGCAAGAAATAGCAATGTACATTTGTTTATTTGTTTATTATAGCATCCTTTTATTTCTTCCCATGACATCAATATGCTTTGAAATGCCTACCCACGTATAGGGTAGATGTTCAAAGTATAATGTCCTAGTAATGAAAAATAATTAAAAGTACGATGCTATTATTGGAGTAGAATTTCCAAAGTAGAATGCCATAATAAGAAAAAAGTTGGAAGTACATCGATGTAATATAAAGAAATGAAGGTAGGATTCTATAATACACAAATAAACGAAAGTAAGTGGCTATTTTTTGAAGCGGGTGTCTATCGGTGTAGAAGGACAACATTAATTGCTATGCTCATGCCTTGAGGTTTATGGCCAAAAGCCTTCCTCAAGTGGTACTTCCCTTTTACTTCTGCCACTAATTTTTTGTTGACTAAATTACAAAATCGTCCCATTGGTTTATCTTTTTATGGATATGGTCCATTAGTTTCATTTTTTCCTTTTCCATTTCTTAAACAATGTTTGGTTATGATTTTAGTCTCTGACATTTAACCGTTAACTCCATAAAAATACTTTGGCAATAAACAATTTGACGACTAAATTACATAAATCGTCCTGGTGGTTTATTACTTGTTATGTATATGGTTCAATAGTTCTTTTTTAATTTTTTTGCCTTTTCTGTCCCTAAAACGACGGCTGGTAACACATTTAGTCGCTGGGCCGTCTAATTAGACTGCCCAACTGTTAATCCCTAAAAATGACCATATTGATAAAAAGTGAAATTATTGGACCATATGCATAAAATATGATAAACTACAGGGATGGCTTTTGTAATTTAGTCGTCTTTGTTTCTTCTTTCTGAGTGTGAAAACGGTAAACTTTTCATTTGTGAATGAATTGGATCCGCCCAATTTTGTTTTCACAGATTCTATACAATAGCCAGGGAACTTGTGTGCCTATATGTGTGATTGCATTTCTTTTCAAGGCCTGAATATTTAAGAATATCATATTTGACAAACACTCAAGGATTAAATGTAAGAATGACTCATCCTTACATCATGTAAATAGTTAGAGAACATTAGATCAATCAAGATATGAGACAGATTTGGGTATCAAGGAGTATACCTCATGTGGGCTACCGGTTGTGCCAGGATTTCTTTGAGAAAAAGCTCTGAACCAATACCTTTCGTTTTTTACTGAAAACAAATAAAAAATTATGTAATAATCATTTTTCACACACATCCACTTGTACATAGTAATTATATTGGGTCTGTGACATATTTATGTGATCCAAACACATCAAAAGACTCAATCAACTGATGTAACAAATCAAGCCATTTAGAAAATCAATACTTGGGTCAGCCCATTTAAAATAAACTCTTATTGTGGAGGTCAAACAAAACAATAAAAGTAAAGGGTGGATTTGGGTCATATGATCCATGCATTTAAAAGAATTAGGTTATGATTCATCTACTAAAATAAATGGGTCATTATCCATCTATTTAAAGAAATTGGGGCATGGGTCAAGTCATTATACATAAGACACAACAATAAATTATTTAACAAAAAGGACATCCACCTTGATAGTCGGGGCCATCTGGAATGAATTTACGATGATAGGGAGACAATAGAATGCAAGAAAATTGAAATAACATGTTGTTTAGGATGTATTGTCCTGTAGTTGTTTGAAAAGGAGAGAGATCTCCACCAATGATGTGATTCCATGACTTGTAATAACCCAACGCATCTTCTTCGTCTTCATCATCATACACAAGACTCACCCCACACTCCTTTACAAGTTGACTATACGGAGGTGTAACAGTAATTGTAACGTGGTCACTACCCTCCATCTCATTCATCCCAAACATCCAATGACTTAACAACACCCTACACTTTTTACCAACATATCTGCTGTCTTGGTGATGTTGGTATATCCACATGCGGTTCTTTGTTATATTACGAATTGTGATCATTGGCCTAGGAGGGAAATGATCATCATATTGTTCATACTCAAAGTGATTTTTCCATGTGTGCACAGAGCAGAAGTTGAATCCTCTAAGGTTGTTTGGAGATGATGAAGGGATGGTAAATGATATTGATGGTCCCACGCTTCTATGCCTAAACCAACTCGGCATCTCCTCCGCCACATACCTTGTGCTGAATATTCCAAATTCATAACACATCTGCCAATTACAACCACCTTAATTAATTAATCACCATAATAATAGTATTATCCATATTCACATAAAGAAGAGTTAACTACACAAAACCTGGATTTCAGATTCTGAAGCATTAGTTCCCACGCGCCTGTTATTAAGGAAGCCTATATTCGTCCAGCCCAAGCTGTGTAATACATTTTCCTCAACATCCACCATTGCTTGGATTTTGATCATGCCTTCAACTTCGTATGACCCATGTGATAAATATATTGGTTCTGTATATAATTTGTGTGGGGACATTTTTGGATCATATACAACTTTTTCTACATGACAAGAAAACAGCCACAACTCTTTTAGTGTATGTGGAGGATACTCGACTAACTTCAATTTTGTACAGTTCTCCATACTAAGTTTCTCAAGCCTAGGAAGGGTTCTCACGCAATTGGGCATGGAAACAATAGGATTCCTATCTAAATATAAATGTTTTAACATGGATAGGCAACTAAAGTCCATGGGAAAGGATTCAATGGACAAATTATTATTTGCAAGTGATAAAGTTACTAAAGACATTGCAAAAGACTTCAAATCACTTGGTATAGCACCCACAAAGGCAGAGGAAGAGGTTCTTCTGTTTATGCACATTGTTAGTGAATCCATCTCCCTATTCTCAATTCTTGATTCACCGAGATTACAACCATCAAGCAACACTATTTTAACCTTCTTTAACATGCCTATGATTCTTGGAAGTTTTTCCAGCTTGTTGCAGTAGCTTAGATCAATAAGGAAAAGTTCAACACATTGCTCAATTGATTCACTAACCTCAAGCAAACCAGTGCAATTTCGAACTATTAACCTCTCCAGTGCGGGGAGTTGGTCAAAGTCACCAAGACTAGAAAGTTGTTTACAAAAACTTAAATTAAGAATCTTCAGTAAGCCAAGCAACCTTTTCTCTTTTAAGCGCGATCCATCCAACTGCACAAATGGAAATAAGTTAGCATAGTATTGAATTTCATTAACTCGCATAGATGAATATTAAATAATGATAATTTACCTTTTGCCTCTTCTCAAGGCGCTGTGGGTTACTATCACAACCAACAAATGATTCAATATTGCTATATGACAGGTCAAGAGCAACAAGATTCTCCATAGGTAAGTTTGAAGGTATAGACTTTAAAAGAAACCCATGCATACATAAGGCTCTTAATTCTCGTGGAAAGTTCTCATAAGACCCATTCATGTGCACGTAATTGAGTTGTAGTAGCATCAAACCATCCATGTTACTTAATGCATCCGTTTTTAGCTCGAATGATGCACCCAACTTCTCTTTCTCAAGCATACGCATGTCAAGGGCAAGGCCTAGAAGATTTCCCTTACCCTAAGAAGAAACACAATACAAATCAAAAAGAAATTAGACAGTACAAAATACTTTAGACTTGCACACTACTAACAAGCATACATGGTCTCCTACCTTTTTCCGTTTTAACACTTTGAACGACTCCTCATGACACCATATTAGACTTCGCTTCCATGGCTTATCAAGTGATTCTTCACGCACTATGAATCTTCCCATCTCTTGAACCAACTGATGCATCTTCAATTCGTTATTCCATCCTACACTAAGAAGACATCTGTTGATAAGATTTGTGATTCCAGGTCTTGTTTTTATATCACATGCCTCTAAGATTGTTTCAGCAACATCTCTATCAATTCCAACAAAAAAACAAGCAATATGCTTAAGCAAGTCCCGGTCATTCTTGGATGGCAAAGAATCAAAGCTCATTCGTAGTACATTATTTATACAGGAACTTGTTTCTTTCTTTAGTCCTTCGATGAACCCTTCCCAGTAAGCAACATCTTGATTATATAGAGACTTGCCCAAAACTTCAAGAGCCAATGGATGTCCTTGACAATACTTCACAAGCTTATCTAACACCTCTTCATAATCTCCCTTGTGATGGTTGTACATGAATGCATGAAAACACAAAAGTTGTCGTGATTCAATATCATGTAATCCATGAAGAGAGTATGTTGTATGTTTGGGTTTAATGTTTGTTTTGAATAGTCTACAACGCTCTGTCAAACATGTGTCCTTTGTTGTTACAATGATTTTGCTTCCAGGGTGAAAACCTTTGCTTCCAAGTAATGCATCCAACTGATCAGAACTATCGATATCATCAAGAACTAGAAACACCCTTTTACGGGCTACTACATTCTCTATCTTTGAGGTATATTCTGAAACACGATGAACTTCAATCGAACTTGCTTTTGAAATGTCACCACATAGTTGTTTTTGTATATCAAGTAGCCCATTATACTTTCCATCACATCTCCTACTAATATCTTCCATGTAGCTGCTTTTGTGGAATTCACGACAATGTAACTCATAGACATGTTTAGCTAAAGATGTCTTTCCGATCCCACCCATACCTAAAATACTGAGTATGTCTGCCGTATGTGAGGATCCATCTTTCAACCAGGAAGTGATGAAGTCAATGGAATAGTCCATCCCAATAAGTAGCGGTTGCGGTTGAGCACTCCTCAAGGGTAAATGTACTCTACCGTAGATATCCTTCACAATTTCTTCAATAAACTCGGTCTCTAGCCTGAAATTGATTAAACAAGAGCTTAAAAACACAATTTACAAAACTAACTAACTAGATTTGGTGATTTAACTTGTCAACAGATCCAAAGTTAAAATTATATCATAGCTATTAATTTTATTAAAGTACTTCCCATGAAAACCATATTGTGGTTATGCTATGAAATACAAGCTAAAGAGTAAGGTCATAAATACTTTATGTATGATAAGACTAAAGCTAGCAATGAAATACAAGATTTCAATAATTGCCACCTAACTTCGCTATATTTCAACAAGACAATCGAACTTAACTATTGATGACCAAAAGAAAATGCCATGAAATAGTTATAGGTTATCTTTTACTACTTACAAGGCACTTATTTATAATAAAAGACGTTATGATTTGAATGTTGTGTGGTATAACTACTACTGGACACTTAGCAAACCGTTTCAAATTCTGGTTTTTAATAAAAGCCATGTAAAAATAACTGAATGGTTGCTTTAAATGAACTAACTAATGATAAAATACTATATGCACAACAAACGTGTAATGTCTATCATAATGGTTGATCCATCTATATATACTGCTTTATGAGAACAAAGAATTACAAACTTAGACTCAATTTTTTGTATCTTTTAAATATCCCTAATACATCAAATATATGTCTATTTGATGATAGTAAAGAAACTCATTGAAATGCACACAGGGAAGATGATATAGACATTTCATGTGTTAATCAACCAACAATGTAAGAAAGTAGTTACCTGCCATTTACGTCTTTCCCTTTTAAATTAGCAACTTCTGTAAGCGCTTTAATCCATCTGTCCATCTTTTGAGCCAATTGACTTCTCTTATTTTCATTTGTCTCCGCTTGCATTGTCTGTTTATGCTTAGCCATTGCATCTCCAAAGCTACCCTGTTGCTTCCTGACATGGGTGGGCTCCACGTGGTAAAAGATGGGGATGACAATACGGTCGGATCTCATACACTGCTCAAGGATCAGCACCAGTTCATCGAGGCACCATGTTGAAGTAGCATAATTCTTGGACAACACGATAATCGAAGCCCGAGACGCCTTAATCGCGCTCTCCAATTCAGGTTTGAGATCTTCCCCTGTTTCAATCTCTTCATCATCCAAGAAGGTTTTGATATTGGCATCAATGAGGGCCTTATGAAGATGATCAGTGAAACTATGACGAGTATCAACCCCTCTAAAACTTAAAAATACATCATATTTATGATCATCACTTGAAGAACTATGACCATGAGCCGGTGAACTATGACGAAAAGTTGATGAAGAAGATGAAGATGCTTCTGAAAGTTCAGATAGAACAACCATTATGAGTTATGTCTTGATGACCTTTCACCCTTTTGAGTAAGCTCTTAAACTCCTCCACACGTTATCAATTATGAAAGTTGGTTACACCGGCTTTCTTCTTCACTTGTGCTTTAAGGTCAGGATCCCGTATAAAATGCCTCTACATAATAACAAATTATTAATTACAAACATGCAACTTAAATCTCATCAAACAATTTATACATAAGCTGCTAATTCCTGATGTGTTTAAAATACAAAGAGAAGCTGCTGGGTTTTCTTATTTGAACCATAAACAGACTAAAGGACTAAAACAATTTTTTCAAAATTAAATTTCTCTATCACTACTCACTAGATCTAGTGTCAGCAAACATCTAAAGGACTTTGACTAACACTCATGGGTTGTTCCAAATGATAAGTTTAAAAAAAAAAGTAGTACCCTTTCTAAGGGTTCCATTTCAAACACTATACTAGATAAAACTTCAAAGGTAAATAAACATTATACACAAGCATATAGATATCATAAATTGTTTACTTCAATGATTAGCTAAGCACTCATTACGACAATCAAAATATTGAATCTTGTTCATCATGAGTGGCTAGATTACCATTAAGAAGTAGAAAACACCATTCAGAAAGAATCAAATGTAAAAAACCGTTTCATGAATTAGAAAATATAAAGAAATTGAGGAAGCAATTTTCGAGGTTGAAGAATTTCCCACTGTGCACGAAGTTTTGTTCATCATCCTGGACTTTATGCTAGGGGACTGTGTAATATCCTAATTAATATATAAAATTGAAAAATAAAGTAACTTGAATAGAAAAGATTCAACCACTTTTAAGAAAATAAACAAATAACTATGATGTGATATATGAATACTCTGATGAAAATTGTCAAACAGCATGTGAAACCAACAGTGACAATGACGCAAAAACCCAGTATCAAGTCTATAGGAAAAAGAAACAAAATCCAAATAATCAGCAAATCTTGTGTTTTGATACACCTTTAAACGCAAAAATTCAGTATCAAATCAAACACACACACATACAAACAGACAACCAGCACACAAATCAAAGCAGAAAGAATATAGCTTCAATTTTCCATTTTTGTAAACCTTCAAACATACAGAAAGAAGCACCAATTCAAAATTTAACAAAAACCTACTAAAACTAAAACGCAGACTACGGACTGGATAACATAGACAGATCAAACTAAAAGAAAAGATATTAATTCCGCAAAAATAAGAAGCACTTTTCAGGAACAGCCGAACAGGAAAAGGGTTTTCTGATTAACCCAAATTACACAAAAAAACAGCAAGGAAATAGATGAAATCTGAGGAAAGAGTTACCTATGTCAACGATAACGAGATGGTGTTGAAGAAAGACGAAAGCAGAAAAGGTGAAGATGTGGATCTACGTTCATCACTATACCAGTCGAGAACGCGGGTCTGTAGTTGGAAGTTGGAGATGATGAGGACTGGGTGCACAGGGGAGGAAGATGAAGTTTGAAGATGGTGAGGTTCGGGTTCACTGGGGGGAGATGTTGAGGTGAGGTGCAGGTAAAGGCTGAAGATGGTGCTGGTTTTATTTTTCAGAACGTTGATGATGGCAAAAGTAGGACTTTTGTTGAAAACTAGGGCTTTGCTAAATCATTTGCCAAAATGGAGTACATTTTCATTTTTCATTTTTTTGTTCTTTTGCAAAGATTGGCTTATGGCATGATGACAGTTATCTTCAGTCCCAAATATGTATTGATAGTTACATTGTAAGTGCTAGTGACAATTCCATTAACAATTACATTTCTAGTTCCATTTGTGGTAAAAGTGGAAATAGTAGTCAAAACGAGGATACCAGAACGAATGATCAAACTATACCAGAAAGTTCTACTAATCTGGGTGTAACTGAAGAATACCAAAGCTAGCTTGTTCTCCCCGAAATGCATTGAGGCGCAGCAGTTGACTGGACATCTAGGGGTAAAGCACTGTTTCGGTGCGGGCCGCGAGAGCGGTACCAAATCGAGGCCAACTTACCTACTACAATTATATATATTTACCCTTTTAAAGTCCAGTTTTCTCCGTTTAATTTAGATGATATGTTATATTTACATATCTGATTTTAAAATTTAATATTATATTATATTTAACTTGGATGATATATTATATTTACATATATTTTTAATATAGTAGATATAAACTTATTTCTTTAAACGATTTAATTGATAATTTATAACTTTCTAAAAAAAATTATATTGTTGCAAATATCATTAATACATTTAAATCGATACAATATCTAATAAACTTTTTCTATCCATCTTGAATAACAACTTCAATATCCATCTTTGATTTGTGCAATGTCATTATTTTTAATTGTCAATATTTTTACTTACGTAATGCATTTTATATACAAATTGTTAATAAACGAGTGAAAAGTGACCGCGCTTCGCTGCGGTTAAGGAAGTCAAGAAAATGGCAGCAGAATTTAATTTTCTAATAGTTTAATTTATTTAGAAATATGCCATTTGTGGGTTATGTTTACAAAATTGTAATTTGTAATAGAATTAAATTAGCAATGGAGTTTTGGTATGTAAAGACGAATGTCTAAAAGATGAAATTTTATATGTTTTTTAATAACTATAATACATGAACCGATATCAAGAAAAATTTAAAATTTTGGGAATAAAAATTGTTATGAAATAAGTAAAGTTTAGGCAAAAGCTGAAAAAAAAAACCAACTGTGGCAAATATAGAAAATAGAACCAAAATTTGGGAACATAATTGTTTTAAAACGTAAAGGTTCTCACAAAAACAGAGAAAAAAATATAGAGTGGAAATGAAAATATTGAAATGTTTGGGGTTAAAACCGATAATATTAAAAGGCTACCAGACAAAATTTGTTATAACATGTAATAGTTTAGGCCTAAACTAAAAAAAGAACTGAAAATGAAAATATTCGAAGTTTTAGGGGCTGTATTGAAAACAATTAAAGTTTTAGGAACAAAAATGAAAATAATGAATGTTTACTATAAACAATAGGGCCAAAGCTTAAATTATTGTAAGTTTTGGTGCCAAAATTGGAATCTATCTATAGTTTTAAGGCCAAAATCGGAAATAGATAACTTTTTAGTGGCAACTTTGAAAGTAACAAAACTTTAGTGCTATAACTTAAAAACCTTAAAGGTCACTGTTCATTAGAGGCGACAATTGTATATATACTAGCGGATAAATTATCCGCGCGTTGCTGCGGATAATTTTTGATGCAAAAAAATTCTAGAGAAATGACGTTTTATTTTATAAAAACGAAAAAAGAGTTTAAAAATCCATGAAAAATACAAAAGTATATATTTTCTAAAAGACAAAGCTGTAAAAGAGTTATTCAATTTTAAAACAATGTACTTTTAAAGAATATAAAAAACAAAGATATAAAAAGAAATTGGTGAACATTGTAATGTTATTTGTTAAAAAATATATAACTAAAGTTGTATAAAGAATTTAAAAAATGTTGTAAAATAATTTAATAAAAAGACACTTTAAGAAAAAAAAACAATACTATGTAAAAAGAGTTAGAGAAAAATTTGTAAAAAAAGTTTGCATTAAGTTTTAAAAAAAAGTAATAATAAGTATCAATTTTATAAAAACAATTTCATATCTAAATAAGAGTTGTAAAAAATAAAAGCTTGAGGGAAGGATGAAAAGAATTTTAAAATCTGGGTGAAAATTATAAAATTTAGAAGTTTGATGGGAGAAAAGAACAATATGCATAAATGTAAAAAAAAAAATAGGGAAGTGAGAAACGGCGGGAATTGAACCTGGGTCATTTCTCTATATGTGGGATAAACCAACCACTACACCAACAGCAAATTCATGAATTATCTTCCAACAAAATATATTTAAACACAAAATAGGCGCAGTTTAACAAAACCAAAAAATGAACAGTAAAAAGGCGCAACTTAAGCGGCGGGAATTGTATATACTTATAATGATAATGATATTCACCGGCAATGTAATAAAAACACCATGATATAACATCTACAATTGAAAAAGGTTGATTTTCTTTAAAAAAAAAAAAAAAACTCCTTATTACAATGGTTATTTAATTAAGTTGAATTGTCTTGTCACAATTGTTGCATTCTCCATCCTTGTGATCCCACTATTCAATTTTGTTCCTGTTGAAACCCCGTATACAAATAGTTATTATGCAATTATCACATAATCAATATATAATCATCTGTCCACATATATATGCAATCATGTCACCATTTTACTATGCACTTTATATTGTTCGTTCTTAATTAATATTTAGAAGCTCCAATGTCAATTTCTTGTTGATCGTGTGATGGGAATGGTATGCCAGGTGACTCAAACAGGGAGTTGCACACCTCTGTTTTGACCGTCCATGTAAAAAAGGAAACAAATTACAAAAATTAACGGTGTCTGCTTAAATGATATAGAATCAACAAGCATAATGGACAACAGGGGCGGACCTATTAAGGAGCCCGGGGGTGCCCGTGTTCCTCTTGAAATTTTACCCCGTAGAGTAAAAAAAAATTATATATAGGTGTCCATCGTCTAAAAAAAAGGTGCTCCTCAGTTCCCCGTTTTAGAAATAAGTGCTCCTTGATTAGAAATTTTTTAGAATGGTGCCCCTCGTGTAATTTAGTCTTCTGTTTTCAATTTCTTTTGACAGATTCTATGCAATGGTCCCTGTACTTGTGAGCAGATATATCTGATTGAGGAATATCATATTTTACAAACTCTTAAAGGTTAAATCCAAGAAATAGCAACGTACTTTGATTTATATGTTTATTATGGCATCCTACTTCCAATTTCTTCCCATTACAGCATTGTACTTTAGAAAATCTGCCCAATGTCATCCAAATACAAAGCATTTTCTACTGCTATAATTGGATAGTTTTGTAAAGTATGATGTCCTAATAAGAAAACAGTAGAAAGTACAATGCTACAAATAGGTAGATTTTTTATGTACAACGTCTTAGTTAGAAATTTTTTGAAAGTAAAATGCTATAACTGGATAGATTTTCTAAGGTACAATGCCTTAACCAGAAAATGATTGGATTTATTTTCAAGGTTTGAATATTTAAGACTACAATCTTCTACAAACTATTAAGGGATAAGTGCTAGAAATAGCAACAAACGTTCATTGATTTTTTTATCATAGCATCCTACTTTCAATTTCTCCATGTTACAGCATTTTACTTTGAAAAAATTTTACTGCTATATTTGAAAGTACAATGCAATAAATAGGTAGAAGTTTTTAGTATAATGTATTATAGAAACTATTTGAAAGTAGAATGCTATAAGTGGGTAATTTTTTAAACTATGACGTCTTAATAAGAAATAAACCGAAAGTGCAATTTGTAATTAGGTAGATTTATCAAAGTAACAATGCCTTAATAAGAAAAAATGGAAGTACAATGTTGTAATAAAAAGAAATAGAAGTAGAATGCTATAACACACAAATAAATAGAAGTACGTTGTTATCTCTTGCATTCCGATGCATTTGAATGGTACACAACTTGTTAATGTTATGTACAGGTTTTATGAATGAGATGGTCAAGTGTTTTGTAAGTATTGTGATACAAGCCGTACCCATCTGCCGACCCACTACCATGACTAGTTTCTTTAGGTGGTTAATTAGTCAACATGTAGTTGCAGCAATTTAGGAACCCGCATTTTATTATGCATGCATTTTCTCCTGAATTCTAGTTTAGCATTAGGTAATTGCATATTTAAATTGGTATGTTTATGTTGAAAGAAATCAAGCAGAAAGTTTTGTTCTTTTTTTTGTCTCTGTTCCTTCTTGTTTCTTAGGAGAATAGCCATCTCTAATCGGCTCGTATCATTGGTGCTTTCATTCTCGCAACCATGCCTCCCCGCAAAGACACCGCCTCCTCCTCCGACGAGTCCCCCATCGTCCAGGGACAACTCCAAACCCTGATTCAAATATCCACCGCCACAGCCGCCCGACTCGACACGCTTGTCACTTACATGGCCACGCAATCTACCAACCTGACTACTCAAACTGAAACAATTGCCAACATCGTTAACATTCTCGCTAACAACGACATCAAACAACCACCACCACCGCCACCGCCACCGCTGCCGCTAGCAAACCATCACCCACTACCACCAAAAATTTCTCTCCCCACTTTTGACGGTACCAACCCGCTTGACTAGCTCTTTCAAGCCACCACTTACTTCGACTATTATGGGATTCCGCCGGTGCAACGTTTGTCACTTTCCGTCTTCTATTTCACCGGCGAAGCTTTGAGTTGGTACAAACATTTGGCTAACAACCAAATGCTTGGTACATGGCTGGAGTTTTCTCGAGTATTGGAATTGCGTTTTGGCCCGTCTACCTACGTCAATCATCAAGCAACGCTCTTCAAACTCACACAAACTTCCACCGTGGCTGCTTATCAAGCCGACTTTGAGAAGACTAGCAATTGTGTCATCGGCCTCACCCCGGAAGCGTTGTTGAATTGCTTCTTATCCGGCCTTCGCGAAGACATTCAAAATGAAATAGCACTCCACAAACCAACCGACCTTCATCACGCTTATGGGCTTGCGAAGCTCATCGAAGACAAACTCCATCCTCCATTTCCGTCTTCCAAGGGTCCCCACGAGCCTCCGTCAATGTAACACCCCAAATTTTTTGTCAAACTTTTTATATTACATAAAAACATGTTTTACAGAATACGGTTCATCAAAAACCATAAAATCCGTTTAAATACAACAAAGGGTATTACAAACACATATCAAACAACCATAAGTTTAAGGGAAAGGAATAATCAATACCAATACATGATAGCTGTAACCAGCTCCACTCTTTAGTACTCTAGGACATATTTTACAAACTTCAAACTTTCTCATAACTTCGTACTTGAACCTGGAATACATGGCATAAAAACATAGAATACGTAAGACAAAACGTCTCGTGAGTTACATGAGTTTTAGACTAAACTTTAAATTTCTTTTCCAAGCTTTTATAAGAATTTATAACATAAACCATAGTCAAAACTTCATAGTATAAACATACTATACCTTTTTACTTTTCAAAATCATCATATATCAATCTTTGTAAAAATAACATCTTTTATTACTTTCTTTGACTGGTTTTATAAACTTGCTGGAATTTTTATACTTAGGGCGTTAATCACTATAAGTGATACCCCAAGTCTCTACAGCTAGAAAGAACGGATCAATACTAACAGTAGAAGTGCTGAGGCAGTCTACTTCGCGAAGGGGTTTTCCCCAGTAGACTCCTTACCTAACCCGGGTAGGTTGGAACATAGTTCCCTTACTAACAATGCTAGCCACAATACTAGTCAAACATATAATACTTTTCTAGAAACTAAAACATAACTTGCATACAAAATGGCTAAATGCCAAGCTTTTGACACAAACATGTTTCTAAAATAACCTAGGCTATTGCCAGGAATCATACTTTCAAATATAGCAGTTAACTCTCTATTTAAGCTAGAAAGTGTACCGTTTTTGTAAATATTTTTACCCATAAAAATAATATATAAAATCTGAAAATACTTACTTACTTGCCATGTATCCCAAAATGGATAAAAATGCTACATGTACTCACCGTATAACTCTTGAATAGTCGTTTAGGCGTCCCTCGGTTCTTTACCCTTTCGGTGTCCGATTATTTGACTTGCACCTATATATGGTATATGATACATTAATTTACATTTTAAATGACTCTATAACATGTTAGAGTCCTTGTCATACCATCGATGGTCAAAACAAGTGTATAACTCTTGAATGACCAACTTTAGTTAAATTGTATTTTATACGTATTTTACTACGGTACCCTCGGAGGGTCGTATTTTAATTCCGATAAATTTTTATGAAGTTTTGGATCATATTAGACCTATGTTTAAAATTTGAGGTCAAATGGACAAGTTTTGGACAATTTCTTAAAAATGAAAATCACTTGGCAGGAGACCCTTGAACCAAACTGCATTTTTGTTTCTGGCGTAGGGTGCACCGCGCCCAGGTGAGGGGCGCACCGCGCCTAGCGAGCAGAAGCCCAGAATTCCCCGATTTTTATGCTACAAATTCCCATTTTCTCATATTAAGTGCTTAATACTCTACTTAATCGATAAGGGTTTGTTCCAAGACTAAAACCCTTTAATTTCTTCAAGTTTTAAACCATTAAAATCAAATTAATCACAAGAACTCACAATCTAGAGTTCTTGATCAAAATCTCAATTCTTGCAAAATAGCATCCAACTTCCATTTTCTTGAATTAAGTTCTTTTAGCATGACTTAATGGAAGTGTTGAATCATTTAAACCACATGATTTATGACTGAAATTGCCAATTTCAGTTTCCTTAGAAAAATCATCAAGAGCTTAAACTAGGGTTTTGGTTTCTTACCTTGGAAGGTTGGAATCACCAATTCCAACTATACTTCTTCAATTCCCGCTTCAATTTCCTTGCTTCTCTTCTTGATCTCTTGGTCTCGTTTGCTTTCAAGAATTACTCCCGTACTCTAGAACTCTCCACTGAAATTGTGGATATATGAGATATTTTTCTCATTTTATATTTTCATATTTTTCAGTTTTGGTCCCTCTAGTTAACTTCCTTGAACTTTGGCCACCAAAACCTATTATCTTTCCATAGAATCAACTCTTTTACATTTTTAGTCCTAAATTATAATAAATTTTTATAATAATTTATGCATGTGGTCAAATGACCAATTTACCCTTTTCATGGTAAAAGGACTAAATTACCCTCACAACCATAATTTCTCATAATTTTTACATATAACGCTTAAATTACACACATTTTAGTTTACATATTTATATTACAAATTTTTGGTCGTTTCAGTCAACATACCCGCCCCTATTGCCGGCCCCTTCCCCATGTTCTGCCCCACTTCCGATCAAGCGGTTAAGTCCCGCCGAGATGCAAAAACGACGAGTTGAAGGTCTTTGCTACAATTGCCCTGCAAAGTACCAACCGGGTCACCAGTGCAACCCACCGAAATTTCTCCTTCTTCAATCAGAAACTGAACCCCCGTGGACTTCCTTAGCACAACAGGATCTCGGCCTTGAGGACAAGGCCCGATTTCAGGGGGGAGTATATCAACAAGCCGTACCCATCTGCCGACCCACTACCATGACTAGTTTCTTTAGGTGGTTAATTAGTCAACATGTAGTTGCAGCAATTTAGGAACCCACATTTTATTATGCATGCATTTTCTCATGAATTCTAGTTTAGCATTAGGTAATTGCATATTTAAATTGGTATGTTTACGTTGAAAGAAATCAAGCAGAAAGTTTTGTTCTTTTTTTGTCTGTGTTCCTTCTTGTTTCTTAGGAGAATAGCAATCTTTAATCGGCTCGTATCATATTGCAATACTGAAAAAGTTATGTTTACGTGGTTTGCTTCTTTACAAATTACACATGGATGATCGGTTTTTCATACAATGGCTGCAACTGCAACAAATTGATCCTTTTTGTTTTTTTCTTGTATAACATGGACCTTTCTTAATATTGATTTGATATTATGGGACGAGTGCCTGTATAGTAGGACAAAAATTGTAGTAAACCACTTGACAATACTTCCTCGGGATGTTTGAATAGCCTTGTATTTTTGGGTTCAGGTATGCTTCCAAATGTATTCCTTTCGGCTGCATTTATTACATGGAACAGTACAAAAATTTTAGGGTTATTTTTTATGGCCACAATTACACCAAAAATATTTCCGGGCTCATTATGTGAGTCGTCTTATGTAATTGCTTCGGTCTTTTTGTTTATTTCTTATTATTATTATTATTATTATTTTCTTTAAAAGCTTACGGGTTGTTGACTACTTCCCAAAGTTCTTCCAAACAAGTTTCTTGTTTTTTTCCTTTATAAAATGAACCTTTAATGATGTAACTAAGATGATATTTATGTGTCAAAAGCAGAATGAATCCAGTTAAGGCCATTTAGGTCCCGTTTGTGTCATGGAACAGATTGTGATTTGTCATACCACCAAAAAAAAGTGGGACAGAGACTCACTCTCTATCTTTTGTCTATGTAAAAAGACATTAATGCCCTCCTCATCCCCATCACTTGGTTATGACCATTCAGGCCAGTTAAATGGTCATTTCTTACTAGCTTTAGAAAAGCTCCAATGTCAATTTCTTGTCGATCATGTAATGGGAATGGTATGTCACGTGTGACCCAAGCGGGGAGTGGCACTCCTCTGATTGACTATCCGTTTGAAAAAGGAAACAATTAAACAAAAATGTATGTGTCTGTTATAATCAGATAGAATCAACAAGCATTATGGACAACATATGTTGTAACCATAAACATAGAAACACAAACATTATGAAATCGGGAGATTTTATAACCAAAAAGAGCAGCAACATAATGGATAAACTTTTGGCCAACACGATTGAGTTTCCTAGTTGTAACTTACAATTTCATCTTATTGAACAAAAAGCAGCAAAACATCGAGCCATGACTACAAACAGCAAAACAACATGTACATTATGTGGTGTATCCATTAGCAACAAGTACCAACCGGTATCAACAAAACTTTTAAAAGCCACATCACATTTGAGCATTCTTAAATCATTCAATAAGCCTTTTTCACGGACACGAAACAAACATTTTCACACGTTCCATTATTCGGAAAAGCAACGAAATGGAGGCACTGCGTGCTGCCAATATTGAAAATTTTTTAAGCAATTTACCAATCCATAAGCATATATTTGAGTTCTCCATGTACGATAGATATACATCTGGATATTGATAAAGATGTCATCCAGATGCATCTAAAATGCAAAAAACCTAACAAAATCAAAACACTAGTTCACAACGCTTAGAGTTACTCTAAAGCGACTATAGAAGCAAAAATGGAAGAATGACAAGAAATGGAATACGATACACATTATTATTATCATCTTAAGAGAAAAATCTCAAAAAAATTGAAACCTATTTCCATGATGTTTCAAGAAAACAATCTTGCACTAGAAAAAATCAACAATTCTAAACTTCAACAATCAAACAATTCTGGCGCATGAGAATGGAATTATGGCGTTTCTTGTTGTATTCCCGGCCCAAGCTCTGGTACCGGTCAGAATTGAATATTACACTATGTCAAGCCATGTCTTTAGCTGCATCCACTTCATATTTATAATGTCCACTGGATGTCATCTTAATTGTGCCATGTCAGCACAGCAAATAATGACATGACTCGTACAATAGCTAGATAGTTGTCAATTGCTATAATGGATAGATTTCTAAAAATACAACTCCGTTTAAAGATATAATTTGGAAGTACAATGCTGAATGAATAAGAAATAAAAGGACAATGCTATAATAAAGAAAATTAGAAAGTACATTGTTATTTCTTGCTTTAGCCCATAATCGGTAAAACTGACAAAAAAAACAATTACGAAAAGAGAATATCTTTTTTTTTGTGAACGGCTATACTTTATTAAAAAGAGGCTAGTAAGAAAATAAATTGGAAAAATAAAGTACATTGCTAGTCCACATAATTTGGCATGTACCTAGGAAGTATTCTCTTACTAACAAAAATCCAATGATATCTCTTACCAATGATCTGATTCCATGAGTTTTAATAACCCAATGCATCTTCTTCTCGAAAATCAGGTTATAACTCACTGAGTTGCAGTAGCATTAGGTTACCCATCTTACTGCATGCATTCATTTTCAACTTACACATCTATGTTGTCTTTCTTTCTCAAGCATTTTCATGTCTAAGGACAAGACCTTGAAGATTCCCCCTTACCCAAGTAAAAAAATTGTAAAAGTTACATTAGTATATAGAGATATACTGCAAAATGCTATGAAAACAGATAGTTACTTGAAAGTATATATATTATGTTGCATTTCCTTGATTCAACAGACTTAATGATTCCTTATGACAACATCATAGTGAACTACGTTTCCACAGCTTCTTAGATTCTTGATGAACTACATCTCTTCAAACTCTTGAAGAAAATTATACATTCTCAACATGTTGTTTGATCCTATCCTAAGAAGGCATCTATCTATCAATAAGATTACTTAAAAACAATTAATATGCTTAAACAATTCCTTATGTATCATAGACGCCAAATCGATATATCAGTGTCGATTGCTTGTATACATCATGCTTGCATATGACATTGGTGAGAACTCGACCCTAGTGATATCGACATATAGTGATTACACAAACTATGAATAGAAATTTGTAATAGTACTCAATGATTCCAAAACTACAAGTAAATGTATAAGAACAATTCTATTGTGGTATGTACGGCCAAAATTTTAATATTTCAAATGAACTAAAAACAATTGACAATGATTTCCTAAGATATCATATATTTTACATAGATTAACAAAAATAAATAGAAACCAAAAATCTTGATAACAACCAAAAACTCTGATCAGGGCTCATAAGTCCGCAAAAAAGTTAGGTTTGTTTAAAGTTATAACATTTTCCCTTGCATTTTATATGTTCCCACTCAACTTTAAAATATTGTAAATAATTAGAGAACATTAGACCAAGCAATACATGATACACATTTGGATGCGTACGCCTTTTATTCATGTGTTGAGAGACAAATTTGGGTATCAAATAGTATAATACCTCATGTGCGCTACCATTTGTGCCAGGATATTTTTGAGATAAAGCTCTGAACCAATACTCTTCCTTTTGTTCTGAAAACAAATAAAAGTTATGTGATAAGCATTATTCACACACATCCACTTGGACACAATAATTGTATGAGTCTATGACATATTTATGTGATGTAACAAATCAACCCATTTAGAGGGATCAAGATTCTAAGGGTTTGATTTTTTGCTCTTGAAAAATCAAGATTCAGGGATTTCACATCTTCATAAGGTTCAACTAAGTTTTAGTGTTTACTGATTATGATTCATTCAAGATCCCATTTGGTGCAAGAGTGATAACAGGGAAGAAGATAAAAGAAGAGACGTGGGGCGATGGTGGCTTATGGCTTTTTAGGGCGACACCATCACTTCCGGTTGATATTGCATACTAAAAGTTAATATTTCATACCTTTGGTACAACTTTTGCATACATTTGATATCGCCCAAACTTTGATATCAGCTGTAACAACCACTTTTAAAAAAAAAAAAAGAAAAAAGAAAAAAAAGAAAACGTGAATAGTAACTCCGACGTGAATAGTAACTCCGGCGTGAACAGTACTTCGACGTGAATAGTAACTCCGAGAAATGATGTAAGCGCTTACCTCATAAATAGTAAAGATGATGTAAGCGATGATGTCATGAATAGTAAAGATGATGTAAGCGATGACGTCGTGATGACGTAAGCGATGACGTCATGATGACGTAAGCGATGACGTCGTGAATAGTGTTTTTGAGACCTATAAATAGAGCCTCAAAACTCTCATTTCAACATACATCTTCTAAACGTATCTGATCTTAAGAGTCATTTCT
This sequence comes from Cichorium intybus, assembly GCA_023525715.1. NCBI lineage: Eukaryota > Viridiplantae > Streptophyta > Magnoliopsida > Asterales > Asteraceae > Cichorium > Cichorium intybus. Next base: position 61,712,534 of record CM042013.1, read on the forward strand.
AAGAGTTAGTGGCACGTTAGAAGGAAGGAAAATCGGTTGAATCCGAGTTGTAGCCGACGTCTCGACATCCGAGGGGTTCGGGAGAGAAGGAGAGTTCTTAAGTATCACGTGCTTGTGTGTGCGACATACTTCTACATATCAGGTGAGTTTCTCACTACATTGTGTGGACGTTATATGTGCTTTACTTTTATTTTGTGTGCTTATAAGGTGTTTGTGGATAGTACCAAGTTGTGTGTAATTTTTTTTATATTATACCTTCCTGTTATGGTAGTATGGGTCGGGGTATGATGTGTGGTTAGTACTAGATATGTCTAGGTCTAGTATGTAGATAATACGGGGTCGACGAACTGAGCAATATAGGGTGGCTCGATGTACTGAGCAATATAGAGATGTCCGCAAGATGCACTGAGCAGATACGCATGGCTCGACGTACAGAGTATGCGCGGCTCTGAGTGCTGAGCGATGGGGTTTGATTTATTGAGCAGATACGCATGACTCGACGTACAGAGTATGCGCGGCTCTGAGTGCTGAATGGTGGAGTTTAATCTATTGAGCAGATACGCATGACTCGACAAATAGAGTATGCGCGGCTCGGAATGCTGAGTAGAAGAGTATAACTCAATGTACTGGGTAGAGCAGATTATGTGTTTATGTGTTGTATGGATGTGTCCTACTTGATAGGGGTAGAGTACGTGTGACTGATATGCCGTGTATGTGTTGAAACTCACTAAGCTTTATGCTTACCCCGTTGATATTTAATGTTTTTCAGATGCTTGTACAAGTAAAGGAAAGGCTCAGATCTGACGCACCGCATCCACGTTTTCAAGACTTCCGCTGTTATATAAACCAACTGGATAGATTGCTCAAATGGTTGGGATTTTAAATATGCATTCTTTATACAAGGAGGAAACAAATGATTTTAGTTGGTTTTAAAGTGTTCATTTATAATATAATCTTTGGTTTTAAAATAAAAGTTTTTTTTTCTGAAAACCGGGTGTTACATCAGCCCAACTGGCCGAGAACCCTTTTGCATATGCTAAACTTTCTATCTTTAAATAAATATAAGAAAATTAAAATCTAAGACTTCCACAAAAGACGTAGGCGGTGTTTAATAGCCTCTTAATCTAAATGATTAAGAAGCTCTGAATGGTTAAGATTGTTTGATATGCAAAACACCACATTTGAATGAAACAGACCCTCTTAATAGGCTCTGAACCATTAAGAGAGAATGAGGAGTCTGAATGGGCTTTTTAAGGTAAATATTCCAATTATACCCTAATTTTTTCCATCGCTCTTCTCATCTCTTTTCTCCAACCGACAAAGAGAAAAATATGTGTGAATGCAGAAAATTATTAGGTAAAATGATATTTTTTATCATTCAGCAATGTTCATTCGGATGTCCAAACAAACAACATCTTTTCATGACAGTTAATTCAGAGCCTCTAAACGGTTCAGATCTGAATAGTTTAGATGCTACGAAACACAGCCTTAGAAAAATAATTTAAATCTTAAAAAATCAACATCTAACAAATCGGAATAATCGTCAAACTCTATCAAATTTTAGAAATTTAAAAATATTTAATATGAAAAAACAACAAAACTTTTATAAAACCAAACAGAAGTTTCAGATCTCAAACACTTAAAAACTAATAAACCCCCGGATCTCTATCAATGTGCTGTAGTAAAAGAAGATCGAGATGATTTTTTCTTCTACATATCAAAATATGTATTTATGTGTTTCTACTATTTATGTGTTTATTTTGATAATTACATAGTAAATTACTATATATTAATATAAAATCTTGCTAACTTATTAAGATTATTTTATCTATTTTATTTATTTGGCTTTTATATATAATTGATGCATTGATTATTGATTTTCATTTTACTGATGTATGTGAATATGAATTCATATAAAAATTTCCATGATTATTTCATTTATTTATTTATTTATTTTTATCTTTATTACTATTTCTAATATACTAAATTCTGTTGTATTTTTATTAAAATTATTAATATTTTTTCAAAATAGATAGATTAAAAGAAATCAATCTTATAAATGAAAATCGTAATAACTTGTTATAAATTTTTTTGAACAGCCAAAATTCATTAGAAAACAAAGCAAACGGAGATGAGCAAGGGACTCAACTCAGGAGAAATACAAAGTAGAAATGGGAGACATGTACCAAGTAGGCCAATCTAACGACATTCTAGACCTAGACTTGACCCAATTAAACGACAAAACACAAAAGTCATCAAACATAAAATTAACATCAGACATATCTTTCCTAAAAACCAACCCGACTCTAGCTTTCCAAATGGACCAAATGAAAGAATAAATAAGAGAAAGTCTCAACTTCTTCAATTTTTTATCACCCGAAAAATCCGTCAAAAAGCTGGAAATATCATTACAAGAAGCCGGCTTAACTCTCACCATCGAAGACCAGCTGCAAACTTGTCCCACAGAAGCGAGATCACCTTACACTCAAAGAAGAGATGGTCCACCGATTCCTCAGCAATCGAACAGAAATGACAATGACTGGAGTTGATACTAATCCCCCTTTTCATCAAATTACAAAAGGTGGGGATTCTATTAAGCATCATTCTCCACATAAAGCAATTAACTTTAATAGGAATCCAATTTGCCCAAACAAACCGATGCCCGAGCCCTCTATCCGAAACTTCCAACAAGTTCCTTAAGTTTTTAACCGAGAAATCTGATCCAACACCGCTCCAACACCATGAATCTGAACCTTTGGCAAACCGAAAATCAACAATAAGTTTCTCAAGGTCAACGAGCTATCTAGATTCACGTCCCCTCCTCACCGTGTCCTTCCAACTCCACACCAAAGTGTATCCAGCATCATCTGAATGAATGATTCTATCAGCAACCAAACAATCCTTCTGAGATTCCTTAAGATAGAGATTAGGAAACAGATCTTTAAAAGATATGTCCCCAAACCAGGAGTCTTTCCAAAAATAAGTACAGTCACCCTTTCCCACAACTCTTTTGAACAACGAATCTAAGAGAACACCTTTTCTTTCTAATTCACCATCGATTTTAGCAATTTCAAACCAAACACCTTTAAGGGAACTACTTGCAACAGGCTTACCATCAATCAATTTCACCTTATGAATAGCTTTGATACATGAAGACCAAAGAGACCCAGCACCTAACTTAAGCCGCCACCTCCATTTAGCTAGCAAAGAAAGGTTAATCGACTCGAGGCAGCCGATACCAAGACCCCCTTCATCTTTAGATTTAATCTTCTTATCCCAAGCTATCCAATGAATTTTCCTGCTCGAACCGCTACCCCCCTAAAGAAAATTTCTTCTAAAGCCGTCAAGAATGTTAAGCACCTTAAAAAAAATCATAATCATAAAAGACCACTTGTACCTAAATATTTTTATTAACTAAACACTTAAAAAAATTCTAGATGTGTCATTGACTATAATAAGATAAGGTAGAGCTAGGATGGAATAGGGTGGGATGGATAATGATCAATTAAATAGAAAAAATAATTAAAAAATAGTTATATAAACGATAAAATATAGCCATTTTAAATTTATGATGACTAAATCCATAATAAAAAACCTTTAAAAAAAATACGAAAATTGCCATTTTAAAACCATTTAAACCAACAAATCACAAAGACCGTTTTGCAATTTTCGCAACCAATATGATGACAACGTTGCAATTCACAACTAACCTCGCAATATATCTTTTACATATTTTTGGTAAAACATATAATTACATGAAGAGACATAAATCGTGTTTGAAATTATCAACCCTGTTCACTCACACTCGAGACAAACAAAGACAAAATATTTCTCTCTGCCCAACCAAGGTAGGCGAGTCCGATGTGCAATGGCGTTATGGCAATCAGTGGATCCGACGTTAGCGATTTCACAGACGATTCTACAAAACCGTAATTAGGTCAGTGGGACTCTACATCTGAAGAACGAATTGCCAAATGCCTGACCTGTTAACAGAGATGTTTGTTTTGGTAAATTCTCGCAACTGCTAGCATTATTGTGCATTTGACAACAAAAGAAACCCAATTGTTGTTTATGGTGGTTGAGAAACAGAATTTTTATAAAGCAAATTTAAGTAATTACTTTACACGTTCTTTCCGTCAATCAAGGGTTTATACGAGAGAAGCAAAATTTGTTCAGTAATCAGAAATATTCTCAACATTTGGCGTATCTGAATGATTTGGGATTGATAATTATAATGGATTAGGTTCTTAGGGTTTATAGAATATAAGACATTGATGTGTTAGATATAGACAAATGACCATCAATTTCAGTTGTTTGGATCTAAAAGGAAAACAGCCCCTGTGCTATTTGTTTGTGTAATTTTCTCAGGTTCTTTACTTATGAGCAATGTAGAAAAATCTCTCTCAGCTCAATACATACCGAACCTTTTATAGTTGGTTCACTATCACTGCTAATGGTTCGTGTTGTGTTGTTATATTTTGAAGTAATAAACCACTTTGAAATACTTCCTTGCGACATTTGAATAGCCTTGTTGTTTTGGGTTCAGGTATGCTTCCATATGTATTCCCTTATACTGTGTTTGTTACATGACTGAACAAAGTTTTTAAGGTTATACTGGATGATGAGGATAAGGCCTGAGGGGGTATTCTTGTCTTTTGCATTGACAACAAGTCAACTTAGGGTCCCACCTTGTTCTACCTTTTCTGGTTGGGAAAAAAATGCAGTTTTTGTTAGACCTAAATGCAAGAAATGGTAACTTACTTTTGTTTATTTGCGTCTTACAGCATCCTGCTTTCATTTCTTTTGATTGCAAGATTCTACTTTCAAACTTTACTTACTAAGGCATTGTACTTTGAAAAATCTACATATTATAGCATTGTACTTTCAGTTGTTTATATTAGAACATCATACATAGAAAAACTTATCCAATTATAGAAATGAAAATCGCTTTGTATTTCAATGACATTGCTATAAATGGGTAGATTTTCTCAAAGTGCAATGTTGTAATAGGAAGTAATGGAGCATTAAACCCATTTTTGTCTTATTGAAATCAGCCTCTATCCTAGCTTAATGCATTGCGAATACAGCATGCTCTGTAGTCTGTACTGTCTATTGTATCAAATGGGGCCTCACATGTTTTAACATCTCATTGTGTGTGATCAGTCACTATCCTCATTAATGATATTAATTTTAATGTAGGGGGCACACAATTACACAAATGATGAAATCATGAAACTCATCACCGTCATTTTCGTATTCTTGTATTTGACATTTAGGGTTTGGTTCTATTTTACACCTTAATTGTTGTCTGGATAGTGATGCTTAAAAAGTATTTGAGAAAATAACCGAAGAAAAAGATGAATGAAGGCAAATTTGTAAATGGTTATCTAACAGCCTGTCCATAAAAATGGAGTATGTAAATATATATTTTGTTGATCTTGTTTATATTTTAAGTGGTTTGTGTTGTTCACTTTATAATCTAGGTTTAATTGCAAGAAATAGCAACATACATTTGTTGGTTTGTTTGTTATAACATCATTCTTACATTTCTTCAATTACATCGATATGCTTTGAAAAACCTATCAGCCAAATACAAAGCAATTTTCATTGCTATAACTGGATGCATTTTCAGAGTATAATGTCCTAAAAAGGAAAAAATTAGAAGTACAATGATGTTATTGGGTAGAATTTCCAAAGTATAATGTCATAATTCGAAAAAAAATTGGAAGTACATTGATGTAATAAAAAGAAATGAAAGTAGGATTCTTTAATACACAAATAAATGAAAGTACATTGCTATTTTTGAAGTGGGTGTCTATTAGTGTAGAATGGACTTCAGATGGCAAAAGACTCCTCTTTTATGTAGATTTGCTGAAATCGTGAAGTAGCAATCTTATGTAATCTCTATTAGGACAACATTAATTGCTATATATTAGCCTTCAGGTTTATGATCAAAATCCATCCTCAAGTGGTACTTTCCTTTTACTTCTGCCACTAATTTTTTTGTTGACTAAATTACAAAACTGTCCCTGTGGTTTATCTTTTGATGGATATGGTCCATTAGTTTCACTTTTTCCTTTTCCATTTCAAAAACAATGTTTGGTCATGATTTTAGTCTCTGACATCTAACCGTTAAGTCCATAAAAATACTTTGGCAACGAACAATTTGTTGACTAAATTACACAAATCGTCCCAGTGGTTTATCAATGTTTATGTATATGGTCCGGTAGTTTCATTTTTTGCCTTTTCTGTCCCTAAAACAACGTTTGGTAACACTTATAGTCTCTGGGCCGTCTAAACTAGACTGCTCAACTGTTAAATCCCTAAAATTGATCATATCCATAAAAAGAGTGAAATTATTGGACCGTATCGATAAATATGATAAACCACAGGGATGGTTATTGTAATTTAGTCGTCTTTGTTTCTTCGTTGTATAACTTTGATGTACATGTCAATTTCTTTTCACAGATTCTATGTAATATCCAGGGAACTTGTGTGCCTATATGTGTGATTGCATTTGTTTTCATGGTCTGAATATTTAAGAATATCATATTTGACAGACGCTCAAGGATTAAATGTAAGAAATAGCAATGTACTTTTCTTTCAAATGTTTATTATAGCATCCTAGTATCCTATTTTCCGTTTCTTCCAATTACAGCAATGAACTTCAGAAATTTTACCCAATAGCAATGCCATTTACTGCTATAACTGGATAAATTTTTTCTAGTATGATGTCCTAATAAGAAAAAATTTGGAAGTACTATGCTATACATGGGTAGTTTTTTTAAGTATAACGTCGTAATTAGAAAGTTTTTGAAAGTAGAATGCTATAATTGAGTAATATTTTTGACTATTACGTCCAAATAAGAAAAAACTGAAAGCACAATACTATAATTGGGTAGATTTTTCAAAGTACAATATGTCTTAAGTAAGAAACAATAATGGATGTACAATGTTGTAATAAAAAGAAATTGAAGTAGAATACTATAATACACAAATAAATAAAAGTACTTTATTATTTCTTGCATCCAGCCGGACTCTTAATTACATGTACCATCTGTTAAAATGCATTGGAACAGTTTGCAACTTGTTAAAGTTTCCGTACAGGTTTTAGCAATGAGATGGTCAAGTGTTTTGTATGTGGAGAGTATTGCTAGAGTGAAAAAGTTATGTTTTAAGTGGTTTGCTTCTTTACAAATTACACAAGGCTGATCGGTTTTTCATACAATTGTAGCAAAAAGTTCCTGAGCTCATTATGCGGGTCGTCTCATGTAGTTGCTTTAGCCTTTTTTATTTTCTTATTAACATGGACCTTTCTTAATATTGCACAAAAATAAGAATTTATTGTCCCACCTTTTAGGTCAGAAAGGAATTTGATCTCAATAGAGTTTGTGCCAGACTTTTTAGCCCTTATCAATAAAAGTATATGTTCCAGAAATCTCATCAATAATTTGATTTTCCTTTTCTCTGCTGAGATTCATAGATTATGATTTGTCAAGATAATGTTGATAACCATAACAAGCAAATCATCAAATCATCAAGTAGCACTCACCTTCATCTCTTCATATTTTCTTGAAATTAACAATTGCTAAGATCAGGATAATCGTCACAGCCAGTTTAAAGTAAATGTTCTGACGATAGTTATGTTGTAGCCAGCAACAAAGGAACGCAAACATCATGAAATGAATGTACTGGGTGCTGCAAGTATTGAAAGTTTTAAAACAGTTTACCAACCCATAAGCAGATATTCAAGTTTTCCATGTACCATAGATATGCATCCAGATATTGATAAAGATGTCATCCAAAGGCATCTAAAATGCAAAAAACTCAAAAAATCAACACAGTAATTTACAACGCTTTGAATTACTATAAAGCAACTTAAGAAGCAAAAATGGAAGAATGACAAGAAATGGAACACGATGCACATTATCAACATCTCAGTAAAATCTCGCAAAAACAAAAAACTATTTGTATGGTGTTTCAGAATGCTATAATGAATAGATTTTTAACATAGAATGCCCTTTTAGGATATAATTGGGAAGTGCAATGCTAAAAGAAGAAGAAAGAGAATAAAAAAATATAAAGTACACTTTATTTATTGCATTTAGCCCATGATTAAAGTACATTGCTAGTTGGCATAAATTGGCAGGTACCCAGGAATTATTCTCCTGCTAAAAGAAATCCGATGAGATCTCTTACCAATGATGTGATTCAATGACTCTTAATAACCCAATGCATCTTCTTCTGGAAAATTAGAATATAACTTAGTGAGTTGCAGTAGCATTAGGTTGCCCATCTTATACAAATGCATTCAACTTCAACTTAGACGGCCATGCAGTCTCTCTTTCTCAAGCATTTTCATGTGAAGGCCATGCAGTCTCTCTTTCTCAAGCATTTTCATGTGAAGGCCATGGACAAGACCTTGAAGATTCTCCCTTACCCTACGCATAAAGGAAATAGAAAAATTATAGAAGTTACATATGTATACAGGGATATAATGCAAAATGCTATGAAAACAAATAGTTACTTTGAAAAGTGTGTGTGTGTGTGTGTATATATATATATATATATATATATATATATATATATATATATATATATATATATATATATTATGTTACATTTTCTTGATTCAACAGACTTAATGACTCCTCATGATGCCATAGTTGACTACGTTTCCACATCTTCTTAGATTATTGACGAACTATATCTCTTCAAACTCTTGAAGCAAATTATACATTCTCAACATGTTTTTTTGGTCCTATGACTCCTATCCTTAGGCGTCTATCTACTAATAAGATTCCTTAAAAACAATCAATATGCTTAAACAATTCCTTATCTATCAAAGAACACGAATCAATATATCGTTGTCAATTGCTTTTGTATGTCATGCTTGCATAGAGACATTGGTGAGAATTTAGCCCTAGTGATGTCTCCACATAGTGATAATTACACAAAGTATGCATAGAAATTCGTAATAGTACTCAATGATTCCAAAATTACAAGGCAATTCTTTATACGGACAATCCTATTAGGGTAGGTACCGCCATAACTTTGAAATTTAAAATTAACTAAAAATAGTTGACAATAATTTCCTAAGATATCATGTATTTGACATAGAATCAACAAAAATATATAAAAACCAAAAATATTGATAACAACCAAAAGCACTGAAGTTGGAGCCATAAATGCAAGGATTAGGGCTCATAAGTCTGCAAAAAGTTAGGTCTATTTAAAGTTGGAACGCTTTCCCTTGCATTTCCTATGCTCCTACTCAGTTGCTTGACATGGCCCTCATGACTAAGGATGAGAGCTTTGCATGTAAACAGTTAGAGAACATTAGACCAATCAAGATATGATACATATTTGGATGTGTTTGCCTTTTATTCATGTGATGAGAGACAAATTTGGGTGTCAAAGAGTATACCTCACGAGTGCTACCAATTGTGCCGGGATTTCTTTGAGTAAAAGCTCTGAACCAACGTTTTTCCTTTTGTGCTGAAAACAGATAAAAAGATATGTGATAAGCATTATTATTGGGTCTCAAACATATTTATATGATCCAAACACATCAAAAGACTTAATCAGCTGATGTAACAAATCGGGCCATTTAGACGGATCAATACTTGGGTTGACCCATTTAAATAAACTCTTACTGTAGAAGTCAAGCAAAATAATAAAATAAACGGTTATATTTGGGTAATATGATCCATGCATTTAAAAGAATTAGGTTATGATTCATCAATTAAAATAAATGGGTCATTATCCACCTATTTAAAGAAGTTGGTTCATCGACGAGATCATTATACATAAGACATGGCGCCACAAAATATTTCATAAAAATGGCATCTACCTTGATAGTCAGGGCCGTCTGAGATGAATAAACGATGAAAGTGGTGCAACATAATGGCAGACATAATGATTATCATTTCCTAAGATATCATGTATTTGGCATAGAATCAACAAAAATATATGAAAACCAAAAATCTTGATAACAACCACAAACACCGACTTCAAAGCCACAAATGTAGGGATTAGGGGTCATAAGTCTGTTTAAAGTTGGAACGCTTTCCCTTGCATTCCTATGCTCCTACTCAGCTATAAAATGTTGTACAGTCGCTTGACATGGCCCTCATAAGTAAGGAATATGAGAGCTTTGCATGTAAATAGTTAGAGAACATTACATCAATCAATATATGAGACAGATTTGGGTATCAAAGAGTCTACCTCACGTGCGCTACCAATTGTGCCAGGATTTCTTTGAGAAAAAGCTCTGAACCAACACTTTTCCTTTTGTTCTGAAAACATATAAAAAGTTATGTGATCATCATTATTCACACACATCCACTTGGACAAATTAATTGTATTGGGTCTTTAACATATTTATGTGACACAAACACATCCAAAGACTTCATCGACTGATGTAACAAACCAACCCATTTAGAAAATTAATACTTGGGTCAGCCCATTTAAAATAAACTCTTATTGTAGAGGTCAAACAAAATAATACAAGTAAAGGGTGGATTTGGGTCATATGATCCATGCATTTAAAAGAATTAGGTTATGATTCATCTACTAAAATAAATGGGTCATTATCCATCTATTTAGATAAATTGGGGCATGGGTCAAGTCATCATACATAAGACACAACAATAAATTATTTAACAAAAAGGATATCCACCTTGATAGTCGGGGCCATCTGGAACGAATTTACGATGATAGGGAGACAACATAATGGCATGCAGAAAAGTTTGCCAGTATCTTAGGATGTATTGTCCTGTAGTTGTTTGAAAAGGAGAGAGATCTCCACCAATGATGTGATTCCATGACTTGTAATAACCCAACGCATCTTCTTCTTCTCCATCATCATACACAAGACTCACCCCACATTCCTTTACAAGTTCATTATATGGTGCTGTAACAGTAATAGTAATGTCGTCACCACCCTCCATCTCGTTCATCCCAAACATCCAATGACTTAACAACACCCTACACTTGTCACCTACATGTCTGCTGTCCGGGTAACGTTCGTATATCCACATGCGGTTCTTTGTTATATTACGAATTGTGATCATTGGCACAGGAGGGAAATGATTATCATATATAACATACTCAAAGGGAGTTTTCCATGGGTGCACAGAGCAGAAGTTGAATCCTCTAAGGTTGTTTGGAGATGATGATGGGATGGTAAATGATATTGATGGCCCCACGCTTCTATGCCTAAACCAACTCGGCATCTCCTCCGCCACATACCTTGCACTGAATATTCCAAATTCATAAAACATCTGCCAATTACAACCACCTTAATTAATTAATCACCATAATAATAGTATTATACATATTCACATTAAGAAGAACAGTTAATTAACTACACAAAACCTGGATTTTAGATTCTGAAGCATTAGTTCCCACGCGCCTGTTATTAAGGAAGCCTATATTCGTCCAGCCCAAGCTGTGTAATACATTTTCCTCAACATCCACCATTGCTTGGATTTTGATCATGCCTTCAACTTCGTATGACCCAGGTGATAAATATATTCGGTCTATAAATAATTCGAGTGGAGACATTTTTGGATCATATACAACTTTTTCTACATGACAATATAACACCCACAACTCTTTTAGTGTATGTGGAGGATACTCGACTAACTTCAATTTTGTACAGTTCTCCATACTAAGTTTCTCAATCCTAGGAAGGGTTCTCACACAATTGGGCATGGAAACAATAGGATTCCTATCTAAATATAAATGTTTTAACATGGATAGGCAACTAAAGTCCATGGGAAAGGATTCAATAGACAAATTATTATTTGCAAGTGACAAAGTTACTAAAGACCTCGGTAAAGACATTGCAAAAGACTTCAAATCACTTGGTATAGCACCCACAAAGGCAGAGGAAGAGGTTCTTCTGTTTATGCACATTTCCAGTGAATCCATCTCCCTATTCTCAATTTTTGATTCGCCGAGATTACAACCATCAAGCAACACTATTTTAACCTTCTTTAACATGCCTCTGATTATTGGAAGTTTTTCAAGATTGTTGCAGTAGCTTAGATCGATAAGGAAAAGTTCAACACATTGCTCAATTGATTCACTAACCTCAAGCAAACTGGTGCAATTTCGAACTATTAACCTCTTAAGTGCGGGGAGTTGGTCAAAGTCACCAAGACTACGAAGTTGTTTACAAAAACTTAAATTAAGAATCTTTAGTGAACCTAGCAACCTTTTCTCTTTTAAGCACGATACATCCAACTGCAGAAATGGAAATAGGTTAGCATAGTATTGAATTTCATTAACTCGGATGGATGAATATTAGATAAAGATAATTTACCTTTTGCCTCTTTTCAAGGCGTTGTGGAATACTATCACAACCAACAAATGATTCAATATTGCTATATGACAAGTCAAGAGCAACAAGATTCTCCATAGGTAAGTCTAAAGGTATAGACTTTAAAGGAAACCCATGCATACACAAGCCTCTTAATTCTCGTGGGAAGTTCTCATAAGACCCAGTTATGTGCACATAATTGAGTTGTAGTAGCATCAAACCATCCATGTTACTTAATGCATCCGTTTTCAGCTCTAATGATGCACCCAACTTCTCTTTCTCAAGCATATGCATGTCAAGGGCAAGGCCTAAAAGATTTCCCCTACCCTAAGAAGAAACACAATGCAAATGAAAAAGAAATTAGACAGTACAAAATACTTTAGAAATGCACACTACTAACAAGCATACATGGCCTCTTTACCTTTTTCCGTTGTAACACTTTGAGCGACTCCTCATGACACCATATTAGACTTCGCTTCCATGGCTTATCAAGTGATTCTTGGCGTACTATGGATCTTCCCATCTCTTGAACCAACTGATGCATCTTCAATTTGTTATTCCTTCCTATACTCAGAAGACATTTGTCAATGAGATTTGTGATTCCAGATTTTGTGTTTATACCGCATGCCTCTAATATTGTTTCAACAACATCTGTATCTATTCCAACAAAAAAACAAGAAATATGCTTAAACAAGTCCCTGTCATTCTTGGATGGCAAAGAATCAAAGCTCATTCGTAATACATTATTTATACAGTAACTTGTTTCTTTCTTTAGTCCTTCGATGAACCCTTCCCAGTAAGCAACATCTCGATTATATAGAGACTTGCCCAAAACTTCAAGAGCCAATGGATGTCCTTGACAATACTTCACAAGCTTATCTAACACCTCTTCATAATCTCCCTTGTGATGGTTGTACATGAATGCATGAAAACACAAAAGTTGTTTTGATTCAATCTCACGTAAGCCATGAAGAGAGTGTGTTGTATGTTTGGGTCTAATGTTTGTTTTGAATAGTCCACAACGCTCTGTCAGACATGTGTCTTTTGTTGTTACAATGATTTTGCTTCCAGGGTGAAAACCTTTGCTTCCAAGTAATGCATCCAACTGATCAGAACTATCAATATCATCGAGAACTAAAAACACCCTTTTACGGGCTACTATGTTCTGTATCTTTGATGTGTATACTGAAATATCATGAACTTGAATTCCAGTTGCTTTTGAAATGTCACCACACAATTGTTTTTGAATATCAAGCAGCCCCTTATACTTTCTATCACATCTCCTACTAATATCTTCAATAAAGCTACTTTTTTGGAATTCACGACAATGTAACACATAGACATGTTTAGCTAACGATGTCTTTCCGATCCCGCCCATACCCGAAACAGTGAGTATGTCTGCCGTATGTGAGGATTTATCTTTCAACCAGGAAGTGATGAAGTCAATGGAATAGTCCATCCCAATAAGTAGCGGTTGAGCACTCCTCAAGGGTACATGTAATCTGTGGTTGATGTCCTTCACAATTTCTTCAATAAACTCGGTCTCTAGCCTGAAATTGATTAAACAATAACTTAAAACACAATTTAAGAAAATAACAAACTAGATTTGGAGGTTTAACTTGTCAAAAGATCCAACTTTAAAATTATATCATAGCTATTAATTTTATAACAGTACTTCCCATGAAAACCATATTGTGGTTATGCTATGAAATACAAGCTAAAGAGTAAGGTCATTAATATTTATGTATGATAAGACTAAAGCTACCAATGAAATACAAGATTTCATTAATAGGCCACCTAACTTCACTATATTTCTACAAGACCATCGAACTTAACTATTGATGACCATAACAAAATGCCATCTAACACTTGTAGGTTTTCTTTTACTACTTACAGGGCACTTATTTATCATAAAAGACTTTATGATTTGAATGTTGTGTGATATAACTACTAGTGGACACTTAGCAAACCGTTCAAATTCTGGTTTAACAAAAGGCATATAAAAATAATTGAATGGTTTCTCTAAATGAACTAATGATAATATACTATATGCACAACAAACGTGTAATGTCTACCATAATGGCTAATCCATCTATATATGCTGAATTACAAACTTAAACTCAATTTTTTGTATCTTTTATGTATCCCTAATACATCAAATATATGTCTATTTGATGATGTTAAAGAAACCCATTGAAATGCACAAGGGAAGATGATATGACATTTCATGTGTTAATCAGCCAACAATGTAAGAAAGTAGTTACCTGCCATTTACATCATTCCCTTTTAAATTAGCAACTTTTGTAAGCGCTTTACTCCATCTGTCCATCTTTTGAGCCAATTGACTTCTCTTATTTTCATTTGTCTCTGCCTCCATTGTCTGTTTATGCTTAGCCATTGCATCTCCAAAGCTACCCTGTTGCTTCCTGACATGGGTGGGCTCCACGTGGTAAAAGATGGGGATGACAATATGGTCGGATCTCATACACTGCTCAAGGATCAGCACCAGTTCATCGAGGCACCATGTTGAAGTAGCATAATTCTTGGACAACACGATAATAGATGCCCGAGATGCCTTAATTGCTCTCTCCAGTTCTGGTTTCAGATCTTCCCCTGTTTCAATCTCTTCATCATCCAAGAAGGTTTTGATATTGGCATCAATGAGGGCCTTATGAAGATGATCAGTGAAACTATGACGAGTATCAACACCTCTAAAACTTAAAAATACATCATATCTATGATCATCACTTGAAGAACTATCACCACGACCTGGTGAACTATAACCCAAAGTTGATGAAGAAGATGAAGATGCTTCTGAAAGTTCAGATAGAACAACCATTATGAGTTATGTCTTGATGACGTTTCACCCTTCTCAATAAGCTCTGAAACTCCTCCACACGTTATCAATTATGAAAGTTGGTTACACCGCCTTTCTTCTTCACTTGTGCTTTAAGGTCAGGATCCCGTATAAAATGCCTCTACATAATAACAAATTATTAATTACAAAACATGCAACTTAAATCTCATCAAACAATTTAAACATAAGCTGCTAATTCCTTGTGTGTTTATAAAACAAAGAGAGGCTGTTGGATTTTCTTATTTGAATCATAAACAGGCTGATAAATCTCTGTAATGATAGACAGTAGCAATTATGTGACAAGCTTTTGGATCGTTGAACCAACATACATATAGCTAAGTACTTGTATAAAAAAAATAAAATACATTGTCATGTGAGTTATTTAAAAAGCAGTTGCTCACTTTAATGAATTGGTAAATCTTTTTTTTGACCAAGTTCAGGTGCAAGAAAATATGTAACTGATTTATTCATTTGTTGTACAATGTCTCTATTTTGTTTTGGTAAACCCATATAAACATCTCCCTACTATTGTATGGATAAAATACATTTGAAGTTGACTTAACAAATCAACACCAAATACCATTATATAAACGACTACAAGATCCACTATTACCTCT
The DNA here is from genome assembly GCA_023525715.1 of Cichorium intybus. Taxonomy (NCBI): domain Eukaryota; kingdom Viridiplantae; phylum Streptophyta; class Magnoliopsida; order Asterales; family Asteraceae; genus Cichorium; species Cichorium intybus. The sequence continues at coordinate 61,728,336 of CM042013.1, forward strand.
CATGAAAGAAATAGAAATTGCAATACATATAGACAATTTCAAGCTTTCACTAGACATCAACACAAAAGAAAATTAAAAGATCTAAACACAAAAATGAAAATTTTTAAAATTCTCTATCACTACTCACTAGATCTAATGTCAGCGAACATGTAAAGGACTTTGACTAACACACATGGGTTGCACCAAATGATATGTTTTTAAAAAAGAAGGCATGCACTTTCTAAGGGTTCCATTTCAAACACTATACTAGAAAAAACTTCAAAGGTAAATAATTTTATACACAAGCATATAGATATCATCAAGTTTTAACTTCAATGATTAACAAAACACTCATTATGACAATCAGATATTGAAGCTTGTGCATTATGAGTGTTCAGCTTACCATTAAGAAGTAGAACGTCATTTAGAAATAATCAAATATAAAAACTCGTTTTATGAGTTAGAAAATGACTACGATGTGATATATGATTAATCAGACGAAATTGTGAAACAACATGTGAAACTAACATGTAAGAATGTGCCTTTATAATTAGACCATTGGGAGTACCCATCACTTTGCACAAAAGTGATGGGTGCCACCTCAGCGCCACGTCAGATTTTACCTTTATCACATTCTATCACACTCCATCACATTACCCCCTTTATACCCATCACATTTTCATCACACCACATCATTTTTTTTAATTTAAAAAAATTCAAAAATAAATAAAAACCTAATTTTTAATTTAAATAACATTAGATTAAACATAAAAATTACATTCATTTAAAAAACATCACATTGAAATTTAAAAATGAAAAAAATAACATAGAAATTTAAAAAAAAACATTACATGGAAATTAAAAAAAAAAACTACTCGATATCATCCGATCTGTTTTGATAAACATGCTCGGCTAAATCTTCACGGAGATATTGGCAAGTTTCGGAATTTTGAACATCGAGTACTTGCTGTAAGTATTCGGGCGTTCCGGGAATGAATTGCATTTCCGTGTTAACCGCATCGGCCTCGTCGTATGTGCAAATCGCTCTACCTTTATATTCAACAATCATATTATGCATAATGATGCACGCATACATAATTGTCTTCATCCGACCGGTGTCATGGATTCGTGAGGCATGTTTGATCACATGCCATTTTTGTTTGAGTACCCCAAAAGCCCTTTCTATGTCCTTCCTAGCCGATTCTTGTCTTCGTGTAAACAATTTTGCTTTTTCACTTCGAGGTACCGCATACGCCTTCACAAATGGCGCGTAATCTGGATAAATGCCATCACAAAGATAGTAGCCGTATTTGTATTGATGTCCATTCACTGTGAATGACATATTAGGAGCTCGCCCGGTCCAAATATCATTGAAAATTGGAGATTGATTAAGAACATTTCGGTCATTGTTGGACCCGGCTACCCCAAAATACGCATGCCAAATCCATAAATCGAATGATGCAACGGCTTCCAATATCAAAGTTGGCTCACCTACGTCACCTCGGGTAAATTGTCCTTTCCATGCAGTTGGACATTTTTCCCACGCCCAATGGGTACAATCAAGGCTACCAAGCATACCAGGTAAACCATGTCTCTCTTCATGTGCCGCATATAACTTCTCGATATCAAGAGCTGTAGGTTTACGCAAATATTCTTTGCCAAACACCTCAATAACACATGCACAAAACCAATCCACAGTGTCCCTTACGGTCCTCTCAGCCAGTTTTAGATACTCGTCACTAGCATCAGCTGTTATGCCTGCTGCTAAATACCTAAGTGCAGCCGAACATTTTTGTATACAACTAAAACCCATTCTACCTCTACTATCGGGTTTTTGCTTAAAATAATCATATCGCGTCTCTAACGCGTTGCTTATACGTAAAAATAACTCTCTAGGTAAACGAAAACGACGTCTAAAATGTTTGTCACCATACAGAGGAGGATCAGCAAAATAGTCACGTACCAAAAGTTCGTGTGCAGCTTGCCGATCTCGGTTGATAGAAGTTCAGGTGTGTCTAACGTTTGAAGACCCTTCAGCGGCCCCGTGCGCAACGACATTAAAAAACGTGTTGATAAATTCGCCGTCGTCCGAATCGAATTCTTCAAAAAATTCCATTTTGTGTGTATATATATGTATATATGATAATTGTGTGAGTTTGTATGGATGAGAGGTGTATGTATATATAGGTGAAATTTTGGTTTAAAAAAAGTTTTTTTTTTTTTGAAATTATAGCCGTTGAACGGCTTGTAAAAGGATTAAATTTTTTTTTTTTAATTACGTCGTGATACACCGTGAAGCCGATCACCCCACACCACGATCACGGCCATCACGGGGCACACGGGGCGGTGTGCACGCCGTGATGGCTTGGACACGTGGCCATCACGCCCCCTATCACGGGGTATTCCGAATGGTCTTACCTGCCTACAGGAAGACAAGGAGATCTGAAGCAGTGATGATTGAGGATGACTGAAAACTACAAAGCCAATGGAAGTTGGGGTTTTTCTTTGCCTTACGATTGAAATGCTTTACAGTGTTGCTTCCTTTTAAATCCATCTATATAAGTAATGATATTTATTAGGCCAAAGGAACTTTCCAGGAAACTGATGTGAGGCAAATTCCAAGAAACTACAAATTATACTATTTAGAAAATTCAAATAAAGCAATGATATTTAGTGAGGCAATTTCGACAAAAGTGCAAATTCTATGATGATATTTGGTGGCAAATTTCAATAAAGTAATGATATTTGTTAGGAAATTTCCAAAAAGTAATTACAGCATTATAATCGTACAACATAAAGTTTTTTGGCAGTAATAGGGAAAAGAAACAGAATCCAAATAATCAGCAAATCTTGTGTTTTGGTACACCTTTAAACACGTAAATTTGGTAACAAATCAAACACACACATACAGACAACCAGCTCACAAATCGAAGCAAAAGAATAAAGCTTGGAATTCTCCATTTTTGTAAACCTTCAAATGTACAGAAAGAATCACCAATTCAAAATTTAACAAAAACCTACTAAAATTGTAACGCAAACTATGGACCTGATAACATAGACATGAATAAACTAAAAGAAACGATATTAATTCCGCAAAAATAAGAAGCAATTTTCAGGAACACGAAAAGGGTTTTCTGATTAACCCAAATTAAAAAAAAAAAAATCAGTAAGGAAATAGATGAAATGTAAAGATGGTGTTCAAGAAAGACGAAGCAAAATAAGGTGAAAGATGAGGCGACATGTTGGAGAGTGGAAATGCAGGCTTACGTTTATTACTATACCAGTCGAGAACATGGTCGGAAACTGAAGTTGGAGATGATGATGTCTGGTGGGATTTTGAGACGGAAGATGAAGTTTTGAGAAGGTGAGGTTCGGGTTCACATGGGAGATGTGGAGGTGAGGTGTAGATGAAGGTTGGAGATGATAAACCACAGGGATGATTTTTGTAATTTAGTCTTCTTTTTTTCTTCGTTTTAATAACTTTGATGTACTTGTCAATTTCTTTTGACAGATTCTATGCAATGGTCCCTGTTTGGTGTTTGTTTTGAAAAACTAAACATTATTTATCCTTGTGAATCCGTTAAATACAATAAAAACGATAAAATTACCCATCTTTTTGTCATTTGCTTACTTTTGTCTTTTTCTGAACTTAAGGGACTATTTTGTGTAAATTACAAAACTCAAGAACTTGATAATATACCGTTTTCCTCTCACCACCAGATAGAGACTCTGAACAACGAATTGCCGAATACGTGACCTGCTGTTAACTGATATAATTCTCTTGGTAAATTCTCACAACGCTATCATCATCGCACATTTCTTCTTCGAGATTCTAACAACTTTGTGTTTTGTTTGACGATAAAAGAAACCCACTTGTTGTTTATCGGGTTGAGAAACGGGATTGCTATGCATAGAGCAATCAGAAGTAATTATGACACTTCGTTCCGTCAATCAAATGTTTATATGAGTGAAGCAAATCAGTTCAGTAATTAGGAACATGTCTCAACTTTTGGCGCATCTGAATGATTTGGGATTGAGAATTATAATAGACTAACTTTTAGGGTTTAAAGGATGTAAGCCATTGCTATGTTAAGATATAGACTACGTACTATCAAGTAAAGCAGCCTGATGTGCTGTTTGTATGTGTGTTTGAGAATTCCAGTATCACAATCCGAGTTGGTTGCTGAGTACAGAATTCGACCTTTTGGAGGTTTTTGGTTGCGGGCTGTTATTTGAGAACTCACTAATTGATAAGGTATAAATGCATATCATATTGTTATTTAACGTGTAATAACCTATCAATCGTCAAATCTCGAGTATATGTTAATTTGTATCTTGTTGATCTTGTTTATATCTTGAACGGTTCATGTTTCTCACTTTACTAATTATGGCTAAATGGACGAAATAGCAACATACATCTGTCAATTTGTTTAAAACAGCATCCAATTTCATTTCTTCTTATTACAACAATGTAATTTGAAAACCTATCGGTTGTAGCAATTTCAAATTATTGTGTCCTAATAACCAAAAAAAGTTGAAAGTACAGTTAGGTGGTTCTTTCAAAGTATAATGCCTTAATAAGAAAAATATTGAAAGTACAATGATGTACTAGAAAGAAATAAAAGTAGGATGCTATAATACACAAATACCGAAAGTACACTGCTAATTTTGAAGTTGGTGTCTTTGTGTAGAAAGGACTTCTCAAGGTAAAAGGCTACTCCCAGTTTATGTGAAGTAGGTCAATCTTATATGAGCTCTTTTGGGATAACCTTAATTGTTTGTTGACCAAATAACAAAAAACTCCCATGGTTTTTATATTTTTATAGATTTGGTCCAATAGTTTCATACTTTGCCTTTTCCGTTCCTAAAAAAATATTTGCTCACACTTTTAGTTCTTGGATCGTCTAACTAGACAGCCAAGATGTTAAATACTTCTGTAACTAATTTTATCTTGATGAAATTTATAAAATTGACCCTTTGGTCTATGATTTTATGGATATCGTCCAATAGTTTCATCATTTACCATTTCTGTCCCTAAAATAACATTTGGTCACATTTTTAGTCCTAGTCAGACGGCCCGGTTGTTAAATACTTCTGTAACTAATTCTTTGTTGACTAAATTACAACAATTGACCATTGTTTATGTTTCTTTTCTGGATATGGTACAATAGTTTCATCATTTACCTTTGTCGTCCCCAAAACAAAATTCAGTCACACTTTTAGTCCCTGGTGGCCCAGTCATTAAATCCATAAAAACGACTGTATCCATAAAAGTGTGAAACTATTGAACCATATAAAACTAATAAACCATAGGACGATTTTTATAATTGAGACTTGTGTGCCTATATGCATGATAGCATTCATTTTCAAGGTTTGAATCCTTACAAATACCATATTTGATAGGTATTTAAGGTTTAAATGCAAGAAAAAGCAACGTCTTTCGTTGATTCGTTTATTATAGAATCCCATCTTCAGTTTTTTCCTATTACAACATTGTACTTTGAAAAATCTACCCACTTATAATAACATCATCCAAAACGCAATTTTCAATGCTATGATTGGATAGATTTTTAATAGTATGATGTCCAAATAAGAAAAGCTTATTATGTGGGTCATCTCATGTAATTGTTTCGGTCTTTTTATTTATTTATTTGTTGTTGCTTTAAAAGCTTAGAGATTCATGATTATTCCCAGAATTCCTACAAACAAGTTTATTGTTTTTTACCTTTATAACATGAACCTTTGATGATGTAAAATATAATCAACAAGCACTATGCACAACACATGTAACCAGCAACACAAAAACACAAACATTATGAAATTTGGGGCTTTTATAACCAAAAAAAAAAAAAAAAAAGCAGCAACGAAATGGACAAGTACAAATCAGTATCAACAAAACTTTTAAAAGCCGCATCACATTTAAGCATTCTTAAATCATTCATCAAGCCCTTTCTATGGACACAAAATAAATATTTTCACACGATGTGTGTTTCATTCTTCAGAAAATCAACAAAATGGAGGTACCACATGCTGCCAATATTCAAAGTTTTATAACGGTTAACCAACCCATAAGAATGTATTCGAGGAGTTGATGTGCCATAGATATATACATCTAGATATTGATAAAGATGTCATCCAAAGACATCTAGTATAAAACCCAACATCAAAACAGTAATTTACAATGCTTAAAATTAGTATAAAGCAACTGAAGATGCAAAAATGGAAGAATGACAAGGAATGGAACACAATACACAGTATCAACATTTAAGAGGCAATGTTATAAAAAAATAGAAGTACAATGTTACAATAAAGAAAAATATAAAGTGCATTGCTATTTATTGCATTTAGCTCATAATTAAAGTACATTGCTGGTCCGCATAAATTGGTTACCCATCTTACCAAATGCATTCAACTTCAACTTAGACAGCCATGTAGTCTCTCTCTTTCTCAAGCATTTTCATGTGAAGGACAAGACCTTGAAGATTCCCCCTTACCCTACGAATTAAGAAGTAAGAAAATTGTAAAACTTACATAAGTATACAGAAATATATATGCAAAATGCTATGAAGACAGATAGTTAATTGGAAGTATATATATCATGTTACATTTTCTTGATTCAACAGACTAAATGACTCCTTATGACACCATAGTCAATTGCGTTTCCACAGCTTCTTAGATTCTTGATGAACTATATCTCTTCAAACGCTTGAAGCAAAATATACATTCTCAACATGTTGTTTGGTCCTATCCTACGAAGGCATCTATCTATCTATCAATAAGATTCCTTAAAAAAAGCTATATGCTTTAACAATTCCTTATGTATCACAGATGAAAAATCTATAACTACAAGTAAATGTACGAGGACAATTCTATTGTGGTAGGTACGGCCAAAATTTTAATATTTGAAATTAACTAAAAACAATTGATGATGATTTCCTAATATATCATGTATTTGACATAGAATCAACAAAAATACATAAAAAACCAAAAATCTTGATAACAACCACAAACACCGACTTCAAAGCCATAAATGCAGGGATTAGGGGTCATAAGTCTTTTTAAAGTTGGAACGCTTTCCCTTGCATTTCCTATGCTACTACTCAGCTATAAAATGTTGTACAGTTGTTTGACATGGCCCTCATAAGTAAGGATGAGAGCTTTGCATGTAAATAGTTAGAGAACATAAGACCAATCAAGATATGAGACAGATTTGGGCATCAATGAGTATACCTGACGTGCGCTACCAGTTGTGTCAGGATTTCTTTGAGAAAAAGCTCTGAACCAACCCAGTTTCTTTGCTGAAAACAGATAAAAAGTTATGTGATCATCATTATTCACACACATCCACTTGGACAGAGTAATTGTATTGAGTCTCTATAACATATTTATGTGACACAAACAAATCAAAAGACTTCATCAACTGATGTAACAAACCAACCCATTTAGAAAATCAATACTTGGGTCAGCCCATTTAAAATAAACTCTTATTGTAGAGGTCAAACAAAATAATACAAGTAAAGGGTGGATTTGGGTCATATGATCCATGCATTTAAAAGAATTAGGTTATGATTCATCTACTAAAATAAATGGGTCATTATCCATCTATTTAAAGAAATTGGGGCATGGGTCAAGTCATCATACATAAGACACAACAATAAATTATTAACAAAAAGGACATCCACCTTGATAGTCGGGGCCATCTGGAACGAATTTACGATGATAGGGAGACAATATAATGCTAGACAGAAAAAATTTCCCGTGGTTTAGGAGGTATTGTCCTGTAGTTGTTTGAAAAGGAGAGAGATCTCCACCAATGATGTGATTCCATGACTTGTAATAACCCAACGCATCTTCTTCTTCTCCATCATCATACACAAGACTCACTCCACACTCCTTTACAATGTACCCACATGGCAGTGTAACAGTAATAGTAATGTCATCACCACCCTCCATCTCATTCATCCCAAACATCCAATGACTTAACATCACCCACTTTTCACCTACATATCTGTTGTCCCGGTAACGTACGTATATCCACATGCAGTTCTTTGTTATATTACGAATTGTGATCATTGGCACAGGAGGGAAATGATTATCATATGGAAACCTCTCAAAGGGAATTTTGAATGTGTGCACAGAGCAGAAGTTGAATCCTCTAAGGTTGTTTGGAGATGATGATGGGATGGTAAATGATATTGATGGCCCCGTGCTTCTATGCCTAAACCAACTCGGCATCTCCTCCGCCACATACCCTGTGCTGAATATTCCAAATTCATAAAACATCTGCCAATTACAACCACCTTAATTAATTAATCACCATAATAATAGTATTATACATATTCACATAAAGAAGAACAGTTAACTACACAAAACCTGGATTTTACATTCTGAAGCATTAGTTCCCACGCGCCTGTTATTAAGGAAGCCTATATTCGTCCAGCCCAAGCTGTGTAATACATTTTCCTCAACATCCACCATTGGTTGGATTTTGATCATGCCTTCAACTTCGTATGACCCAGGTGATAAATATGGGTCTATAACTAATTTGTGTGGGGACATTTTTGGATCATATGCAACTTTTTCTACATGACAGGAATATAGCCACAACTCTCTTAGTGTATGCGGAGGATACTCGACTGACTTCAATTTTGTACATTTCTGCATACTAAGTTTCTCAAGCCTAGGAAGGGTTCTCACACAATTGGGCATGGAAACAATAGGATTCCTATCTAAATATAAATGTTTTAACATAGATAGACAACTAAAGTCCATGGGAAAGGATTCAACGGACAAATTATTATTTGCAAGTGACAAAGTTACTAAAGACCTCGCTAAAGACATCTCCCTATTCTCAATTTTTGATTTACCGAGATTACAACCATCAAGCGCCACTATTTTAACCTTCTTTAACATGCCTATGATCCTTGGAAGTTTTTGAAGCTTGTTGCAGTAGCTTAGATCAATAAGGAAAAGTTCAACACATTGCTCAATTGATTCACTAACCTCAAGCAAACCGGTGCAATTTCGAACTATTAACCTCTCAAGCGCGGGGAGTTGGTCAAAGTCACCAAGACTACGAAGTTTTTTACAAAAACTTAAATTAAGAATCTTCAGTGAACCAAGCAACCTTTTCTCTTTTAAGCACGATCCATCCAACTGCACAAATGGAAATAAGTTAGCATAGTATTGAATTTTCATTAACTTCCATGGATGAATATTAGATAAAGATAATTTACCTTTTGCCTCTTCTCAAGACGCTGTCGATTACTATCACAACCAACAAATGATTCAATATTGCTATATGATAAGTCAAGAGCGACAAGATTCTCCATAGGCAAGTCTAAAGGTATAGACTTTAAAGGAAACCCATGCATACACAAGCCTCTTAACTCTCGTGGAAAGTTCTCATAAGACCCATTCATTTGCACGTAATTGAGTTGTAGTAGCATCAAACCATCCATGTTACTTAATGCATCTGTTTTTAGCTCGAATGATGCACCCAACTTCTCTTTCTCAAGCATACGCATGTCAAGGGCAAGGCCTAGAAGATTTCCCTTACCCTAAGAAGAAACACAATGCAAATGAAAAAGAAATTAGACAGTACAAAATACTTTAGACATGCACACTACTAACAAGCATACATGGTCTCCTACCTTTTTCCGTTTTAACACTTTGAGCGACTCCTCATGACACCATATTAGACTTCGCTTCCATGGCTTATCAAGTGATTCTTCACGCACTATGAATCTTCCCATCTCTTGAACCAACTGATGCATCTTCAATTCGTTATTCCATCCTACACTAAGAAGACATCTGTTGATAAGATTTGTGATTCCAGGTCTTGTTTTTATATCGCATGCCTCTAAGATTGTTTCAGCAACATCTCTATCAATTCCAACAAAAAAACAAGCAATATGCTTAAACAAGTCCCTATCATTCTTGGATGGCAAAGAATCAAAGCTCATTCGTAGTACATTATTTATACAGGAACTTGTTTCTTTCTTTAGTCCTTCGATGAACCCTTCCCAGTAAGCAACATCTTGATTATATAAAGACTTGCCCAAAACTTCAAGAGCCAATGGATGTCCTTGACAATACTTCACAAGCTTATCTAACACCTCTTCATAATCTCCCTTGTGATGGTTGTACATGAATGCATGAAAACACAAAAGTTGTCGTGATTCAATCTCATGTAATCCATGAAGAGAGTATGTTTTATGTTTGGGTTTAATGTTTGTTTTGAATAGTCTACAACGCTCTGTCAAACATGTGTCCCTTGTTGTTACAATGATTTTGCTTCCAGGGTGAAAACCTTTGCTTCCAAGTAATGCATCCAACTGATCAGAACTATCGATATCATCAAGAACTAGAAACACCCTTTTACGGGCTACTACATTCTCTATTTTTGAGGTATATTCTGAAACACGATGAACTTCAATTGAACTTGTTTTTGAAATGTCACCACATAGTTGTTTTTGTATATCAAGTAGCCCGTTATACTTTCGATCACATCTCCTACTAATATCTTCCATATAGCTGCTTTTGTGGAATTCACGACAATGTAACTCATAGACATGTTTAGCTAAAGATGTCTTTCCGATCCCACCCATACCCAAAATACTGAGTATGTCTGCCGTATGTGAGGATCCATCTTTCAACCAGGAAGTGATGAAGTCAATGGAATAGTCCATCCCAATAAGTAGCGGTTGCGGTTGAGCACTCCTCAAGGGTAAATGTACTCTACGGTAGATATCCTTCACAATTTCTTCAATAAACTCGGTCTCTAGCCTGAAATTGATTAAACAAGAGCTTAAAAACACAATTTACAAAACTAACTAACTAGATTTGGAGATTTAACTTGTTAACAGATCCAAAGTTAAAATTATATCTTAGCTATTAACTTTATTAAAGTACTTCCCATGAATACTTGTGTATGATAAGACTAAAGCTACCAATGAAATACAAGATTTCAATAATTGCCACCTAGCTTCACTATGTTTCTACAAGACCATCGAACTTAACTATTGGTGACCATGAAATAGTTATAGGTTATCTTTTACTACTTACAAGGCACTTATTTATCATAAAATACGCTATGCTTTGAAGGTTATGTGGTATATCTAATAGTGGATGCTTAGCAAACCGTTCAATTTTTAGTTTTTAACAAAAATCATATAAAATTAATTGAAATGGTTAATCTAAATGAACTAACTAATGATAAAGTACCATATGTACAACAAACGTGTAATATTATTCAGAATGGCTAATCCATCTATATATACTGATTTACGAGATCACAGATTTACAAACTTAGATTCTATTATTTGCATCTTTTATATATACCCTAATACATCAAATGTATGTCTATATGATGATGTTAAAGAAACTCATTGAAATGCACAAGGGAAGATGATATGACATTTCATGTGTTAATCAACCAACAATGTAAGAAAGTAGTTACCTGCCATTTACATCATTCCCTTTTAAATCAGCAACTTCTCTAAGCGCTTTACTCCATCTGTCCATCTTTTGAGCCCATTGACTTATCTTATATTCATTTGTCTCTGCCTCCATTGTCTGTTTATGCTTAGCCATTGCATCTCCAAAGCTACCTTGTTGCTTCCTGACATGGGTGGGCTCAACATGATAAAATATGGGGATGACAACATGGTTGGATGTCATACGCTGCTCAAGGATTAGCACCAATTCATCGAGGCACCATGTTGAAGTAGCATAATTCTTGGACAGCACAATAATAGAAGCCCGAGATGCCTTGATTGCACTCTCCAATTCTGGTTTAAGATCTTCTCCTGTTTCAATCTCTTCATCATCCAAGAAGGTTTTGATATTGGCATCAATGAGGGCGTTTATGAAGGTGATCAGTGAAACTGTTACGAGTATCAACCCCTCTAAAACTTAAAAATACATCATATCTATGATCATCGGTTGAAGAACTATGACCACGAGCTGGTGAACTATGACCAAAAGTCGATGAAGAAGATGAAGATGCTTCTGAAAGTTCAGATAGAACAACCATTATGAGTTATGTGTTGATGACCCTTCACCCTTCCCAGTAAGCTCTAAAACTCCACCGCACGTTATCAGCTATGAATATTGGTTTCTCCGCCTTTCTTCACTTGTGCTTTAATATAAGGATCATGTACAAAATGCCTCTACATAATAGCAAATTGTTAGTTACAATGTGAAACTTAATCTCATCAAACAATTTACAGCAAGCTGCTGATTGCTGATGTGTTTGAAATACAAAGAGAACCTGCTGGATTTTCTTATTTCAAGTATAAACAGACTGATAAATCTCTTAACGGTATCCTCGTGGCAGTAGCAATTACATGACAAGTTTTTGGATCCTTTGACCAAGATATATATAGCTAAGTACTCATATATAATAAAAAATTGCATTGTCATGTGAGTTATTTAAAAAGCAGGAACCCACCTTACTCAATTGGTTAGGGTGCGTTTGGTTGAGGAAAATTTTCTAGTTTCCAAGAAAAATGAAAAGTTGGAAAATGCGTTTGGTTAATCAAATTTTCCAAAATTTTCCTAGAAAATGAAAATTTTCCGTTTTCCAAAATTACATAGAACTTAGAAAACTCAAAATTGTTGTTTTCCAAACTTTTCTATCTCCAAATTTTTCAAAAAATACAATCCCTACACACATATTCTACCCATCTCACCCACCCCATCCTACCCCCACCCCCACCCCCACCCCCACCCACCTCACCCACCGCACACCCCACCCTCCACCCACCACCCACCCCCACCCACCACCCACCATACCCTCACCCACCTCCACCCTACCCACCCCTGCCTCACCCACCACCCTACCCCCACCCCACCCCACCCCCACCCACCTCACCACCCCCACCCCCCACCCACCATACCCTCACCCACCTCCACCCTACCCACCCCACCCCATTAAAAAGAAAATGTCCATTAAAAAGTAATTTTTAATTGTCTATTGGGATTTTGTCCAACATTTTATTTGTCTAATATTATAATACGTGTGAAGCCCATTAAAAAAGAAAATACTCATTAGAAAAGAAAAAATAATTTTATTCTAATTTATTTAAAGCAAATGATTTTATTTTAGTATTATTAATAATAAATAAATTTAGGTTATTTAAGAAGTTTAAAAATAAATTTAGATTACTAATAAATTTTAATGTTAACATATTTTATCGCCAAATCGTTAAGGAAGAACATTAAACCGAGAATTGTCTAGGGTAGGGTAGGGGTAGGGTTGAGTGGGGTGGGTGGGGTTATCTAGGGTAAGGTAGGGGTAGGGTGGGGTGGATGAGGTAGGGTGGATGGGGTGGGTAGGGTGGGGTGGGATAGTTTGGGTTGGGTGAGGGTAGGGGTGGCGTAGGGTGGGGGTGGGGGTGGGGGTGGTGGGTGGTGGGTGGGGTGGGGGTGGGTGGGTAAGGGTGGGTGAGTGGGGTAGGGGTGGGTGGCCGGGTGGCTGGTGGGAGTGGGGTGGGGTGGGGTAGGGGGTGGGTGGGGTACGTTTATAAATATGTGTTATTTTGTATTATTTTGAAGTAAAAAATAGAAAATGAAAACTTATAGAAAATACACATCCAAACGCGTTTTCTAATTTTTTAAAACGGAAAATGAAAACTCAATTAGATTAACCAAACGCGTTATCTACTGAAAATGAAAATGAAAATGAAAACTCCACTCCATTTTTTTGAAAATGAAAAATGGAAAACGGAAAACACTTTTCCGCAACCAAACGCAACCTTAAACTTTTTTTTCTTTTTTTTGGTTTGCATAAGTTCAGGTGCAAGAAAATATCTTAACTGACTTATTCATTTGTTATCGAATGTCTATTTTTTTTTTTTTTTTGGTAAACCCACATAAACATCCCCTTACTATTGTCTAAATAGAATCCATGACAAATCAACACCAAATACCATTCTATAAACAGCTACAAGATCCACTATTACCTCCCATGAAAGAAATTGCAATACATATAGACAATTTCAAGCTTTCACTAGATATCAACAAAAAATTAAAAGATCTAAACACAAAAAAGAAAAAGAATAAGTTTCTTGACATGGTTGTTTATAGATCCCTAAAATTAGCTAACACAAAAATTTCAAATTTGAATTTCTCTATCACTACATCTAGTGTCAGCAAACATATATAAAGGACGTTGACTAACACTCATGGGCTTGTTCCAAATGATATGTTTTTAAAAATAAGAAGTCATGCCTTTTCTAAGGATTCAATTTCAAACGTTTGAAAAGATTCAACCACCTGTTAAGGAAATAAAGAAATGACTACGATGTGATATATGATTAATCAGATGAAATTGTGAAACAGCATGTGAAACTAACTTGTAAGAACGTGCCTTTATAGTTACCTGCTTACAGGAAGATAATAAGATCTGAAACAGTGATGATTGAGGATGACTGAAAACTACAAAGTGAATGGAAATTGGGGTTTTCTTTGCCTTATGATTGAAATGCTTCACGGTGATAGCTTCCTTTGTTATCCTTCTCTCTAAGTAATCATATTTATTAGGGCAAAGAAATTTCCAGGAAACTGATGTGAGGCAAATTCCAAGAAACTACAAATTATACTATTAGGAAATTTCCAAGAGAGCAATTATATTTATTGAGGTGAATTCCAAAAACTACAAATTCTATAATCATATTTAATAGGGCAAATTGCAATAAAGTAGTGATATTTGTTAGGTAAATTCCAAAAAAGTAAGTATAGCATTATCATCATACAAAATAATGTTTTTGGTAGTAAGTCTTTAAGAAAAAAAAAAGATTTAAAACCAACTAATCAGCAACTCGTGTGTTTTGGTATACCTTTAAACACACATATTCAGTATCAAATCAAACACACACACACACATACAGACAGACAACCAGCTTACAAACTGAAGCAGAAAGAATATAGCTTCAACTTTCCATTTTTGTGAACCTTCAAACATACAGAAAGAAGCACCAATTCAAAATTTAACAAAAACCTACTAAAATCAAAACGCAAACTATGAACCTTATAACATGGACACAGATTAAACTAAAAGAAACGATATTAATTCTGCAAATTAAGAAGCACTTTTTAGGAACAGGAAAAGGGTTTTCTTGTTACAACCCAAATTACACAAAAATCAGTAAGGAAATAGATGAAATGTAAAGATGGTGTTCAAGAAAGGCATTGCAAAATAAGGTGAAAGATGAGGAGACATGTTGGAGGGTGGAGATGCGTTACTATACCAGTCGAGAACATGGTCGGAAACTGAAGTTGGAGATGATAATGTCTGGGTTGGATTTTGAGACGGAAGATGAAGTTTTGAGAAGGTGAGGTTCAGGTCGACTTGGGAGATGTGGAGGTGAGGTGTAGATGAAGGTTGGAGATGGCCGGAGGTTGAAGATGGTGCAGGTTTTGTTTTTCAGAACATTGGTGATGAGGAAAGAAAACAAAGGGTAATTTTGTCCACAAAAATTGTTCTATTTTTGGTTGGGATTAAAATAATAAGAGGTTTTTGTAAAATTAGGGCCTTTGTTAAACCGTTTGCACAAATGGGACATTTTCGGTTTCTTTTGCTAAGGTAAACTTATGGCCCGTCAAATCACCCAAAATTTCATATATTTCATATATTTATCTTTTGGACCCTTACAACAATAAACCCCTTCCATCGAGTCTAAATAAAAATGAACGATTTTTTAAGCTATCCATCCTCCCTCAATGCAAAGAAAACTCTCTCCAAATATTTTCTTATCTTTTCTTTTCTGGAGCAAGTAGTGTCAGATCAGACAACTTTTGATCTTGACTGGCGATATAATTCGCAGCACAAAGTCCAGTTTTCTGCTATTTAACTTGGATGATACATTAAATTTCCATATTTAATTTTAATGTTTAATTTGTATTTTAATATTATATATATATATATATATATATATATATATATATATATATATATATATATATATATATATATATATATATATATATATATATACTATGTGTGTACCCGCGCAATGCGGCGGTAACCAATAGTTTGTTTCGGTGAATAGTTTCAGATGTCGATTTTTTTATTGAGTATTTTTGGTTAAAAGTAACATACGTCTTAATTTTGGCTAAATTTAAAAAAAAAATTGTTGTTTTGACGAACTATTCTCTAATTAGTATTTTAAAAAGCATGTCATTTTTAAAAGACGGTATGTACGAACAAATAACATACCTATAAAATATATTTATAATGTATGTTATTGTGTGATGCTGATGTGGTTTGTTGATGTGTCGGTTGTTTTTTATGATTTAATTAACAATTCCCATCATTTCGAATCCAACTGCATACAAACATTTCATCCCCTAAGAGTTTCTTAAATGTTAACAAGTAGTTTCATGAGATCCGAAGCTCTAAGAAGAACTGGTGAGAATTTTTTCGTTTCACCATGGTGCAAGATATGAACCCAACTATAGTCGTTCACAATAATACACGTAAACATTTAGCTGATAATATTAATGCATTATTTCCAATATTTATTTGTTATCTACAATTTATTCTTGTAACTATTCATAATTATTTCTTATTATAATATTTATCATTAAGACTAATATACTTTTTACCTAAAATATTTTATTCCGGTTGAATTAATTTTTCAACAAGACATAATATTTTTATTTTTTAATATTATAATTTGGATCATTTTTAACTGATTTGATTTTACAACTTATGCAAATATCACAATCATGTTGAACTAAAATGTAAAACTAAATTTAAATATTTGATAACAATAATAATATTATTTTATAAAAAGTATTTTTACATTTATCCCGTTTTTGTTTTAAAAGTTTCAATTTGTCGACATATTTTTATTCTCATTTTTATTTATAAAAACAATATGAGATATAATACAAAAAGCAGGGTTAAATGAATTATAGAGGAACAAACTACTATTGGTTTGTTAATTGTAGCATTTTGTTTGTGTTTCTTTAAATTACGACACTATTCTTTGCAGTTGAGTAGATATTTCAAAGTGCATTGTCTTATAACACAAAAAAGTCACACAAACATATACAGTCGCATACATACACAAATCAACTTTCACACACACATTTATAGCGTTGTATTGTCAAGTACAATGCTTAAATCGGAAAAAATTTAAAATAAAGTTAAGTGATATAACTGAAAGTACGATGCCATCGTGTAGAGACTGGTCCTATCAAGAAAATTAGTACTATACTTCTAGCTTTATTCTGTACAAAAAAGACCAAAATCGGTAATTATCAAAACAGAAAAAGAAATACAAAAGCAAAATTCCTCTCATAAAACAAAAAACAGAAACATAAAAAGTAAAAATGATGTCAGTTTGTCAAGTAGTAAAGATGTGAGTAATTAAAGCTACTTTTAAAGTGAAAAGTTATTCATTAAAATATGACGCTAACAATATTGATCCATGTTCAAAAACAATAATCAAAGTAATTATTAAAACTTCAAATTAACTCTCATTTCACATGTTGATGCAAAAACAACAATTATGACACAGTTTTCCAGTTCTGTGAGATATCAATTATGACTTAGTTTTCAACTTCTATTGTTGGGAAAACTCTAAAGGTTAAAAGCGTCCAAGTTCCAACCTTTTGATATGCAGGTTATTTCCTCTTTCATTTGTGTTTCAATATGTCCTTTAGGCAAAGCACAAAACATAAATGACTAATATATACATACCACTTCTACTTTTGAGTTTTGACACACATAGACTCCAAACTCGAACTCAAAATCAAGTAGTTTCCTTATTGGCATCCCCACAGCTCTGACCGCCTTTAAAAAGAACAGTTTTGAAGCCAAGATATGGAAAAGAGAAATTACTGTGTGAAGTGAATAACACGAGTTCACCTCCGATTCTTTTTTTGGTAGTCCAGATACAGAGACCATGAATTTTCCACCTCCGATTCTCCTTGATAAGTGTAGGATGAGCTATGGTAGTGCAGATCTGAAAGAACAACCATCTGAAACAAAATGAGAAGTAGCATAGGTTCAAATTAGTTGTAACTAAGAAAAAACCATATTACTATATTAGGGCTTCAAAACTAAGAAATTAAGTTCATCAAGCTCTCGATAATAAAAGATGATACATGTTAGATTAAAAACCAACACAGATTAAGCCAATCACCATGGAAAAATGGGAGAGTCATATATGATTTAAATGGCACAACAAGCACACAGAAATTTTACCCATTTTCTAGATTCCAACACACAAAACCCACCCACACTTCAAGCACACACAGATTTTTCCGATTTCTTGAGCTTACATCTAATTTTCAATGGAGTGAGAGGGAGGGGGTGGGTGTCATGTTTAGATCTTTGGTATAGCAGGCGGCAGCGGTCATTTTCGTAGACACCTATGTACACAGAAATATACACAAATACATAGAAATTTGTATATAGTTACACACACACACATATACATGAATACGCATAGATATACACACCTACACACATAATTTACAGGTTAACATCACTCCTAATCCCATAAAAGTACCTGGTGTAGGTTACATGAAAGCTCTTTTCCTTGTAAAACCTGATTAGTCCATATTAGTGGTATTTTGATAATAGTTGTACAAAACTTTCTGAAAATGAGTAACCATAGCTTATCGATGCATCTCACATAATCTGCACAAAAGAAAACAGAGAACGCTTAGGAGCTTAAACAAATAAAATTAACCAAATATCAAAAAATGAATGAATCTTGTGTTTTGGTACGCCTTTAAACACACAAATTCAGTATCAAATCAAACACACACTCATAAACCAGCTCACAAATTGAAGCAGAAAGAATAAAGCTACCATTTTCCATTTTTGTAAACCTTCAAACATACAGAAGAAGCACCAATTCAAAATTTAACTAAAAACTACTAAAATTGAAACACAAACTATGTACCTGATAACATAGACACGGATTAAACTAAAAGAAACGAGATTAAATCAGCAAAATAAGAAGCACTTTTCAGGAACAGGGAATCTCTGATTAACCCATATTACACAATAAAAAAAGGTGAAGATGCGGATCTACTTTTGTTACTGTACCAGTCGAGAACACGGGTCCGGAGTTGGAAGTTGGAGATGATGAGCACACGGGAGGAAGATGAAGGTTGGAGATGACAAAGTGAGGGGAGATAAAGGTAGGAGATGGCTGGAGGTGGAAGATGGTGTAGCTTTATTTTTCAGAACGTTGGTGATGCGGCAGAAAGCAAAGGTTAATTTTGTCCAAAATAACGTCTTCCACTTTTTCTATCTTTGGATGAGGACAAGAGTAGGAGTTTTTTTTTTTTTTTGAAAACGAGGGCTCTTGCTAAATCATTTGTAAAAAAGGCAAAATTACACTGTAACCCTACGAACTTTTGATTCTTGTTTTAAAAGGTCCCTAAATTTATTTTTTTGTTTTCTAAAGGCATGAACTCAAGTTTTACCTGCCCATTAGGTCCTTTTAGCAGGTTATCCGGTTACAACTCCTAATCAGCCGACATGTCAGCTGCCATCTCATTGAATCTTATCCTAATCAGCTTCCATGTCTTTGTTGAAACTCAGTTCTATATTTTCCGACGAGGTCGCGGAAAATCTCCACTCAAGGAGCGCGTCGTGTACGCCATGTGATCAAAACAGCAACGATGATGGACCTTGACCAACGCCGCCACAGGAGCAACTTTCAGCGCAATGGAAGAATAAGTCGGGAGAGGTGGAAGACGATGGCACATATGAACAAAGAGACAAAATCCATTAAGCCTCTGTTTATTTTTTCCAACGATGGCGGCACCATCGTTGATCCAAAAAGCTAATCGAATTGCATTTACTCGTACACATCTTGCTTGAAAAAAAAGCTAATTGCATTTACTCATATCCATCGTTGATCCATTAAGCCTCTGTTTCTATTTACTCGTATACATCTTGCTTGAACAAAAAGCTAATCAAATTGCATTTAATAAACATCATCATTATCCGGTGCAAGTTACGAGTGACCTCATAATTCTAATTATGGTTTTATTGCAATTAATTCGAAATGTAGCAGATTTGACTGATATGGGTTCGATTACAATCGCAAGAGGTAATTTGACTAAATTCGATGTTCAAAGATACAATAACATTATTGTAAAAGGAATGCGGATAATCTTGATGTGATCGAATCTAATTCCGATGACGAATTTGGATAATCTCGACGCGATCGAATCCAATCTCGACGTGATCGAATCCACTGGAAGGTGACTGTCGGCATTTCTCCAAACCATCACAACGAAATTCCGATTGGGGTCTCTTTCTATCTACCCTAATATATCAATTTTTAGGGTTCTTATTGACGAACGAGATATCTCCATGGATTATGCTTACGGAAGGGAGTTGTTGAGTGTATTGGGCGAGAAACAAACCGTGAGATTACCTCAAGTCTTCATCAAAGGCAAGTATATTGGTGGCGTCCTCAGGTCTGTGATGCTTGTGGCGATGTTCGATTCATCCCTTCTGCGAATTGTAGTGAAGCAAGAAGTTCTTTGATGAAGATGAAGAACAATTGAAGAGATGCCCAAATTGCAATGAAAACGGCTTGATTTGTTGCCTCACTTGCTGTTCCTGAATCCAAATTATCCTAATTACCTATTCGATCTTAAATTCAATTACAATATCGTAACTTACAATTGTTGAAGCCTAAAGCTTCGAACTGGAGATTGGAGCGACAACAATGGAGGTATGTTTACGTGTCTGTTCTTGTCAATGAGGTTGATTTCAAGTTTCAAGCAGTCAAAGAGGAAAAAAAGACTTTGTTACCGGTTTACCCTTCACTTGGTCAAGGATGTTTTAAACCTTATTTTCTATACTTCGTATCCTTATAAAGCAAAAAATTAACTTGAGGGACCTTTTAAACCAGAAGCCAAGAGTTGGATGGGCTAGAGTGTAATTTTGCCTTGTAAAAATGGGGCATATTAGTTTTTTTTATAACAGGGTTATGGCATCTCGAGTCACCCATAATTATATATATATTAATTACCAAAATAACATATGAGAGCTTTTTACTGTTCATTTGGTACTTTTTATTTCCAGAGCCATAATTATTAAATTCAGATCATAATATAATTTATAAAGCATAGGATACAAATTGTAAATAAGTTTTTATTTGAAAATAGCAATTTCGATTCTTCTTATATCAAACTCTTATATTTACGTTTTTTTCCCTCAACTAATTTTAAATTAATTGTTTTCATCCTATTTATTATAAAGTTATATTATTGGTAATTCGTAAGTTACGATTCCAGTCCCTTATTATATTTTAAAGTTACATTTTCCGTCCCTTACGTAATTTGTCTTTGTCGAGCTGCGTTTTTTCAATATACGGGGCTTCCGCAGCATTGCACGGACTGTTCGAATACTAGTTTATATATATTTATGATTTTGACACCTTAAAGTTTAGTTTTCTGTCATTTAACTTGGATGATACATTACATTTACGTATCTAATTTATAAAATTTAAACCAATACATTTTTAATATATTATACATTTATATATTTATGATTTTGACACCTTAAAGCTTAGTTTCAAACTATTTAATTGCTAATTTATAACTTTCTAACAAATTATATTGTTAAAAATATGGTTAATGCATTTAAATCGATACCGTAAAAATATTATCATAATTATATAAATAACAAAGATATACAATATCTTTGAAGAAAACAAACTACAAATTTTTCAAAGAAATTAAAACTGTATGATATATATATATATAACTTTTCTACCAATAAACTTATTTGTTAAAAAAAATAATAAAAGTTTATCCATTATTGTCAATAAATGATGGTGTTTATAAAATAAGGATTACAAATTGTTAATACATAAAATTTAATTTTGCTAGGAATACAATAAAAATCATGATTACAAAAAACATTTATAATGGAAGAAGTTTCAACTGTATTCACATTGATTTGAATAACAACGTTAATACCCAGCTTTGATTTGTGCAATGTCATAACTTATTTTTAATTCTCCATCTTTTTACTTACGTAATGCATTATATATACAAATTGTTAATAAAGATTGACTTTATTTTAATAAAAACTCCTAATTACAATTGTTATTTAATTAAGTTGACCTGTCTTGTGACAATTGTTACCTTCTCCATCCTTGTGTTCTATAGTTTTACAAGTATTCTCACTTTTTGTCTCCGTTTTTGGAAGAACTCTTGTCGTGATCACACTTGAGATCCAACTGTGGCTTCAAATGAACATTACTATTCAGTTTTGTTTTTGTTGAAACCCCGTATACAAATAGCTATTATGCAATTGTCACATAATCAATATATAATCATCTGTCCACATATGTATGCAACCATGTCACCATTTTACTATGCACTTCAGATTGTTCTTTCTTACTTAATTTGGTATGCCTGTTGACTCAAGCAGGGAATTGCAGACCTGTGTTTGACCATCCATGTAAAAATGGACACAAGTAACAATAATGAATGGCGTCTGTTTAACTAATATAGAATCAACAAGAATAATGGACAACATATGTTGTAACCAGCAACACATAGGCATTCTTAAATCATTCGAGAAGCCCTTTTCATGAACACAAATAAATAGTTTTCACATGATGCGTGTGTGTGTGTGTGTGAGTGTGTGTGTGTGTGTGTGTGTGTGTTTAACTATAAGCAATGGAATGAAGGTGATAGCATATATAGCCAAGTTAGATCTAGTGCAAGTTTGTTATTGTAACTGTGAGACATCTATATATATATATGTGCTCTGCACTCTAATAAACACAATAAGATGAATACAACACACAATATCATTCTCTCTAAATTTCATTTCTAAACATAAAATGTATCATGGTATCAGAGCACACAGTGATCAGGGCCTGATTAGCATTCTTCGAGACAAAATTTCAAGCTCGATTACTCCATTGATGATCCCAGAGAAGAAACAATACCAGATTTAAAACAGAGCATCAGTAAACTCTTCTTATCTCTTTATTTTTCCTTGAATTTCTCCTTTATTCTTATCTCAATGGTCTCTTCTTGATCTTACATCAACTTATTCTTGTTCATAAGTTGAAAATGGATAATACAACTCCTGTTCCTTCATCTCAATTACCGCCAATCACCAACATCTCTAATTTTGTTTCTGTTAAACTGAATGAAGACAATTATCTGGTTTGGAAACATCAGATCTCTTTTGTTTTTGAGTCACTTGATCTAGTACGATTTATTGATGGAACCTCCTCACAACCTTCTATAAATAATCCAGAGTATAAAACTTGGAACAAATTGAACAAATATGTTGAAATTTGTATAAATGAAACCTTGAGTCCTTCAATAGCTCATGTTGCAGTTGGTACTAAAACAGCTTATGAGCTGTGGAAGAAGCTACAATGTTTGTTTGCGCAACAAATTTCTGCCAAGAGAATTCAACTTCAAACAAGACTTCATCAAATCAAACAAGGCACACGAGAAATTGATGAGTATTGCACTGAGATTAGTACTATTTCACAGTCTCTTGCCTCTATTGGAGTTCAAATTGATGAGTCAGACATGGTGATTCATGCTCTTACTGGTTTGAATCAAGACTACAAGGTCATTACTGTTAATATTGAGAATGCAACAGAGTTACCTTCCTTTATGGAACTTACATCTAAGTTACTTGTATATGAGCAACGACTGTTATGAGAATCCGAAGATAACTTATCTATTGAAGTTTCAGGTATGGTTGCCTCTAAAACTGCTCCACATTTAACTCAAAACTCCAACACAAATGGAGGCAAAGCGAATATTAATCTTGGTAATAACTGTCAAATTTGTCATAAAAATGGTCATATGGCATCGAAATGCTTCTGGAGGTTTGAAAGTGGAGGAAATAGAGGTAGAGGAAGACAAAACTATGGAGGTAATCGTGGCAGTCGAGGTACATTTCGTGGTGGAAGAGATTCTAGAGGAGGAAATGGTAATAGAGGAGGCAGGAACAATAACTTTGGTGTAGAAGGTGTCATCCAAGGGAATCCAAGAAGCTAATTTAAGTCCTCAATATGAGCATAAATACAATAACCATTCCACAAATAACAGTATACAATTACATATATACCTGAATTAAAGATGAAACAGAGACACAACATGACAGCTCAGCAATTACATTTTGGTCTTTACTCTCAATCACATGAACCAAATCCACAGAACAACGAATATATAAAGTAATCAAAATAACATGACTTACATCATATTCCTTACATGTGTATTAGTTAACTAAAAAACCATCCATATTGTCTTCCCTTGTATTTTGTAATCAAAGATACAACAACTAAAGCGGAAACCCAAATGATGGATCTATTTTCATTTCAGACAGCCATGTACTGTAGCCTCTCTTTCTCAAGCATTTTCATGTGAAGGACGAGACCTTGAAGACTCCCCCCTTACCCTACAAATAAACAAAAAGAAATTTTAAAAGTTACATAAATATACAGAGATATAATACAAATTGCTATGAAAACAGATAGTTACTTGGAAGTATATATATTATGTTGCATTTTCTTGATTCAATAGACTTAATGGCTCCTCATGACACCATAACTATGTTTCCACGGCTTTCTAAATTCTCAATCAGTTACATCTCTTACAAACTCTTGAAGCAATTTCTATGTCCTTGTTCCTATCCTAAAAAGGAATCTATAACAAACTAACATTCCTTAAAAACAAGCAATATGTTCAAACATTTCCTTGTCGTTTTCCAAAGTGTCTTATTTTGTTGTTAGCATAGAAGACCAACCAACATCTATTAAAAATGGTTGAATCTATAGAATATCTCAATTGCATGTATGCATCATGCTTGCATGTGATTTTGACATATAGTGTTTTACACGTTCTATGAATAGAAACACGTAAGAATATTCGATGATTCCAAAGCTACAAGTTTATGTGTTTATAAGGACGATTCTATGCTCCCACACAGTTAAAAAATTGTACAGTTGCTTAACGTGCTCCTCATGAGTATGGATGAGAGCTTTGCACGTAAATAATTTGGGAACATGTCAAACCTCCGGTACTTGTTACATATGCTGGAGAGGATAGTGAAGAAGTCAACCAGGAAGAAGTCAAAGTCAATTACATAAAGTCATCCAGTCAAATGTCAAGCCTGTTGGAGGGAATTTCTGTTATTAACAGACTTGAGAAATGAAGGGTTTTTACTAGTGAATGTTAGTTAGAATGGAGGCTGAGTCAAATATAATGTGAGGGAGTTACGAAGAGAGTACACATTCTTTTTCTCAGTATGAATTTGTAATTCTAATTGGGAGAGAACTCGCCTTTTGAAAGTGAGCATAGTAAAATAAGACAAAGGTTTCGGTTCTTGTCTGCATCAGAACATTAGACAAATTTCATGCCCCATCATATGAGCCTCAACTATGTTTTAATCTTGCCATTTTCAAGCATCCATTCCTTTCATTTTGTTACATCCAAGACCAATCAAGATATGATAGATAACATACTTGGATGTGCATGCCTTGTATTCATGTGATGAGAGAAAGATTTGGGTGTCAAAAAGTGTACCTCACGTGTGTGACTAGGTAAGTCAGGCTTCCTTTGGGATAAAGCTCTAAACCACCCTTTCCCTTGTACTGAAAACAGATAAAAAAAAAGGTAATACATTAATTATTATTCACATACATCCACTTGAAGAAAGTAGTTTTCCTAGTCCCAATATATTTTTGTGATCCAACATGTCAAATGACTTGATGAATTGACGTAACAATAGACCCATTTATACGGATCAATACTTGGGTGGACCCATCATGCATCTTGGTAGGTCCATTTAGAATTTAAAAATGGAAATTTTGTTTTGTATATAAAAAAACTCTTATTTTGAAGGTGATTAAAATAAATTAAAAAACGGATCAATTTGGGTCATTATCCATTTAAGATAATTAAGTTATGAGCGATATATTTAAAACAAAAATGGGTCATTATCCATCTATATAAAGAAGTTTGAGTCATGGTTTAGATCATTATTCTTACACACAGCCATAAAATATTTAATAAAAAGATATCTACCTAGATAGCTGGCGCCATCTCCAACGAATTCATGATGATACGGATACAATTTCAAGTAAGGCAAAATATATCGCTCGTGGTTTAGGATGTATTCTCCTGAAGTTGTTTGAAAAGGAGAGAGATCTCCACCAATGATGTGATTCCATGACTTGTAATAACCCAATGCATCTTCTTCTTCTTCATCGCCATACATAAGACTCACCCCACACTCCTTTACAAGTCCATTATAAGGCATTGTAACAGTAATAGTAATGTGGTCACCACCTTCCATCTCATTCATCCCAAACATCCAATGACTTAACATCACCCTACACTTTCGTGTTGGAAATCATGGTTCATGTAATTAGTTTCAAAAACATGAGTTTGCAACGGAAGCATAAAATCATGAACACAAATTCCATTTTCAAGAGGATCATGCTACATGCATGTAGAGATAAGATGATGAACAAACATAGTTTAAGTTCAAGATCATAACCTTTGTTCTTGGGTTTGGTTTGGATGATTTTGATAGCTAGGAATCAAATTAGAATCCCTCTATAGTTGATCCACCACAAGCTTGAACACCCTTGAATGCTAGTTCCACAACTTGCAAGATATGACTCCTTTTCTTATGAAACCAAAGACCAATTCTTTCTAAGAACTTTAGGAGAGTTTTTGGCTGATTTCTTGAAGCAATAATGATGTCCAAACCCCCTCAAAACCGTGCACATTATATCCCACCAAGGCAAAAGAAAAGCACATGCAACTAGCTTAAAAGAAAGATCCATTTGATTTCTATAATCAAAAGCTTGAAGACACAAAGCATCTTCAACCACTTTTAAGTAGTTAATGCATTCTTTTCTTTCCATCTTGGCTGAATTTTTGATGTCACATGGAGAGTTAGTAGGTTTATTATTTATAAAACTTAGATAATTATAAGCTTATAAATAATACATCTTCTTATTTCTTTAATGGGATAACATTTAACCCATAATTATATATATAAATAAACCATCTAAATATACAATCTTAATTGTATAATTATATATATATATATATATATATATATATATATATATATATATATATAACAATGTATATATATTTTATTTAATTTACCAATTAAATTAAATAAAAGGCTTAATTATAAATCAATTAAATCGTTTAACAATTTAAACAATTTAATTGTTACACTTAATTAATTCATCACATATGAATTACTAATCAACCTTTAATTTTGTAGTTATTATTATTTACCTCAAATAATAACCTACAAGATTAAATTGCAAGTTTAGTATCATTTGATGTTAAATCAAATTTAACATTCTAAATGATCAATTGGTGTCAAACTTGTTGTTGGTGTGACCCTATAGGATCATGTATTATTAGTAATATCATTTTATGATCATCCTTGGGCATATAGAACTAACAATCTCCCACTTGCACAAGGTTGTATCATAGAATGATATCGACAGTAGTAAACGTCTAGCAACATTTTACTGCCCCCAATAACACATGACATTGTGCCATTCAACAACATTCAATTCTTCAGATAACACGAGGCTCTAATTGATGTATAAGGTTATCTATCAATTATCCCTTTGTCACAGACATCATGTTGAACATGAGACATGGATCTTAATCATTCTCATTTTATGTTCAACTTTCAAACAGGCGCCTTAGATGTCTAACTCTCAACACATAAGAGGAACAAATCCCGTCTTGACTACATACGCCCCTCATATAGTTAGTACTATGCATGAGTATGGCCTTTATGGTTGTCTGTATTTCAAGAACAACAGTAAACCATATCAAAGCATAGTACACTCTACACTTGAGTTCCAAATATGTATCTCAGGTCAAAGGATACAATGATAATACCTTTATTCAAGAATCACTTATGATGATGATCCATGGAGTGATCTTGAAACGGGTCAAGTCCAATACTTGTTCACTGACAAGTACCTATGAATTTGGTTGCAACCTTTTGCTACTTTTACCCATAAAAGTCAACCAATCCAATTCATATTAGTCTTACTTCATAATTGTTCCCACAACTATGATCGACTATGGACATTTAGAATAACTAAATTATTTAAGGATTAAACATGCTAATAAAACACAATAATTATGAATAAAACATCACGTCACATATATTACATAATTCTTGTCGTTTACATAAGTTCATATTCATAAAACATTAAACATAAATCAAATCCATTCATTAGAAAAACGGAGCCCTATACCCTTAGCATGACTTTCATGCTTAGTTTGGGGTAAAGGTTTCGTGAATGGGTCTGCCAAATTTTGATCTGTATGAACCTTGTGAATACTTATTTCACCATTCTTAACTTCATGTCTAATGTAGTTATACCTTCGGTGAATGTGTTTGGTTTTTTGATGCAATCTAGGTTCCTTTGCTTGAGCTATAGCACCTAGATTGTCACAGAAGATTTCTATAGGGTCCCGAATGGAAGGGACAACCCCTAGATCTTCTATGAACTTTCTCATCCAGACAGCTTCTTGAGCAGCTTCTGAAGCAGCAACATATTCTGATTCTGTAGTGGATTGTGCAATCACTTCTTGTTTGGAACTCTTCCAAGACACGGCTCCTCCATTTAAAATAAAGACATACCCAGATTGAGATTTCGAATCATCCCTATCTGTTTGGAAGCTTGCGTCAGTGTAACTCTTTACCTTTAAGCTTTCTTCCAAACCGCCGTAAACTAAGAACATATCTTTAGTTCTTCTCAAGTACTTAAGAATATTCTTTACAGCAGTCCAGTGGGCTTCACCTGGGTTCTGTTGATACCTACTAGTCATACTTAAGGCACATGAGACGTCGGGCCTAGTGCATAACATGGCATACATGATGGACCCAATTGCCGAAGCATATGGGACATGTTTCATCCTTTCAAGTTCAGTCCTAGAGTTTGGGCACTGAGACTTGCTTAGGATGGTGCCATGAGGCATTGGCAAGAATCCTCTTTTGGAGTCTTGCATCTTGAACCTTTTCAAGATTTTATCAATATATACACTTTGGCTAAGACCAATAAGTCTCTTAGATCTATCTCTATAGATCTTTATGCCTAATACATAAGCAGCTTCCCCTAGATCCTTCATTGAGAAACAACTCTCAAGGAACGCTTTGACACCTTTTAAGGTTGGGATGTCATTTCCAAATAAAAGTATGTCATCTACATACAATACTAGGATTATGACAATGCTCCCACTAGCTTTCTTGTAAACACAGGAGTCATCCTCATTTTTGATGAATCCAAAACTCGTAATCTTTTCATCAAAACGGATGTTCCATGTTCGAGACGCTTGCTTTAATCCATAGATAGATCTTTTAAGCTTGCACACTTTGTTTGGATGCTTGGGATCGACAAAACCTTCAGGTTGTTCCATATAGACATCTTCCAATAAGTATCCATTAAGGAAAGCGGTCTTGACATCCATTTGTCATATCTCATAATCATAGTATGCGGCTATGGCAAAAAGTATCCTAATTGACTTGATCATTGCCACTGGAGAAAAGGTCTCATCATAGTCAATACCATGAGTCTGTGAGTATCCTTTAGCGACAAGTCTAGCCTTAAAAGTGTGAACATTTCCATCCACGTCGATTTTCTTCTTGAAAACCCATTTGTTCCCAACAGTCTTACAATTGGTGGGAAGATTAACCAAGTTCCAAACTTGATTATCGTGCATGGATTGCATCTCAGTGTTCATGGCCTCAAGCCATTTATCAGATTCAGGATCTGATATTGCACTCTGATAGTTGACGGGTTCATCAGAATCTATCGTATAACATTCCTCTTCCATCAAAAGGTAACCATACCTTTCTGGTTCAATTTGAACCCTACCAGATTTGCGAACACCTTGTGTTACAATTTGTTCCTGATCAACCGTTTGTTCAGGTTCAACAATTTCTTGTTGAATGTTAGATTCAACTTCTTGTGTATCAGGTTGTGGTTCCTGAAGTTCCTCAAGTTCCACAAACCTCCCACTAGCCTCTTCCGTCAGAAACTTGTTTTCTAGGAATTCAGCTTTTCGAGAAATAAATATCTTATTCTCGATGGGATTGTAGAAATAGTATCCAAGACAATCTTTCGGATACCCTACAAAGATACATTTAGTTGAACGGGGTTCTAATTTGTTTGAAGCTTCTTGTCTAACATAAGCTTCACAACCCCATACCTTTAGATAGGATAAAGATGGAACCCTTCCATGCCATATCTCATAAGGCGTTTTATCTACCTTCTTAGTAGGTGCCATGTTTAGGAGACGAGCAGCTGTTTGTATAGCATAACCCCAAAATGATAAAGGTAGAGTACTTTTACTCATCATGGATCGAACCATATCCAATAGTGTTCGGTTCCGCCTCTCAGACACACCATTATGTTGTGGTGTTCCAGGTGGAGTAAGTTGTGAAACAATTCCACAAGTCTTAAGATGATCCATAAAGTTTGTACTTAAGTACTCACCTCCTCTATCAGAACGAAGAACTTTAATTGTTTTGTTGAGTTGATTTTCCACTTCACTTTGAAACGTTTTGAACATTTCAAACGCCTCATGTTTATGTTTAATTAAATAAACATATTCAAAACGACTAAAGTCGTCAGTGAAGGTGATGAAATATCTTTCACCATATCTAGTCATTGGCTTGAAAGGACCACATACATCCGTATGTATGATTCCTAACAAGTCCTTTGCTCTCTCATTGGTTCCAGAGAAAGGAGCTTTAGTCATCTTGCCATGTAAACAAGATTCACATATATCAAATGAGTCATTCTCATTTGCCTTCAAAAGTCCACTCTTTTGAAGTTGGGATATGCGATTCTTGTTTATATGCCCAAGGCGACAATGCCATAGATATGTTTGACTCAAATCAAATTTGGGTTTCTTGGTGAAAGTGTGGTATAAAGAGCCATTGTTAGTCTTTTCATCAAGGTTTACTTCATAAATTCCATTTAAAGGCCTAGCCTCAAAATAGAATACATTATTTTTGTAAATACAAATATCATCATTATTAAAGGAAAGATCAAATCCACATTGTCTTAATTTAGCAACTGAAATAATATTCCTAGTCAAGCTAGGAACATAGTAAACATTCAACAATGTTACACACAAGCCATTAGGTAGTAATAAATTAAAACTTCCAATTGAATCCACCGCAACCCTTGCATTGTTTCCAACTCGAAGTACTACCTCATTTGCCTTCAGTCGCCTACTCATTTTGAACCCCTGCAACATATTACATATGTGAGTTCCACAACCAGTATCAAATACCCATGTGTTAGGAGATAAATTATAAAGTTCTAGGTCTATCACATAGATACGTGAAGTGCCTTCACCGGCCTTCTTCTTCTTCAACTCCGCAACATAGGTAGGGCAATTTCTCTTCCAATGCCCAGCTTTGCCACATTCAAAGCATGTTTCATCTTTGGCAACCTTTGCCTTCTTCTTGGGCGGATGGGAAGGTTGGACAACTTTCTTGCCCTTACCTTTGAAAGCTTTTGCTTTCCCCTTGCCCTTGGAGTTGGTGGGGTGTTCTGGTTTAGTTCTCTTTGTGCCACCTTCCTTGATCATGAGAACTTGAGTGGTTTTCTTAGGCAGATTCTTTTCCGCGGTAATTAGCATCCCATGTAATTCCGGGATAGTCTTGTTTAAACCATTCATGTTATAATTCATGACAAAAGGATCAAAGGACTTCGTCAAGGAGTTAAGGATCAAATCCGTTGCTAGCTCTTCGGGCATCACAACTCCAAGACGTGCCAAATGATCAATGTGACTCTTCATTTTGAGCACATAAGAGCTTACCGACTGCCCATCCTCCATCTTGCAAGCATGGAAAGCCCGAACAGTTTCGAACCTTTCTGTTCTTGCAAGTTGTTGGAACATTTCCTTTAGTTGATGAATCATGTCATAGGCTGAATGATTCTCCAAATCCTTCTGAAGGTCGGGAATCATTGTTGCCAACATGAGGCATGATGCATCGATGGAATCATCCATCTTTTTAAGCCATGCATCGTGTGCGGGCTTAGGAATGGCAGGGGGCTCTTCTGGAAGTGGTTCATTGAGAACATATTCTTTCTTTTCTTGTTTGAGAACAATTCTCACACTACGGTACCAATCCAAGAAGTTGGTATGGTTAAGTTTTTCTCCTTCAAGGAGAGACCGTAGTGAGGTTTTGTTAGGAGCCGAGTGTGTGTTGTTTGGTGCCATCTACAAAATTTTAACAAGGTTCTATTTAGTAATTTATGATATTAAGTCCTTAATAATTAATACCCTTTCTTGTTTCATAAACTTTAATTAATTAAGGTCTAGAATCCAAGTTGCATTACGAATAAGTGGTTAGGTATCCTTTATCCCACCTATTCGAATCAACAAGGTAGGTAACGGTTTACCAATTATATCCAAATATAATTTCTAGAGTTATGGGATCCCATTATAACATTTATAAGTTTGGCATGTTTGATCCCATCTATGCCTTGGATTTCTAATGCTTAGGTGACCTTTATCACAAGAGATTTCCAAACGAATCATCCTACTTAAACGGACGTGTAGTTTTTGACAACTATTAATGGTTAGGTGTCCTTTATCCCATCAATATTGCAAAACTACTTCTTGTATCACAAGAGGACTCCAAGTGGTTAGGTATCCTTTATCCCACAAGGAAATTCAAGTGATACATGAGTGTCTTTAAGAAGGATGGCATTGATTCGTATTTCATAAGGGATTTGAATGTTTTACAATTCTAATTTTGAAAAACATATGGTATCATGTAGATTGCATGCATCCAATGAACATGGTACCATTAAATCTTATTTTGTTAATTGGTTCCTAAATCATAAAATCTCCATTTTATTGATTCTTTGTTTGTGGTCAAGTTTACAATTAATATCCAATATTAAGTTTGAGTTTGATCACATATATTAGAACCAATTTATAATCCTAAATAATTACCATTATTACTTAGGGTTGGAGTTTGTAAGAGTTAATAAAATCTCTATTTTATTACTTGTTTCAATCATTTTCAAAACTTGACTTAATAGGTTTTATAACAAAACCCATTTTAATAAAACCAATTTTATCACATCTTATGTTTTAAATGTCAACTTTTGAAAATACAAACTCCTTAATTATTATGTTTAATTATCTAGGTTGTCTAGCATGCAAAATCTTATTTTCATCCACAACATAACATAATAAAACATTCAATCATCACAAGCATGCATGGGTGCATAAACACAAGCCAACTAGTTTGATATTTCATGTGAGCCACACATGAAATATCAAGTCCAAACCTAGGGAGAAAAGGGTGACAAAAACTCAACCAAATGATCTTCGCTTTGGCTACAATTTTGCCAAGCCTTTTATAACATCAAATGATACTTGAACCACCATTTCTTGACACCATGGAGTGACATGTGATTTTTCTATGGAGCCCTCAAAATTTTCGAAATCAGGGGCAGCAGGAAGGAATTTTTGTTGTTTTTGTTGCATTTTACAATTCATTCTTGGCTATATTGATGCTAATACTTGTTGAAACTTAATGTATATACTAGATATTAAAGTTACCAACAAGTATATCACCAAATAACCAAGATATGAATTTATAAAACACTTCCAAAACATTTTTCAAATCTGGACAGTGGACAGCAGCTCTTCAGAAAGTGCTGCTGTTGGGTGCAATCTTTTCTTACTTCCTTCTCTTGTTACATTTTGTGAATGAAATAAAATACAACTATTCTAACAATTACAAAATGAATAAAAGAAGTAAATAACTAATTATTATTACAAACAATTTGAATAAAAGAATAGATTACAACCAAATTGAATACAAACACAAAACATGCATCATATGGTCCTTGGCTTGTTTATGCACCATTTTATCACATAAAATCATAAGAAAATCAACACTTTGTTTTTCTAAGGCAACATCTATGTAACCAAATGCATGCATACATAAACTATAGTTGGTTACATAAAATCATAGATTATATATTTGCATGTTGCCAAAGAAGCCATGCATGAAACTTTCATTTAAGAAGATGAACATTCCTAGCTTCCAAAAACCAAGTTTATCCAAATAAACTTATTATCTAAACATGCAATATAGCCATGGCTCTGATACCAATTGTTGGAAATCATGGTTAATGTAATTAGTTTCAAAAACATGAGTTTGCAACGGAAGCATAAAATCATGAACACAAATTCCATTTTCAAGAGGATCATGCTACATGCATGTAGAGATAAGATGATGAACAAACATAGTTTAAGTTCAAGATCATAACCTTTGTTCTTGGGTTTGGTTTGGATGATTTTGATAGCTAGGAATCAAATTAGAATCCCTCTATAGTTGATCCACCACAAGCTTGAACACCCTTGAATGCTAGTTCCACAACTTGCAAGATATGACTCCTTTTCTTATGAAACCAAAGACCAATTCTTTCTAAGAACTTTAGGAGAGTTTTTGGCTGATTTCTTGAAGCAAGAATGATGTCCAAACCCCCTCAAAACCGTGCACATTATATCCCACCAAGGCAAAAGAAAAGCACATGCAACTAGCTTAAAAGAAAGATCCATTTGATTTCTATAATCAAAAGCTTGAAGACACAAAGCATCTTCAACCACTTTTAAGTAGTTAATGCATTCTTTTCTTTCCATCTTGGCTGAATTTTTGATGTCACATGGAGAGTTAGTAGGTTTATTATTTATAAAACTTAGATAATTATAAGCTTATAAATAATACATCTTCTTATTTCTTTAATGGGATAACATTTAACCCATAATTATATATATAAATAAACCATCTAAATATACAATCTTAATTGTATAATTATATATATATATATATATATATATATATATATAGAATCAGGATCGGGTGAGGACTCTTCTTAAAGTGAGGACTTGCGAGGACACCTTAAAAAAATTTTAAAAAAATTTTAAAAAAATATAAATAATAAAATGGATCATAGTACTATATCGGAGAAAAAAAAGATTCAAAAAAAAACTTTTGGATCATTAGTTTTTTTATAATTAAATAATGATCCAAAATAAAAACAGAAAAATTGCATCATTACGTTTTTCAATGATCCAATTTTTTTTTTCAAATTTTTTTTTGATAATGATATAGTACTATTCTAGATTTTATGATTTGTATTTTTTTTATATTTTTTTTCAAATTTTTTAAGGTGTACTCGCGAGTCCTCACCGAAAAAAGTGTCCTCACTGGAACCGGACCCTATATATATATATATATATATATATATATATATATATATATATATATATATATATATATATATATATATATATATATATATAACAATGTATATATATTTTATTTAATTTACCAATTAAATTAAATAAAAGGCTTAATTATAAATCAATTAAATCGTTTAACAATTTAAACAATTTAATTGTTACACTTAATTAATTCATCACATATGAATTACTAATCAACCTTTAATTTTGTAGTTATTATTATTTACCTCAAATAATAACCTACAAGATTAAATTGCAAGTTTAGTATCATTTGATGTTAAATCAAATTTAACGTTCTAAATGATCAATTGGTGTCAAACTTGTTGTTGGTGTGACCCTATAGGATCATGTATTATTAGTAATATCATTTTATGATCATCCTTGGGCATATAGAACTAACATTTCGACCTTCACATTCATCCAAGTAACGTTCGTACATCCACGTGCGGTTTTTTGTTATATTACTAATTGTAATCATTGGCGAAAACTCAGGGAACTTTCTCTTTGCAGCTAAGATGAAATATATTAACCTCTGATTTGGAAGCCGCAACGTCTGCATGGAGCAGCAAAAGTTGAGTCCTGTAAGGTTGTATGGAGATGATGGAATGGTAAATGATATTGATGACCCCACGCTTCTATGCCTAAACCAACTTGGCATCTCCTCCTGCTCATACATTTTGCTGAATATTCCAAACTCATAAAACATCTGTCAAATACAACCACCTTACTTAATCAACATACATTGTAATTATATTATACAAATTCACATAAAGACATATAGTCAACTAGGAAAAACCTGGGTTTTAGATTCCCAAGAATTGGTTCCCATGCGCCTTTCGTTAAGGAAGTCTAAATTACTCCAGCGCAAGCTATGTAATACCTTTTCCTCAACAACCGCCATTGGTTGGATTTTGACCATGCCTTCAATTTCATACGACCAAGGTGCATAATCTATCCAGTTTATTGATAACTCAAGTAGGGCCATTTCTCGATGAAATAAAACTTTTTCTATGTAAGACTTGTGATCAGAATCAAACAACAATGCTCTTAGTGTACGTGGAGGATACTCGACTGACTTCAATTTTTTGCAATTCTCCATACCAAGTATCTCAAGCCTAGGAAGGGTTCTCACACAATTGGGCATGGAATTGATAGGATTATTATCTAAATATAATTCCTTTAACATGGATAGGCAACTGAAGTCCATGAGAAAGGATTCACTGGACAATTTATTATTTGCAAGTGACAACCTTACTAAAGAGCTTGGTAAAGAAACTGCATAAAACTTCATATCACTTGGTATAGCACCCACAAAAGAGGAAGAGAACTTTTTGTTTATGCGACTGTTTTTGCTAGCCTTAAGCATTTCCAATGAATCCATATTCCTAGTCTTGGTTTGAGATTCACCGAGGTCACAACCATCTAGCAATAGTGTTTTTACCTTCTTTAACGTTCCTATGGCTCTTGGTAGTCTTTCAAGCTTGTTGCAGTAGCTCATATCGATAACGACAAGTTCAACACATTGTCCAATTGATTCACAAATCTCAAGCAAAGAGATGCAATTTCTAACTATTAACCTCTCAAGTGTGGGGAGTTGATCAAAGTCACCAAGACTATGAAGTTGTTTACAAAAACTTAAATTAAGAATCTTCAATGATCCAAGCAATTTGTTGTCTTTTAAACACGATTCATCCAACTGCAGAAATGGAAATAAGATAGAATAGTACTGAGTTTATAAACTCAACATGGAAAAATAATAAATGAAGATAATTTACCTTTTCCCTCTTCTTAAGTTGTTGTGGATTCCTATAACAGCAGAAAAACGATTCAATATTGCTATAGGACAAGTCAAGAGCAACAAGATTCTCCATGGGTAAGTCTGAAGGTATAAACTTTAAACGAAACCCATGCATACACAAGCCTCTTAATTCCTCTGGGAAGTTCTCATAAGACCCATCCATATGTACATAATTGAGTTGTAATAGCATCAGACTATCCATGTTACTCAATACATTTGTTTTCAGCTTAAATGATCCACCCAACTTTTCTTTTTCAAGCATGCGCATGTCAAGGGAAAGGCCTAGAAGATTTCCCTTACCCTAAGAAGAAGAAAGAGAATGCAAATAAAAAGAATTAGACAATACAAAGTATTTTGGACATGTTCACTTCTAAAAACCTACATGGCCTCTTACTTTTTTTTTGTTTTAACACTCTAAATGATTCCTTATAACACCATAATCGACTTCGCTTCCATGGTTTTTCAAGTGATTCTTGTCGTACTACACATCTTCCCATCTCTTGAACCAAATGATGCATCTTTAATTCGTTATTCAATCCAATACTAACAAGGAATCTGTCAATGAGATTCGTGACTCCAGATCTGGTGTTTATATCGCAAGCCTTTAATATTGTTTCGGAGACATCTCTATCCATTCCAACAAAAAAACAAGCAATATGCTTAAACAACTCCTTATCATTGTTAGATGGCAAAGAATCAAAGCTCATTCTCAAAACATTATTTATTCGAGAATCTGGTTCTTTCGTTAGCCCTTCTATGCACCCTTCCCAATAAGCAACATCTCGATTATGTAGGGACTTGCCCAAAACTTCAAGAGCCAACGGATGTCCTTGACAATACTTCACAAGCTTGTCTGACACCTCTTCATAACCAGCCTTAGGATCGTTGCACATGAATGCATGAAAACACAAAAGTTTTCTTGACTCGATCCAATTTAAGCCTTCAAGGAAATGCTTTTCATGATTGGGTTTAATGTTTGTTTTGAATAGTGCACAACTCTGTGTCAACCATGTGTTCTTTGTTGTTATTATAATTTTGCTTCCGGGATGAAAACCATTGCTTCCAAGTAATGCATCCAACTGGTCAACACTATCGATATCATCAAGAACTAGAAACACCCTTTTACGGGTTACCGCATTTTCTATCTTTGAGGTGTATATCGAAACATCGTGAAATTGAAGTGAACTTTCTTTTGAAATGTCATCCCAGAGTTGTTTCTGTAAATCAAGCAACCCATTAAACTTTCCATCACATCTCCTACTAATATCTTCAATACAACTGCTTACGTCGAATTCACGACAATGTAACCCATAGACATGTTTGGCTAAAGATGTCTTTCCGATCCCGCCAATACCCGAAATAGTGAGTATGTCTGCCATATGCGAGGATCCATCTTTCAACCAGGAAGTAATGAAGTTGATGGAAGACTGCATCCCAGTTAGTTGTGGTTGAACACTCCTTAAGGATACATGTAATCTACGGTAGATGTCATTCACAATTTCTTCAATAAACTTCGTCTCTAGCCTGAAAAAAACATGATTTAATTAGAACTACAAATCACAATCCACAAAACTAACAAATATGATCGGTAGATCTAATTTATCCACAGATCCAAATCATTATTATTAAGATATTATTTTTAGTTAAGTCTCTCACATCAAAACTATATTGTATTTGCACTTATAACCATACGAACGTCCAATGTGTAAGATCAAATTTCACTATCGACGTGATTTTGCATGGATCTGAACCAAATGTCATGAAATAGTTATAATTATACCTTTACTACTTAGAAGTAAGAGCATTTAGTTATCACAAAATGTGCTATTTGAAGGTAGGATAGTATAATTAATAGTACACATATAGCAAACCGTTCAAGATTGGTCTTTAATGAAAAGCATATAAAAATAATTGAAATGGTTTATCTAAATAAACTAACTTGCGATAAAATACTAAATGCACAACAGACATGTCAAATTCATTAGAATGGTTAACCCATCTGTATGAAATGATTAATCCAAACACACAAAATATATGCCTTATTGATGATATTGAGGAAACATATTGTAATACATACACACAAGATGAGACATTTCATGCATTAATCAAACAACATTGAAACCGCATATAAATAGGTGTAACAAAGTGGTTACCTTCCATTTACGTCATTTCCTTTTAAACTAGCAACTTGTGTAAGCGCTTTATTCCATCGGTCCAACTTTTGAACCCATTGACTTCTTTTATTTGCATTTGTCTGTGCCTCCATCGTCTGTTTATGCTTCGCCATTGCATCTCCAAAGCTACCTTGTTGTTTCCTGACATGGGTGGCCTCCACATGATAAAAGATAGGGATGACAATATGGTTGGAGGTCGTACGCTGCTCAAGGATTAGCACTAATTCATCGAGGCACCATGTTGAAGTAACATAATTCTTGGACAACACAATAATAGAAGCCCAAGATGCCTTAATTGCACTCTCCAATTCTGGTTTAAGATCTTCCCCTATTTCAATCTCTTCATCATCCACGAAGGTTTTGATATTGGCATTAATAAGGGCTTTATGAAGGTGATCGGTGAAACTATGACGAGTGTCGACACCTCTAAAACTTAAAAATACATCATATCTATGCTCATCGGTTGAAGAACTATGACCACGAGCCGGTGAAATATGACCAAAAGATGATGAAGAAGATGAAGATGCTTCTAAACTTTCAGAGAGAACAACCATTATGAGTTATGGGTTGATGATCCTTCACCCTTGTCAGTAAGCTCTCAAAATCCTCCACACGTTATCACTTATGAATGTTGGTTTCACCGACCTTCTCCACTTGTGCTTTAATGCAATGATCATGTACAAAATGCCTCTACATAATAGCAAATTATTTACAATATGCAACTTAATCTCATCAAACAATTTAAACGTAAGCTGCTAATTGCTGATGTATTTGAAATACAAAGAGAAGTTGCTGGGATTTTTACTTCAACCAACATACATATAGCTGAGTATTGATATTAAAAACAAACTACTTGCCAAGTGAGTTATTTAAAAAGTAGTTACTCTGCTTAACTGAGTTGGTTAATCTTTTTTCCGACTAAGTTGGTGCAAGAATGTATCTAACCAATTTATTCATTTTTGTACAACGTCCCTATTTTATTTTTTTTTTATTTTGGTAAATCAACATAAACATTCCTACTATTGTCTAGAAAAAATCCATTTGAAGTTCATTCATGTAATCGTTAAACAAATCAACACCAAATACCATTCTAGAAACAGCTACAAGATCAACTATTACTTCCCATAAAAGAAATTGCAGTACATACAGACAATTTCATGCTTTCACCAGATATCAACAAACAATAAAGAGATCTAAACACAAAAATGAAAAAGTAAAAGTTTCTTGACATGGTTGTTTACGGATCCCCAAAATTAGTGACAGCAATCTTTTAAAAATTGAATTTCTCTATCACTGGATCTAGTATAAAGTTCTCAACTAACATTCATGGGCTTATACCAAATGATATGTTTTTATACTAAAAAGTCAAACCCTTTCTAAGGGTCCGATTTCAAGCCCTATACTCGATGAAACTTCAAAGGTACATGCACTCTATACACAAACATATAAAATATGATAATCAATATCAAGTTGCATCTTCATTTTGAAAACAGTATGACGACATTATATTCTACTTCCCCTAGAACATGATTTTGAGTTAAGAAAATCCAACTTGTTACAAATCCACTTAAACTAGCTATCACAGTAATGAAGCCAATCACAGAAATGAAGAGTTGACCAAGAATAACAGAGTCATAAAGTTGTAGCTAGAAGCATAAACCCAATCCAGCTTATTTGCAAATCAATGGAGCATTAATTGATTAATTTAGGATCAACACTCTGCACTAGCCAAATCCTATTTTTGATTCAACGAATATAAACCCAGAAGTACTCAACAAGACCGGGTGCTCCTACAATCTGGCTTCAGCAGATGAGCAAATTTTAAACAATTATGACAATTGAACATTAAAGTTTGTTGATTTTGAGTGTTTAGCTTACCATTAAGAAGCTGATAGCATCATTCAAAAAGAAACATATGTAATACCTTATGTTTATGAATTAAAAAATGTAAAGGAATTGATTGAAGAATTTCCCAATGTGCACAAAGTTTTGTTCATCAGCCTGGACTTTACGCAAGAAGAACTGTCTACTATTCTAATTAATATATAAAACTAAACAAAGGTAATTAAAATAAGAAAACCAATCACCAATTAAGGAAATAAACAAACGATCATGATGTTTTTTCTGATTAATAAGGGAAAGTGTCAAACAACAAGCGAAACTAATTTGTAAGGACCTTCATATTTACCTGAAGCGGCGATGATAGAGGAAAAATCAACAGAGACCAGGCCGGGAGAGATGACGGTTAAAACTACAGAAGCAACGGCAGTAAGTGGTAAACAGCGAGTCAACGAGGAACGGAGGGAGACGGTGAGAAAGTATAAACAACGAGAACGTTGGAGAGTACTTTTTGCCTTGAGATCCCATGTTTCAAGGGTTTTGATTTTTTTTGTTTTTTATTCATTAAAATGATCAATTTTGGGATCGTACCATCAACCATCTTTTTTTATCATATAAAATAATCATTAAATTTGTAAAAAGAATTGTACATATTTTGATATTTTTTTCAGAAAAAAAGTACATTAACTTTATTTA
Organism: Cichorium intybus; assembly: GCA_023525715.1. Classification (NCBI taxonomy): domain Eukaryota; kingdom Viridiplantae; phylum Streptophyta; class Magnoliopsida; order Asterales; family Asteraceae; genus Cichorium; species Cichorium intybus. Next base: position 61,770,141 of record CM042013.1, read on the forward strand.
TGAATTTACAAGTATATTTATATTAGATAATTATATTGTTTATTATTTAGTGTATATCCATTATTTAGTGTATATCCGTTTTTTATAGATCCGATATTATATCCTAGATTATAGGATTTCATTATTGTAATTGTTTAATATAAATACAATTCCAAACACACGAACAGAGGTGTGGTTTAATTTTATCAATATTTTATATGGTATCAGCCTAAAATCTTCCAATTACCCTCCTCTCTTCCCTCTTCTTCTTCTCAAACCCTAAATTTCTCCTGGTACCTGATCATGTCTACCCCGGCAGATGGTACTTTCCCTATGAATATCTTACTTCATATGATCCCAATCAAATTAAGCTCCACTAATTACCTATTGTGGAGAAATCAAATGCTTCCTTTACTCTCTTTTCAAAAGCTATTGCCCCATGTTGACGGCACCTCCCTCAAACCTTCAGAGACCATTGAAGTCGACAGTAAACCTGTCCCAAATCCAGCGTATGCTTCCTGGATTGATCTCGATCAAAAGACGGTTATTCTCCTCAACTCTTCCCTCACTGAAGAAGCCGCCGCTGAGGTCCTCAATCTCCCTGATTCTCGATCTATCTGGACCGCATTGGAGGTTGCCTACAGTAGCTCCTCCGTTGAACGTATCCACTTGTAAAGCCAAGACACTCTTTTTATATATATATAAAAAGGGGTAAAATGGTCATTTTACCTTGGAAGGGTAATTTGGTCATTCGGACAGAAAAGAATTTAGTTTGAAATAATATTTTGAGTTTTGGACTTAAAATGTTATAAAAACTGATTTTGGTCATTTTACCGCAAAAGGGTAATTTGGTCATTTGACCATGTGAAGGACCAAATATGAAAAATATTGTTGTTTGTGGCATATGTACAAAGAATGAAAGTTTTATTGTAATAAAACTTGATTATTGTGGCCAAAGTTCAAGAAAATGGAACTTAGGGACTAAAATTGTAAATTCTGAAAATATAAAATGAAAAATCCTCTCATTTTTGGCTGAAAATTTTGAGAGCTTACGGGAGAGGATTTTTGGTGTGAAATTCTGCAGAAGTTGGAGGAATTCTTGAAGCTTTGAACTTGGATTTCGATTCCTAGCTTTGGATTAAAGAATTGGAAACTCTAAAGGTTAGAAATTCAAGTTATAGCTTGGTTATTCTTGATGAGTTTTGTAGCAACTCAAAACTGCATTTGCAGTTATGATTATGTGTTTAAATTGATGTAATGCTTCCATTAAGTCATGTTAAAAGGACTTAATCAAAGAATATGGAAGTAGGTTGCCATTCTTGATAAATTTGAAATGTTGCTCAAGAACCCTAAATCATGAATTTGTTTGATTAAGGTGTTTCTAATGGCTTGAAACTTGTTATTAGACAAAGGTGTTAGTCCTAGAACAATCCCTGATCATTAAGTCGAGTATTAAGGGCTTAAAAATAAGAAAATGGGATTTTATAGCATAAAAATCAGAGTTTCTGGCCTGTTGTTCATCGATCGCGACCCGACCATAGGGTGGATCGCGACCCGAAGAAGCAGGCGCGGCGCGCCCAGCTACCAGGCGCGATGCGCCCCTCGCGGCAGAAAGGAAATTGCTCTCTGTTAAAATTTAGTGCAATTTCCAAATTTGATTTTGATGCTAGGCAACAGCGGGCTAACCCGTGAGCCATGGTTTATTTTGATGAGCCAAACTTATATAGACAAGACCGGATAAGCCGTGAGTCTAGGCAACAGCGGGCTAACCCGTGAGCCAAGGCAACAGCGGGCTAACCCGTGAGCCATAATTGATCGTGAAAGAAACTGTTAATAGATGGTGCGGCCACTTGTGGCTATGATATTGGATGCTATATCCAAACGGTGCGGCCTATACGGCTATAATATTCTGGTGCGGCCTTTGGGCTATGATAAACTGGTGCGGCCCTCGGGCTAAGATTCATATGCTGGAAATGTTTTGGTGCGGCTTGTATAGCCATGACAAATGATATGACTTATATAGTCATGAGATATGGTATAGTCAAATATGACTAAGAAAGATGGGACAGAAAGGGTACATAATGGATTTGATTGGTATGCAAATAACAGACTGGATATGATAAAGTGTACAATTATCTGATGTGATTTGAAAATCACATGATATCACGATTCAGCCGGTAAGGCTATGCAGTAGGATATGAAATCCTAAGATACATACGATTAGCCGGTAAGGCTAGCAGTCTGGGTCCGATATCCAGACAGATATACACGTTTGGCCAGAAAAGGCTATAAAACGGGATTTGATATTGACAAATGAAATGATAGATATATGTATCATATATAAAGGATTATATATGGATGTATTTATTGTATACGTTATTTGCATATACGATTACTCACTGAGCTTTGTAGCTCATACCGTTTGTTAAATGTCCCTGCAGGTTAGCATAACCCTGATAAGGGTAAGGATAAAGTCCGTGACTCAAGAAGTGGACTTGTAGATGCTTTCTGTAGCAGCCCGGCTTCAAAGGAGACTATGGTATTTTATACTCTCCTTGATACACTTGTACCCGTGTTTATTAAAATATACCCCTTTGTTATGGTTTTATGTATTGAAACCTTGGTTTTAAATGAAAAATTTTTCAGGGGTGTTTTGTTTTAAAATTCGGGTGTTACAAGTTGGTATCAGAACCGTGGTTTAAGTGAACTAGGTGTCTATAGAGTAGATTCCTGGACTTAAACCTTGAGATAGTAGACATGATGCATAGTTAGGTGTATATAGTTGTTATTATACATATATAACCTAACTGTTGCCGACTTCTGACGTATAAGAAGTATGAACTGTGAATCTTCTTGGAAGACATTTAGGGCGCGAAGCTCTAGGAAATGGACCAGCCCTTTCGCAAGGCTCCGTGGTATGAGAGCCAAGAAGGGGACGAATAGCAGAAAATCCACATGATGAGCAATATTGGCTGATGTGGTCAGATAAAGAAATTGGGTGCTCACCTTGACTGATATTCAAGGTGAAAGAAAAGTAGCCGAGACTACAAGAAAAGCAGAAAACATTAGTGGACTTCTCAGAAGAAGTTAATACGATTAGGTCTAACCTTAAAGGGAAGGGACCAGAACGAAAAGATGATGTAATGTAAGAAGTGCATGAAAAGCACTCAGAACATTTTAGAGTTGAGACTCTACCGTTGACAAGATGAAATTACAGAAAATGGGAGCATATCGCTCGAGTTTGTTGTGTGGGACGGAAGTGGTTCCAGCGTGGAACTATAGATCACTTCCTTATGAAATACTCACATGCTAAATGTGGAGTAACGGGTGATGAACCCAGGAAAGAAAGAAGAAATGAATGGTTAAAAAGGACCAGTGGTACCTTGAGCATTCCAGCAGATTGTGGAAGAAGCTCGTGAGGAGACTGATATGATCTCCGATATAATTGTTCTGAATATAACTTGTGTAGGTTATATTTGATCCGTGAAGCTATGCTTTGGATCGATGACTAGATGTCTTGTTTGAATATTTCATTAATGATTATAGATGAAATTTTTAAAGTAGCTATAGCAGATAGCAAAAATGTTCTAGATATTGAACACCTGGAAGGTAGTTTGTCTAGGATTTACGGGACCATTTTCCCTATAAATCTGAAGCCAATGACTACCAGTGAATCTGAAGTAATTGTGCTTATGAATTGGTTAGCAATGAATTATGCTAACATGAATTGTAGAAATAAGAACATTATGGTTCTAAAAACAGAAATGAAATGGACGAAAATCCATGGTAAATGACCGTTGATGAGAATACCGGTTATTTTCTTTGCTTAAACTCAGAAAAGAGTTAGTAAAGGAATGATGTTGTAATTGGCATACATGGTATTGGCCAAGTTAAATAAGATAGTGATAGTAGTGTACTACTTTAAATAAATTCTTGGATGCTTCTTTTGAAAAGAACTTCCAAGATTTCTGCCAGATTGGCGAGAAGAGTTTATGATTAAACTGATTTTGGGAGCCGTTTTTGGTATACGGGCTCTGTATTAAATTGCATCTGTAGAGATGGCAGGGTTGGAAAATAAATAGAAGAAATTTTTGTATTAGGGTCTCTTATGACTGTATGTGTCATCGTATGGAGCCCTACCTTGTTTGAAAAGAAGAAAGACAAGTTGATGCATATGTGCATTGACTACTGAGAATTTGCTATTCTCGAAACCAGATCGAATATGAGGTACGTTTGTACCAGATATTGGAGTTACTTCACTGAGCTAAGTGATATGTAAAATTCTCCAAGTATGAAAATTTGGCAAAAAGAAGTTTCATATTCCTTGGGCATGTTAATAATGCCAGAGATGATAAAGTGTATCCAGTGGGAAAGGATACTGTGATAAGACAGAAATCGCCTTGGAAATTGACTGAAATTAGTAGTTTCCTTGGATTGGCGGGTTAATTTAGGAGAGTTGTAGAAAACTGCTCCTTGATTGCTATCCAGTTGACCAAGGTTGACTAATAAAAGTATAAAGTCTGAGTGGTAGAAAGACCACAAGTATCTTGTAAAGGTTTGGAATAAACCTTGTGTGAAACTCTGATGTTAGCATTGATGCTAAGCGGAGAAGATAAATTGAATTATAGAAATGCATCCAATTTTGACTGTAGGTGCATGACGTTGCAGTAGCAACCATGATTTTGGTATTGAAGCTTTGGAAACACTATCTATATGGTGTAAAGCTTACTGTTTGTATGAATCACAAGAGTTTGAAATGCTTAATTGATCAAAAAGCAGCTGAATATGAGATAGCAAAGATAGATGGGTTATTTAGAGATTTCGGTTATGAAATCTTGTACCATCTCAGAGAGGCGGATGTGATTATAGATGCCTTGAATTAGAAAGAGTATATTTTGAAAGATACAACCACATGTATGAGTGTGGCAAATTGATTACCTGAGTTGATTCGAGTAGCACAGAAAGATGTGTGCAAGTCTGAAAATGTGAAAAATGAATGAAGGATTAGCTATTGAAAGAAGTTAGCTAGAAACTCACGACAATTGAAAACCCTTGGGGTTATGTATGTGAGTTCCAAAGTCAAATGAAACATGAAAATCATCTTGAAAAGATGTATTTTGTACTAGATATGCAGTATACCCGGAGCAATACCAAATAGAATAGGGCGAGAAAACCTATGTATTGGTGGCCGGGATTGAAGAAAGATATTGAAAGGCACATGAAAAGTATTTGACTTGTACGCAAAGTAAAGTCAAACCGTTAGAAACGTACGAAGAAATTGACCCATTATTGGCCCTAGAAAAGAAATGGGACAACATTCTTATAGATTTTGCAATAAAGTCTCTGCAAGTAGCGTAGATTGGTGAACAAAATGACCTGATGATGTAGACTTTAGAAGATGTGTTTGAAATAGCACAGCAGACTCTAATAGAAGATGAAAAGATCGTCTATTTTTGAGAGAATTTGCAAGAAATAGCAGCTTTCATGCTTGTAATTTGGTGACTTATATGAGGAATGGTATGGAATACCATGTTATCCTCCGATTTATTGGATTGAAGATGTGATAAAGCCGTTGGCTAGATCCTAGATGCTTGCACAAACTGAAGAAAAGACTTGATGAGTACGAACGAATTTGAAGAATGGTTAAGAAATTGTAAAACGGTATGTGAATCGCCGAATATAAGTCTTTAAAATTCCAAGTAAAGGAAAATGGTAGTACGAAAAGTGATCCTTTGGAAAGGTTAAAATTTGTTTGGGACGACAAGAAAGAAATTATCTAGTAATAATCCCTAATAAATTCCTTATGATGAGATGAAGAAAGATACGTAGATAAGGTACCCGGGACAACCGGAGGAATGATATGTGAGTGGTGATATAATCACAAGATAAGAAGACTAGTATGGTTAAGTGCTTAGGCAATACCATATAGACTCCGACATGATGTGGAAGACCGAAAGCTAATCGAGGGAGACATATCGTCAACTCCTTGTATGATTTCGAGGACGAAATCTTTTAAAGGACGGGAGAATTTGTAAAGCCAAGACACTCTTTATATATATATATATATATATATATATATATATATATATATATATATATATATATATATATATATATATATATATATATATATATATATATATATATATATATATATATATATATATATATATATATATATATATATAAAGGGGTAAAATGGTCATTTTACCTTGGAAGGGTAATTTGGTCATTCGGACAGAAAAGAATTTAGTTTGAAATAATATTTTGAGTTTTGGACTTAAAATGTTATAAAAACTGATTTTGGTCATTTTACCGCAAAAGGGTAATTTGGTCATTTGACCATGTGAAGGACCAAATATGAAAAATATTGTTGTTTGTGGCATATGTACAAAGAATGAAAGTTTTATTGTAATAAAACTTGATTATTGTGGCCAAAGTTCAAGAAAATGGAACTTAGGGACTAAAATTGTAAATTCTGAAAATATAAAATGAAAAATCCTCTCATTTTTGGCTGAAAATTTTGAGAGCTTACGGGAGAGGATTTTTGGTGTGAAATTCTGCAGAAGTTGGAGGAATTCTTGAAGCTTTGAACTTGGATTTTGATTCCTAGCTTTGGATTAAAGAATTGGAAACTCTAAAGGTTAGAAATTCAAGTTATAGCTTGGTTATTCTTGATGAGTTTTGTAGCAACTCAAAACTGCATTTGCAGTTATGATTATGTGTTTAAATTGATGTAATGCTTCCATTAAGTCATGTTAAAAGGACTTAATCAAAGAATATGGAAGTAGGTTGCCATTCTTGATAAATTTGAAATGTTGCTCAAGAACCCTAAATCATGAATTTGTGTGATTAAGGTGTTTCTAATGGCTTGAAACTTGTTATTAGACAAAGGTGTTAGTCCTAGAACAATCCCTGATCATTAAGTCGAGTATTAAGGGCTTAAAAATAAGAAAATGGGATTTTATAGCATAAAAACCGGAGTTTCTGGCCTGCTGTTCATCGATCGCGACCCGACCATAGGGTGGATCGCGACCCGAAGAAGCAGGCGCGGCGCGCCCAGCTACCAGGCGCGATGCGCCCCTCGCGGCAGAAAGGAAATTGCTCTCTGTTAAAATTTAGTGCAATTTCCAAATTTGATTTTGATGATAGGCAACAGCGGGCTAACCCGTGAGCCATGGTTTATTTTGATGAGCCAAACTTATATAGACAAGACCGGATAAGCCATGAGTCTAGGCAACAGCGGGCTAACCCGTGAGCCAAGGCAACAGCGGGTTAACCCGTGAGCCATAATTGATCGTGAAAGAAACTGTTAATAGATGGTGCGGCCACTTGTGGCTATGATATTGGATGCTATATCCAAACGGTGCGGCCTATACGGCTATAATATTCTGGTGCGGCCTTCGGGCTATGATAAACTGGTGCGGCCCTCGGGCTAAGATTCATATGCTGGAAATGTTTTGGTGCGGCTTGTATAGCCATGACAAATGATATGACTTATATAGTCATGAGATATGGTATAGTCAAATATGACTAAGAAAGATGGGACAGAAAGGGTACATAATGGATTTGATTGGTATGCAAATAACAGACTGGATATGATAAAGTGTACAATTATCTGATGTGATTTGAAAATCACATGATATCACGATTCAGCCGGTAAGGCTATGCAGTAGGATATGAAATCCTAAGATACATACGATTAGCCGGTAAGGCTAGCAGTCTGGGTCCGATATCCAGACAGATATACACGTTTGGCCAGAAAAGGCTATAAAACGGGATTTGATATTGACAAATGAAATGATAGATATATGTATCATATATAAAGGATTATATATGGATGTATTTATTATATACGTTATTTGCATATACGATTACTCACTGAGCTTTGTAGCTCATACCGTTTGTTAAATGTCCCTGCAGGTTAGCATAACCCTGATAAGGGTAAGGATAAAGTCCGTGACTCAAGAAGTGGACTTGTAGATGCTTTCTGTAGCAGCCCGGCTTCAAAGGAGACTATGGTATTTTATACTCTCCTTGATACACTTGTACCCGTGTTTATTAAAATATACCCCTTTGTTATGGTTTTATGTATTGAAACCTTGGTTTTAAATGAAAATTTTTTCAGGGGTGTTTTGTCCCAGGCAGAAAATCATGAGATTTTCCTACAATCCATCCACGGTTCGGCTGCTCCTACTGCTGCATTTATCTCTGAGTCTCGTTCTAATAATACCGGTGGCCGGTCAACAAACTATTCTCGTGGAGGATCTCGTGGTGGAGGCAGAGGACGTGGAGGCAGACGTTCTCCTCACTGTCAATTGTGTCGCACCAATGGCCACTATGCTTCCTCTTGTCCTAGTCTTCCCACTTATGCTGCAAATTCCACCATCACCTCAGATGCAAACCTAGCTCAGGCTTTTCATTCTCAGTGCCATGTGAACCAAGGACATCCGGATTGGTATGTTGATTCGGGAGCAACTGCCCACATGACTCCTTCCACCAATAATGTCTCTCAATCAGCTACGCATTCGGGTAATATGCATGTTATTTTTGGTAATGGAAATAAACTTCCTGTTTCTCATATCGGTACTTCTATGGTTGCTAAAAATCTGTCATTACAAGATGTCTTGGTTATTCCTAGTTTAACCAAGAACCTGTTATCCATTAGTAAACTCACCATGGATCACCCGGTTGATGTTCTTTTTTCTCAACCTTTCTTTAATATTCAGGACCGGAAAAGCAAGCAGGTGATAGCCCAAGGACGGTGTGAAGCTGGATTATACGTTCTTAGAGATGGTCCCACAGCATTCGTGGCGGTTTCTGGTGTTTCAAATAAAGCCTCTTTTGAGCTATGGCATAGTCGTTTAGGACATATTTCTTTTGATGTTATTTCTAGTTTACATAAACGGGGTTTGTTACATGTTACTTCTTTGTTGCCAAAACCTACTATTTGTGAACCTTGTCAACTTTCCAAAAGTCAAAGATTATCTTTTGAATTAAATCCTAAACGTTCCTTGCATCCTTTAGATTTAATACATTGTGACTTATGGGGACCAGCCCCAGTTTTCTCCGATGGCTATCGATACTATGTTATTTTTGTAGATGACTATTCACGCTTCACATGGTTCTACCCTTTAAAGGCTAAATCTGGTTTCTATGCTATCTTAACTGCTTTCATCAAGCTTGTGCAAACTCAATTCTCCAGAAAAATTAAAGTATTTACAAGTGATGGTGGTACCGAATTTGTTAATAATACAGTTCGCCAAATCTTCGAAGAAAATGGTACTTTTCATCAACTATCTTGTCCATATACCCCTCAGAAAAATGGACGCGCCGAACGAAAGCACAGACACATTGTTGAAACCGGACTTGCTATGCTTTTCCATGCCCATGTCCCCGTTTCTTACTGGGTTGATGCTTTTAGCTCAGCAACATTTATTATCAATCGTATGCCTACCAAAGTCCTTGATAATCAGCCTCCTTTTGAGTTGCTCTACTCGAGATTGCCGAATTATGGAAATTTTCGCACCATTGGTTGTCTTGTTTATCCATATCTTCGAGATTATTCAGTGCACAAACTTGCTCCTCGAAGTATTCCGTGCATTTTTATTGGTTATCACTCCCAATATAAGGGCTACAAGTGTCTCGATCCAGCCACTTCTCGTATCTACATTACACGACATGCATGTTTTGACGAAAACGCCTTTCCTTTTGGCGATTCTATAACCGATCGAGATTTGTCAAAATTAGAGTTATACTCGTTTCTAGATGATGGTCCTGGTATTTCTACTTCATCATCCTCGGAAAAGCCCAATCACCCTTCTTCCATTTCACAGCCTACGGAGTCCATTGGGCCATCCAAGCCCTCTACCAGTAGCCCAGATTCTTGTCGCCTTTGTGCGCTTGATCCGCCTTCGCCACAACAACCATCTTTTCCTAGCGATACTATTCATGATGATCATGTTCATCATGATCATTCTGTTGGATTAGGTGTCTAAGCCATGAATTATAATTTGTATTTATCTTATTAATAGAAGCAAAGTCCATTTGGGTTGCCCTTGGTAGTCCAACCGGCATCAAGGTTAAATAGAGAGAGAAATAAATAGTTCGTTAATTTATTATGTGATAATAAATTAATGATAAACTAGTTTGGAATTAATCAGAATTAATTGGAATTAATTTGGAATTAATTTGGAATTAATTAAAAGTGCAGGGGCTAAATTGATTATAAGTGCAGGGGCTAGAATGCAATTGTTCAAAAGTTGAACACTATAAATAAGGCTCTCCCCTCACTTGAAAACTTGCACCATTCCAAATCATCTCTTTGGAATTTCTCTTCTCTCCTTGCCGTCTATAATCCTTCTCTAAGGTTTTATAGCGAGCCGTTCTTAATAAGAGGTTAAGACAGTTAACCTCTGCTTGGGCTTCTGGGTGTGATCTCATTTGAGGCAGGACACTTGTGCTGCTCGGCTTCAAGAATAAAACTAAAGGTTAGTTTTATTAATTGTTTTATATAGAAATTTCTATTAGTCGTTATTAGAAATTTATGTTAGCCGTTAGAATTATTATTATATGTTCAAAGATAGAAAACATAGATCCTTTCTAGGTTGCATGTGAACTTAGGATTTTAAGTTCATAGATTGCAGAAAACCTTACAGTGGTATCAGAGCGTTGGTTGTTTTCTTATTGAATTGTTATAATTGTTTAATTAAAAGATAAAATTAAATCGTTTAACGGTTTAAATTTAATTTTAAAATTAAGAGTTAATTTTTGAAAAATTAAATAGATAAAACAGAAATATTTTAAAAGTTTAAAATACATCTTATATATATTATAATTAATAGTTAATATTTTATATATAAGATAAATTGGTTAGTCTTACCGTTAGTAGGCCTCATTCACAAAACTGTCCTATAAAGAGGGTATAAGGCGACTGCCTATAAAATGGTAGTCTAATGGGTATCCATTCTCACCCACCGCTCTCTTGGTCAGTCGAGTGTCGTTAGCCGAACGGGTTTGACAGAACCGCTTAATCATTAAAAGTATAATGATCAAAGTACTAGAACCATTTACAAAAATCCCAATCTAGTTACTTTAGGGAAAATGTGAATTTGATGCTAACCCATGAAATTGCACATTGCACTTTATGAAACGTTGGTGGAGCGTGTGTGGTTTACCGGCACACCAATGGAGGTTCATAAAGAGTGGCAATGGGCGTCTCGGGTGTTATCATTGTTGATGGAGCGTGTGTGGTTTACCGACACATCAATTTGAGATGATAATGGACCCCGAGAGCACCAAGCTAATTTGCATGGTTATTCACACCCGGTTTGTGATCCTCGGCATCCCAGTCACAAACGGTGGGGCATATCCGAGATTAAACATGCTATTGAACAGTTCAATAAATCTCAAAAGAAACTAGGAATTCCATTTATAGTAAGATTATTTTTCCGCGGTGGAATTGGCTGAATCGTCATTCGCCTACCTTTATAAAATTTGCTTATAGATTACGGCATCCCTCTTCTATGTTGCAAATTGTTATAGTTGGATCCTAGCCTTATTTTATATTGGGTTATTATAAGGACCGACAAGTATCCAATTAAACTTACCTTCTTTTATAGATGTCTTCTGCTGATCAATCCGCTCCCCACTCAAACTCTAGTGTTCCTTCTATCCTCTCACTATGTTCCAAGGTTCAATTGAATGGGACAAACTATAATGACTGGATTAGAAATATCAAGATGGCTTTGAGATACGAGAACAAAGAGTATGTCCTCGAGACCGAGCTTGTCGATATTGACTCTGAAACTGCTACTCCCGAGGAGATTGCCTCATACCAAAAACATTCTGATGATGCGACCAAAGTGGCCTGCATCATGATAGCCACAATGAACCCCGAATTGCAAAGGATATACGAAGACTACTGGCCCTTTGAGATGCACAAGGAGCTTGCGGAAAAGTTCCGCAAGCAAGAGCGCATCGAGAGGTGCGAAGTGGTCAAGGACTTCACGAACAGCAAACCAAAAGATGGAGAATCCATCTGCACTCATGTGCAAAGAATGCAAGGTTACGTGGAGCGGCTTAGAAAGCTTGCGATGCCTGTACCGGAGCAGTTGGCCGTTGACATAGTGCTTAACTCCTTACCGAGTTCTTATGACCAGTTCAGGCTGGCTTATCGTTTGAACAACAATCAGGCTAATATGACTGAGTTGCATCGCATGCTTCGAGTTGCTGAGGACGGGATAAAGGGTAAAAGTGTACCCTCGGTAAATCAGCCCATCCTAGCCATTGGAAGTGGCAAAGGAAAGAAAAGGAAGGGCCCTCCTAAGCAAAATTGGAGGGAAAAGGTTCAGGTCGGGTCATCCAGTAATGGCTCGAGAACCAAGACTTCCCACATTCCTTGTGTGGCCAACGCCGATGAAGCCAACTGTTTCTACTGCAAAGAGAAGGGTCATTGGAAGAGAAGCTGCCCCAAATACTTGCAGGATGTCAAGGATGGGAAAGTAAAACCATCGACAGCAGGTATATACACTATCTCTAAAAACTCACCATCTTCTAATTCTTGGGTCCTTGATACAGGATGTGGTTTTCACATTTGTTCTGATCTGCAGGGCCTAAAGGAAAGCAGGGAGGTGGAGCACGGTAGACTGAACTTGATCATGGGCAATAGGAGATCGTCCCCTGTTACCAAGATCGGCGTTTACAGTTTAGTGCTTAGTAGTGATGTTAGTATAGAGTTAATTAATTGTTGCTATTCGCCAGAAATGGCAAGAAACATTATTTCATTTCACGCATTGTTCAGACAAGGATTTCAATTTTCTTTTGATAATAAAATTGGTTCGATTTCTGTTTTCAAAAATGGTATTTTGATTTTTACTGCTTATCCTTGTGATGGTGTGTATGAAACCGTTGAATGTGTTGACAATTTAGGACATAGTGTAAATTATATTGATTCTACTAGTGGTGTAGAAAAGGCATGTCTGTGGCATAGTCGGCTCGGGCACATCAGCAAGAAACGCATCGCCCAACTCCAAAAGGATGGAGTGTTGGAATCATTCGACCTTAGGTCGGATGATGTATGCGAATCTTGTCTGTTGGGCAAGATGACTAAATCACCTTTCAAAGGGTCTTTTGAAAGAGGTGAGGGTCTGCTGGACATCATTCACACGGATGTGTGTGGTCCATTCAGATCAACCACAAAGGATGGCACGCGGTTCTACGTAACCTTTACTGACGATTTTAGTAGATACGGTTATATCTACTTAATCAAGCAAAAGTCAGACACCTTTGAAAAGTTCAAAGAGTTTAAGAACGAGGTAGAGAATCAATTAGGCAGGAAGATAAAGATGCTCAGGTCTGATAGAGGCGGAGAGTATCTAAGTATCGAGTTCCTAGACTATCTAAAGGAATGCGGAATAGTTTCGCAGTTGACACCTCCCAGGACACCACAGTTGAACGGTGTTGCGGAGAGGCGCAACCGAACCCTATTGGACATGGTTCGTTCCATGATGAGTCGAGCTTCACTTCCCATTCACTTCTGGGGGTATGCCTTAGAGACAGCTGCCCATATCCTCAATCTTGTCCCTACTAAAAAGGTTGCTAAAACACCTCATGAAATGTGGACGGGGAAAGTTTCCTCGTTGGCACATATCAAAGTCTGGGGTTGTGAGGCTTTCGTTAGACGAGAGACTCAAGACAAACTCGCAGAAAGAAGCGAAAGGTGTTTCTTCCTTGGTTATCCCAAACAGTCCTTTAGATATCTATTCTACAAACCGAGCGAGGACGTGGTCTTTGTAGCTAGACGAGCAGTCTTTCGAGAGAGAGAGCTCATATTCAAAGAGGACGGTGGGAGTACCATTGATCTGGAAGAAATTCAAGAGTCATCAGATAATGCAACCTTAGGAGAAACTAGCAACCAACATGAGGAAGAAGTTCCTGTTGGTCCGACAGATGTATCCTTACCTCTTAGGCGTTCCGGTAGGGTTAGCATGCCACCCGAGTTTTATGGGTTCCATATAACTTCGGATGGGGACACGTTTGTCAGTGATAGGACACTGATAAATTTGGATGAACCAGCTAACTACCAGGAAGCAGTGGCGGGCCCTGAGTCTGCCAAGTGGAAAGAGGCCATGGATAGCGAGATCAAGCCCATGTATGACAATCAAGTTTGGAACTTGGTTGACAACGTAACGGGTCGAAAGACAGTCGGGTGCAAATGGATCTTCAAGAAGAAGACCGACATGGACGGAAAGGTACACACTTTCAAGGCAAGACTGGTTGCGAAGGGCTTTACTCAAACCCCAGGGGTTGACTATGACGAGACCTTCTCACCAGTAGCCAAGATAAAGTCTATTAGGATTATGCTGGCCATAGCTGCATTTCATGACTATGAAATTTGGCAGATGGACGTCAAAATCGCTTTCCTTAACGGAAAGTTGACTGAGGATGTTTACATGAATCAGCCAGAGGGTTTTGTCGATGCAAAGTATCCCAATAAGGTGTGTAAGCTTGAGAGATCAATCTACGGATTGAAGCAAGCTTCTCGCAGCTGGAATCTTTGTTTCCATGAGAAAGTCAAAGAGTTCGGCTTCTCTAGGAGCGAGGATGAGTCCTACGTATATGTCAAGGCTAGTGGGAGTATAGTCACCTTTTTAGTGCTGTATGTCGATGGCATACTGCTCATGGGAAACGACATTCCAACCTTGCAAGATGTCAAGGCTTGGCTTGGGAAATGTTTCGCCATGAAGGACCTAGGAGAGGCTGCCTATATTCTCGGGATAAGAATATTGAGAGATAGGAAGAAGAGACTAATTGGACTTAGTCAGGGTACATACTTGGAAAAGGTACTAAAGAGGTTTAGTATGGAAAATTCCAAGAAGGGAGAGCTACCTATCCAAAGTAATGCAAAATTGAGTAAGACTCAAAGTCCGAGTACAGACGAAGAAATAGCTGAAATGAGTCGGGTACCTTACGCTTCGGCTGTAGGATCGATCATGTACGCTATGACGTGTACTCGCCCTGACGTGGCTTTTGCTTTAAGCATGGTCAGTCGGTACCAGGGAAACCCTGGAAGGGCGCATTGGATAGCTGTGAAAAATATACTCAAGTATCTGCGAAGGACAAAGAACATGGAGTTAGTCCTCGGTGGCAGTGATACCTTGAGAGTTGAAGGATATACGGATGCCAGTTTTCAGACGGATAGAGACAGTGGTCGGTCTCAGTCGGGCTGGGTATTCCTTTTGAACGGTGGAGCAGTTACTTGGAAAAGTTCCAAGTAAGAAACAGTGGCTGATTCTACGTGTGAATCAGAGTACATAGCAGCAAGTGAAGCGTCAAAGGAAGCGGCTTGGCTGAAGAACTTTATCGGTGACCTTGGAGTAGTCCCGAGTATTCAGGAGCCCTTGGAACTGTTCTGAGATAACGAAGGTGCGGTCGCCTTGACAAAGGAACCGCGAGATCATGGAAAGTCCAGACATATCGACAGAAAGTACCACTACATCATACATAGGGTAGAAGAAGGTCACCTCCTTGTAAAGAGGGTATCATCAGAAGATAATCCTGCAGATCCCTTGACAAAGGCTCTGAGTAGGATTAAGCATAATCAGCATGCTAGGAGCATTGGATTAAGAGATGATATAAGTTTTTGCAATTAGATAGGTTTTGAAACTTATAACAATGTTATGGTATTTGACTTATGTGATTTAATAATGGAGATTTATTAATGAGTAATGGTTTACTAATTTTGTCAATAATATATCATTGTGTTTCATTTTGCATGTTTTATTTCCTGAATAATTGGATTATTCAAATATCCACAGTCGTTCATACTTTTAGGGAATAAGTATGAAGCAAGGCTGTCATGAATTAGTTGTGGATTGTCTAAGGAGTTAGACATTGCAATAAGATTGCTGCAACATTCATGAGTACTTGGAAATGGAGATTTGAGTATTGGATAAACCCGCGCTCAATGGATTGCTTCATGGATTATATCACGAGCAATATTGAGACGATAATATCTTTTGATCTTTAAGCTAAGACATATGAGTTATGATTTACTGGATGATTGTTCATTGATAATACGAAAACGCATCGGTAACTCGGTGTTATAAAACGTGTTGTTGTGAGTAATTTGTCTGGTAAAAGACATAAGTATATGAGTCAAAGTTTATTCGTCCCTTAACCCTAACGGGGAACAGATATCTGTAGGCCTCTCGATGAATTTGAAGTTGACTAAAATGGTTGGCCAACCGGGACTAAATTGGTAGTCTAAGAGTCATATACAAATCGAAAATCGAGGAACAGTGAATCAGACCAGATTGATTTTATCCATGTCTTGAGTCTGAAAAATATCTAGTTGGACGGAGGATCATCTGATCACTTATCTTTGGACAGAACTGACTAGGTCAGAGTTCGGCAGCAGTTTCTAGGAAGCTACAGTTTGCTAAATAATCTGAAGATAAATGGACAATTAAAGTCATAGACTTATCCAAGTGGGAGACTGTTGGATTAGGTGTCTAAGCCATGACTTATAATTTGTATTTATCTTATTAATAGAAGCAAAGTCCATTTGGGTTGCCCTTGGTAGTCCAACCGGCATCAAGGTTAAATAGAGAGAGAAATAAATAGTTCGTTAATTTATTATGTGATAATAAATTAATGATAAACTAGTTTGGAATTAATCAGAATTAATTGGAATTAATTTGGAATTAATTGGAATTAATTTGGAATTAATTAAAAGTGCAGGGGCTAAATTGATTATAAGTGCAGGGGCTAGAATGCAATTGTTCAAAAGTTGAACACTATAAATAAGGCTCTCCCCTCACTTGAAAACTTGCACCATTCCAAATCATCTCTTTGGAATTTCTCTTCTCTCCTTGCCGTCTATAATCCTTCTCTAAGGTTTTATAGCGAGCCGTTCTTAATAAGAGGTTAAGACAGTTAACCTCTGCTTGGGCTTCTGGGTGTGATCTCATTTGAGGCAGGACACTTGTGCTGCTCGGCTTCAAGAATAAAACTAAAGGTTAGTTTTATTAATTGTTTTATATAGAAATTTCTATTAGTCGTTATTAGAAATTTATGTTAGCCGTTAGAATTATTATTATATGTTCAAAGATAGAAAACATAGATCCTTTCTAGGTTGCATGTGAACTTAGGATTTTAAGTTCATAGATTGCAGAAAACCTTACAGTGGTATCAGAGCGTTGATTGTTTTCTTATTGAATTGTTATAATTGTTTAATTAAAAGATAAAATTAAATCGTTTAACGGTTTAAATTTAATTTTAAAATTAAGAGTTAATTTTTGAAAAATTAAATAGATAAAACAGAAATATTTTAAAAGTTTAAAATACATCTTATATATATTATAATTAATAGTTAATATTTTATATATAAGATAAATTGGTTAGTCTTACCGTTAGTAGGCCTCATTCACAAAACTGTCCTATAAAGAGGGTATAAGGCGACTGCCTATAAAATGGTAGTCTAATGGGTATCCATTCTCACCCACCGCTCTCTTGGTCAGTCGAGTGTCGTTAGCCGAACGGGTTTGACAGAACCGCTTAATCATTAAAAGTATAATGATCAAAGTACTAGAACCATTTACAAAAATCCCAATCTAGTTACTTTAGGGAAAATGTGAATTTGATGCTAACCCATGAAATTGCACATTGCACTTTATGAAACGTTGGTGGAGCGTGTGTGGTTTACCGGTACACCAATGGGGGTTCATAAAGAGTGGCAATGGGCGTCTCGGGTGTTATCATTGTTGATGGAGCGTGTGTGGTTTACCGACACATCAATTTGAGATGATAATGGACCCCGAGAGCACCAAGCTAATTTGCATGGTTATTCACACCCGGTTTGTGATCCTCGGCATCCCAGTCACAAACGGTGGGGCATATCCGAGATTAAACATGCTATTGAACAGTTCAATAAATCTCAAAAGAAACTAGGAATTCCATTTATAGTAAGATTATTTTTCCGCGGTGGAATTGGCTGAATCGTCATTCGCCTACCTTTATAAAATTTGCTTATAGATTACGGCATCCCTCTTCTATGTTGCAAATTGTTATAGTTGGATCCTAGCCTTATTTTATATTGGGTTATTATAAGGACCGACAAGTATCCAATTAAACTTACCTTCTTTTATAGATGTCTTCTGCTGATCAATCCGCTCCCCACTCAAACTCTAGTGTTCCTTCTATCCTCTCACTATGTTCCAAGGTTCAATTGAATGGGACAAACTATAATGACTGGATTAGAAATATCAAGATGGCTTTGAGATACGAGAACAAAGAGTATGTCCTCGAGACCGAGCTTGTCGATATTGACTCTGAAACTGCTACTCCCGAGGAGATTGCCTCATACCAAAAACATTCTGATGATGCGACCAAAGTGGCCTGCATCATGATAGCCACAATGAACCCCGAATTGCAAAGGATATACGAAGACTACTGGCCCTTTGAGATGCACAAGGAGCTTGCGGAAAAGTTCCGCAAGCAAGAGCGCATCGAGAGGTGCGAAGTGGTCAAGGACTTCACGAACAGCAAACCAAAAGATGGAGAATCCATCTGCACTCATGTGCAAAGAATGCAAGGTTACGTGGAGCGGCTTAGAAAGCTTGCGATGCCTGTACCGGAGCAGTTGGCCGTTGACATAGTGCTTAACTCCTTACCGAGTTCTTATGACCAGTTCAGGCTGGCTTATCGTTTGAACAACAATCAGGCTAATATGACTGAGTTGCATCGCATGCTTCGAGTTGCTGAGGACGGGATAAAGGGTAAAAGTGTACCCTCGGTAAATCAGCCCATCCTAGCCATTGGAAGTGGCAAAGGAAAGAAAAGGAAGGGCCCTCCTAAGCAAAATTGGAGGGAAAAGGTTCAGGTCGGGTCATCCAGTAATGGCTCGAGAACCAAGACTTCCCACATTCCTTGTGTGGCCAACGCCGATGAAGCCAACTGTTTCTACTGCAAAGAGAAGGGTCATTGGAAGAGAAGCTGCCCCAAATACTTGCAGGATGTCAAGGATGGGAAAGTAAAACCATCGACAGCAGGTATATACACTATCTCTAAAAACTCACCATCTTCTAATTCTTGGGTCCTTGATACAGGATGTGGTTTTCACATTTGTTCTGATCTGCAGGGCCTAAAGGAAAGCAGGGAGGTGGAGCACGGTAGACTGAACTTGATCATGGGCAATAGGAGATCGTCCCCTGTTACCAAGATCGGCGTTTACAGTTTAGTGCTTAGTAGTGATGTTAGTATAGAGTTAATTAATTGTTGCTATTCGCCAGAAATGGCAAGAAACATTATTTCATTTCACGCATTGTTCAGACAAGGATTTCAATTTTCTTTTGATAATAAAATTGGTTCGATTTCTGTTTTCAAAAATGGTATTTTGATTTTTACTGCTTATCCTTGTGATGGTGTGTATGAAACCGTTGAATGTGTTGACAATTTAGGACATAGTGTAAATTATATTGATTCTACTAGTGGTGTAGAAAAGGCATGTCTGTGGCATAGTCGGCTCGGGCACATCAGCAAGAAACGCATCGCCCAACTCCAAAAGGATGGAGTGTTGGAATCATTCGACCTTAGGTCGGATGATGTATGCGAATCTTGTCTGTTGGGCAAGATGACTAAATCACCTTTCAAAGGGTCTTTTGAAAGAGGTGAGGGTCTGCTGGACATCATTCACACGGATGTGTGTGGTCCATTCAGATCAACCACAAAGGATGGCACGCGGTTCTACGTAACCTTTACTGACGATTTTAGTAGATACGGTTATATCTACTTAATCAAGCAAAAGTCAGACACCTTTGAAAAGTTCAAAGAGTTTAAGAACGAGGTAGAGAATCAATTAGGCAGGAAGATAAAGATGCTCAGGTCTGATAGAGGCGGAGAGTATCTAAGTATCGAGTTCCTAGACTATCTAAAGGAATGCGGAATAGTTTCGCAGTTGACACCTCCCAGGACACCACAGTTGAACGGTGTTGCGGAGAGGCGCAACCGAACCCTATTGGACATGGTTCGTTCCATGATGAGTCGAGCTTCACTTCCCATTCACTTCTGGGGGTATGCCTTAGAGACAGCTGCCCATATCCTCAATCTTGTCCCTACTAAAAAGGTTGCTAAAACACCTCATGAAATGTGGACGGGGAAAGTTTCCTCGTTGGCACATATCAAAGTCTGGGGTTGTGAGGCTTTCGTTAGACGAGAGACTCAAGACAAACTCGCAGAAAGAAGCGAAAGGTGTTTCTTCCTTGGTTATCCCAAACAGTCCTTTAGATATCTATTCTACAAACCGAGCGAGGACGTGGTCTTTGTAGCTAGACGAGCAGTCTTTCGAGAGAGAGAGCTCATATTCAAAGAGGACGGTGGGAGTACCATTGATCTGGAAGAAATTCAAGAGTCATCAGATAATGCAACCTTAGGAGAAACTAGCAACCAACATGAGGAAGAAGTTCCTGTTGGTCCGACAGATGTATCCTTACCTCTTAGGCGTTCCGGTAGGGTTAGCATGCCACCCGAGTTTTATGGGTTCCATATAACTTCGGATGGGGACACGTTTGTCAGTGATAGGACACTGATAAATTTGGATGAACCAGCTAACTACCAGGAAGCAGTGGCGGGCCCTGAGTCTGCCAAGTGGAAAGAGGCCATGGATAGCGAGATCAAGCCCATGTATGACAATCAAGTTTGGAACTTGGTTGACAACGTAACGGGTCGAAAGACAGTCGGGTGCAAATGGATCTTCAAGAAGAAGACCGACATGGACGGAAAGGTACACACTTTCAAGGCAAGACTGGTTGCGAAGGGCTTTACTCAAACCCCAGGGGTTGACTATGACGAGACCTTCTCACCAGTAGCCAAGATAAAGTCTATTAGGATTATGCTGGCCATAGCTGCATTTCATGACTATGAAATTTGGCAGATGGACGTCAAAATCGCTTTCCTTAACGGAAAGTTGACTGAGGATGTTTACATGAATCAGCCAGAGGGTTTTGTCGATGCAAAGTATCCCAATAAGGTGTGTAAGCTTGAGAGATCAATCTACGGATTGAAGCAAGCTTCTCGCAGCTGGAATCTTTGTTTCCATGAGAAAGTCAAAGAGTTCGGCTTCTCTAGGAGCGAGGATGAGTCCTACGTATATGTCAAGGCTAGTGGGAGTATAGTCACCTTTTTAGTGCTGTATGTCGATGGCATACTGCTCATGGGAAACGACATTCCAACCTTGCAAGATGTCAAGGCTTGGCTTGGGAAATGTTTCGCCATGAAGGACCTAGGAGAGGCTGCCTATATTCTCGGGATAAGAATATTGAGAGATAGGAAGAAGAGACTAATTGGACTTAGTCAGGGTACATACTTGGAAAAGGTACTAAAGAGGTTTAGTATGGAAAATTCCAAGAAGGGAGAGCTACCTATCCAAAGTAATGCAAAATTGAGTAAGACTCAAAGTCCGAGTACAGACGAAGAAATAGCTGAAATGAGTCGGGTACCTTACGCTTCGGCTGTAGGATCGATCATGTACGCTATGACGTGTACTCGCCCTGACGTGGCTTTTGCTTTAAGCATGGTCAGTCGGTACCAGGGAAACCCTGGAAGGGCGCATTGGATAGCTGTGAAAAATATACTCAAGTATCTGCGAAGGACAAAGAACATGGAGTTAGTCCTCGGTGGCAGTGATACCTTGAGAGTTGAAGGATATACGGATGCCAGTTTTCAGACGGATAGAGACAGTGGTCGGTCTCAGTCGGGCTGGGTATTCCTTTTGAACGGTGGAGCAGTTACTTGGAAAAGTTCCAAGTAAGAAACAGTGGCTGATTCTACGTGTGAATCAGAGTACATAGCAGCAAGTGAAGCGTCAAAGGAAGCGGCTTGGCTGAAGAACTTTATCGGTGACCTTGGAGTAGTCCCGAGTATTCAGGAGCCCTTGGAACTGTTCTGAGATAACGAAGGTGCGGTCGCCTTGACAAAGGAACCGCGAGATCATGGAAAGTCCAGACATATCGACAGAAAGTACCACTACATCATACATAGGGTAGAAGAAGGTCACCTCCTTGTAAAGAGGGTATCATCAGAAGATAATCCTGCAGATCCCTTGACAAAGGCTCTGAGTAGGATTAAGCATAATCAGCATGCTAGGAGCATTGGATTAAGAGATGATATAAGTTTTTGCAATTAGATAGGTTTTGAAACTTATAACAATGTTATGGTATTTGACTTATGTGATTTAATAATGGAGATTTATTAATGAGTAATGGTTTACTAATTTTGTCAATAATATATCATTGTGTTTCATTTTGCATGTTTTATTTCCTGAATAATTGGATTATTCAAATATCCACAGTCGTTCATACTTTTAGGGAATAAGTATGAAGCAAGGCTGTCATGAATTAGTTGTGGATTGTCTAAGGAGTTAGACATTGCAATAAGATTGCTGCAACATTCATGAGTACTTGGAAATGGAGATTTGAGTATTGGATAAACCCGCGCTCAATGGATTGCTTCATGGATTATATCACGAGCAATATTGAGACGATAATATCTTTTGATCTTTAAGCTAAGACATATGAGTTATGATTTACTGGATGATTGTTCATTGATAATACGAAAACGCATCGGTAACTCGGTGTTATAAAACGTGTTGTTGTGAGTAATTTGTCTGGTAAAAGACATAAGTATATGAGTCAAAGTTTATTCGTCCCTTAACCCTAACGGGGAACAGATATCTGTAGGCCTCTCGATGAATTTGAAGTTGACTAAAATGGTTGGCCAACCGGGACTAAATTGGTAGTCTAAGAGTCATATACAAATCGAAAATCGAGGAACAGTGAATCAGACCAGATTGATTTTATCCATGTCTTGAGTCTGAAAAATATCTAGTTGGACGGAGGATCATCTGATCACTTATCTTTGGACAGAACTGACTAGGTCAGAGTTCGGCAGCAGTTTCTAGGAAGCTACAGTTTGCTAAATAATCTGAAGATAAATGGACAATTAAAGTCATAGACTTATCCAAGTGGGAGACTGTTGGATTAGGTGTCTAAGCCATGACTTATAATTTGTATTTATCTTATTAATAGAAGCAAAGTCCATTTGGGTTGCCCTTGGTAGTCCAACCGGCATCAAGGTTAAATAGAGAGAGAAATAAATAGTTCGTTAATTTATTATGTGATAATAAATTAATGATAAACTAGTTTGGAATTAATCAGAATTAATTGGAATTAATTTGGAATTAATTGGAATTAATTTGGAATTAATTAAAAGTGCAGGGGCTAAATTGATTATAAGTGCAGGGGCTAGAATGCAATTGTTCAAAAGTTGAACACTATAAATAAGGCTCTCCCCTCACTTGAAAACTTGCACCATTCCAAATCATCTCTTTGGAATTTCTCTTCTCTCCTTGCCGTCTATAATCCTTCTCTAAGGTTTTATAGCGAGCCGTTCTTAATAAGAGGTTAAGACAGTTAACCTCTGCTTGGGCTTCTGGGTGTGATCTCATTTGAGGCAGGACACTTGTGCTGCTCGGCTTCAAGAATAAAACTAAAGGTTAGTTTTATTAATTGTTTTATATAGAAATTTCTATTAGTCGTTATTAGAAATTTATGTTAGCCGTTAGAATTATTATTATATGTTCAAAGATAGAAAACATAGATCCTTTCTAGGTTGCATGTGAACTTAGGATTTTAAGTTCATAGATTGCAGAAAACCTTACAGTGGTATCAGAGCGTTGATTGTTTTCTTATTGAATTGTTATAATTGTTTAATTAAAAGATAAAATTAAATCGTTTAACGGTTTAAATTTAATTTTAAAATTAAGAGTTAATTTTTGAAAAATTAAATAGATAAAACAGAAATATTTTAAAAGTTTAAAATACATCTTATATATATTATAATTAATAGTTAATATTTTATATATAAGATAAATTGGTTAGTCTTACCGTTAGTAGGCCTCATTCACAAAACTGTCCTATAAAGAGGGTATAAGGCGACTGCCTATAAAATGGTAGTCTAATGGGTATCCATTCTCACCCACCGCTCTCTTGGTCAGTCGAGTGTCGTTAGCCGAACGGGTTTGACAGAACCGCTTAATCATTAAAAGTATAATGATCAAAGTACTAGAACCATTTACAAAAATCCCAATCTAGTTACTTTAGGGAAAATGTGAATTTGATGCTAACCCATGAAATTGCACATTGCACTTTATGAAACGTTGGTGGAGCGTGTGTGGTTTACCGGTACACCAATGGGGGTTCATAAAGAGTGGCAATGGGCGTCTCGGGTGTTATCATTGTTGATGGAGCGTGTGTGGTTTACCGACACATCAATTTGAGATGATAATGGACCCCGAGAGCACCAAGCTAATTTGCATGGTTATTCACACCCGGTTTGTGATCCTCGGCATCCCAGTCACAAACGGTGGGGCATATCCGAGATTAAACATGCTATTGAACAGTTCAATAAATCTCAAAAGAAACTAGGAATTCCATTTATAGTAAGATTATTTTTCCGCGGTGGAATTGGCTGAATCGTCATTCGCCTACCTTTATAAAATTTGCTTATAGATTACGGCATCCCTCTTCTATGTTGCAAATTGTTATAGTTGGATCCTAGCCTTATTTTATATTGGGTTATTATAAGGACCGACAAGTATCCAATTAAACTTACCTTCTTTTATAGATGTCTTCTGCTGATCAATCCGCTCCCCACTCAAACTCTAGTGTTCCTTCTATCCTCTCACTATGTTCCAAGGTTCAATTGAACGGGACAAACTATAATGACTGGATTAGAAATATCAAGATGGCTTTGAGATACGAGAACAAAGAGTATGTCCTCGAGACCGAGCTTGTCGATATTGACTCTGAAACTGCTACTCCCGAGGAGATTGCCTCATACCAAAAACATTCTGATGATGCGACCAAAGTGGCCTGCATCATGATAGCCACAATGAACCCCGAATTGCAAAGGATATACGAAGACTACTGGCCCTTTGAGATGCACAAGGAGCTTGCGGAAAAGTTCCGCAAGCAAGAGCGCATCGAGAGGTGCGAAGTGGTCAAGGACTTCACGAACAGCAAACCAAAAGATGGAGAATCCATCTGCACTCATGTGCAAAGAATGCAAGGTTACGTGGAGCGGCTTAGAAAGCTTGCGATGCCTGTACCGGAGCAGTTGGCCGTTGACATAGTGCTTAACTCCTTACCGAGTTCTTATGACCAGTTCAGGCTGGCTTATCGTTTGAACAACAATCAGGCTAATATGACTGAGTTGCATCGCATGCTTCGAGTTGCTGAGGACGGGATAAAGGGTAAAAGTGTACCCTCGGTAAATCAGCCCATCCTAGCCATTGGAAGTGGCAAAGGAAAGAAAAGGAAGGGCCCTCCTAAGCAAAATTGGAGGGAAAAGGTTCAGGTCGGGTCATCCAGTAATGGCTCGAGAACCAAGACTTCCCACATTCCTTGTGTGGCCAACGCCGATGAAGCCAACTGTTTCTACTGCAAAGAGAAGGGTCATTGGAAGAGAAGCTGCCCCAAATACTTGCAGGATGTCAAGGATGGGAAAGTAAAACCATCGACAGCAGGTATATACACTATCTCTAAAAACTCACCATCTTCTAATTCTTGGGTCCTTGATACAGGATGTGGTTTTCACATTTGTTCTGATCTGCAGGGCCTAAAGGAAAGCAGGGAGGTGGAGCACGGTAGACTGAACTTGATCATGGGCAATAGGAGATCGTCCCCTGTTACCAAGATCGGCGTTTACAGTTTAGTGCTTAGTAGTGATGTTAGTATAGAGTTAATTAATTGTTGCTATTCGCCAGAAATGGCAAGAAACATTATTTCATTTCACGCATTGTTCAGACAAGGATTTCAATTTTCTTTTGATAATAAAATTGGTTCGATTTCTGTTTTCAAAAATGGTATTTTGATTTTTACTGCTTATCCTTCTGATGGTGTGTATGAAACCGTTGAATGTGTTGACAATTTAGGACATAGTGTAAATTATATTGATTCTACTAGTGGTGTAGAAAAGGCATGTCTGTGGCATAGTCGGCTCGGGCACATCAGCAAGAAACGCATCGCCCAACTCCAAAAGGATGGAGTGTTGGAATCATTCGACCTCAGGTCGGATGATGTATGCGAATCTTGTCTGTTGGGCAAGATGACTAAATCACCTTTCAAAGGGTCTTTTGAAAGAGGTGAGGGTCTGCTGGACATCATTCACACGGATGTGTGTGGTCCATTCAGATCAACCACAAAGGATGGCACGCGGTTCTACGTAACCTTTACTGACGATTTTAGTAGATACGGTTATATCTACTTAATCAAGCAAAAGTCAGACACCTTTGAAAAGTTCAAAGAGTTTAAGAACGAGGTAGAGAATCAATTAGGCAGGAAGATAAAGATGCTCAGGTCTGATAGAGGCGGAGAGTATCTAAGTATCGAGTTCCTAGACTATCTAAAGGAATGCGGAATAGTTTCGTAGTTGACACCTCCCAGGACACCACAGTTGAACGGTGTTGCGGAGTGGCGCAACCGAACCCTATTGGACATGGTTCGTTCCATGATGAGTCGAGCTTCACTTCCCATTCACTTCTGGGGGTATGCCTTAGAGACAGCCGCCCATATCCTCAATCTTGTCCCTACTAAAAAGGTTGCTAAAACACCTCATGAAATGTGGACGGGGAAAGTTTCCTCGTTGGCACATATCAAAGTCTGGGGTTGTGAGGCTTTCGTTAGACGAGAGACTCAAGACAAACTCGCAGAAAGAAGCGAAAGGTGTTTCTTCCTTGGTTATCCCAAACAGTCCTTTAGATATCTATTCTACAAACCGAGCGAGGACGTGGTCTTTGTAGCTAGACGAGCAGTCTTTCGAGAGAGAGAGCTCATATTCAAAGAGGACAGTGGGAGTACCATTGATCTGGAAGAAATTCAAGAGTCATCAGATAATGCAACCTTAGGAGAAACTAGCAACCAACATGAGGAAGAAGTTCCTGTTGGTCCGACAGATGTATCCTTACCTCTTAGGCGTTCCGGTAGGGTTAGCATGCCACCCGAGTTTTATGGGTTCCATATAACTTCGGATGGGGACACGTTTGTCAGTGATAGGACACTGATAAATTTGGATGAACCAGCTAACTACCAAGAAGCAGTGGCGGGCCCTGAGTCTGCCAAGTGGAAAGAGGCCATGGATAGCGAGATCAAGTCCATGTATGACAATCAAGTTTGGAACTTGGTTGACAACGTAACGGGTCGAAAGACAGTCGGGTGCAAATGGATCTTCAAGAAGAAGACCGACATGGACGGAAAGGTACACACTTTCAAGGCAAGACTGGTTGCGAAGGGCTTTACTCAAACCCCAGGGGTTGACTATGACGAGACCTTCTCACCAGTAGCCAAGATAAAGTCTATTAGGATTATGCTGGCCATAGCTGCATTTCATGACTATGAAATTTGGCAGATGGACGTCAAAATCGCTTTCCTTAACGGAAAGTTGACTGAGGATGTTTACATGAATCAGCCAGAGGGTTTTGTCGATGCAAAGTATCCCAATAAGGTGTGTAAGCTTGAGAGATCAATCTACGGATTGAAGCAAGCTTCTCGCAGCTGGAATCTTTGTTTCCATGAGAAAGTCAAAGAGTTTGGCTTCTCTAGGAGCGAGGATGAGTCCTACGTATATGTCAAGGCTAGTGGGAGTATAGTCACCTTTTTAGTGCTGTATGTCGATGACATACTGCTCATGGGAAACGACATTCCAACCTTGCAAGATGTCAAGGCTTGGCTTGGGAAATGTTTCGCCATGAAGGACCTAGGAGAGGCTGCCTATATTCTCGGGATAAGAATATTGAGAGATAGGAAGAAGAGACTAATTGGACTTAGTCAGGGTACATACTTGGAAAAGGTACTAAAGAGGTTTAGTATGGAAAATTCCAAGAAGGGAGAGCTACCTATCCAAAGTAATGCAAAATTGAGTAAGACTCAAAGTCCGAGTACAGACGAAGAAATAGCTGAAATGAGTCGGGTACCTTACGCTTCGGCTGTAGGATCGATCATGTACGCTATGACGTGTACTCGCCCTGACGTGGCTTTTGCTTTAAGCATGGTCAGTCGGTACCAGGGAAACCCTGGAAGGGCGCATTGGATAGCTGTGAAAAATATACTCAAGTATCTGCGAAGGACAAAGAACATGGAGTTAGTCCTCGGTGGCAGTGATACCTTGAGAGTTGAAGGATATACGGATGCCAGTTTTCAGACGGATAAAGACAGTGGTCGGTCTCAGTCGGGCTGGGTATTCCTTTTGAACGGTGGAGCAGTTACTTGGAAAAGTTCCAAGCAAGAAACAGTGGCTGATTCTACGTGTGAATCAGAGTACATAGCAGCAAGTGAAGCGTCAAAGGAAGCGGCTTGGCTGAAGAACTTTATCGGTGACCTTGGAGTAGTCCCGAGTATTCAGGAGCCCTTGGAACTGTTCTGAGATAACGAAGGTGCGGTCGCCTTGACAAAGGAACCGCGAGATCATGGAAAGTCCAGACATATCGACAGAAAGTACCACTACATCATACATAGGGTAGAAGAAGGTCACCTCCTTGTAAAGAGGGTATCATCAGAAGATAATCCTGCAGATCCCTTGACAAAGGCTCTGAGTAGGATTAAGCATAATCAGCATGCTAGGAGCATTGGATTAAGAGATGATATAAGTTTTTGCAATTAGATAGGTTTTGAAACTTATAACAATGTTATGGTATTTGACTTATGTGATTTAATAATGGAGATTTATTAATGAGTAATGGTTTACTAATTTTGTCAATAATATATCATTGTGTTTCATTTTGCATGTTTTATTTCCTGAATAATTGGATTATTCAAATATCCACAGTCGTTCATACTTTTAGGGAATAAGTATGAAGCAAGGCTGTCATGAATTAGTTGTGGATTGTCTAAGGAGTTAGACATTGCAATAAGATTGCTGCAACATTCATGAGTACTTGGAAATGGAGATTTGAGTATTGGATAAACCCGCGCTCAATGGATTGCTTCATGGATTATATCACGAGCAATATTGAGACGATAATATCTTTTGATCTTTAAGCTAAGACATATGAGTTATGATTTACTGGATGATTGTTCATTGATAATACGAAAACGCATCGGTAACTCGGTGTTATAAAACGTGTTGTTGTGAGTAATTTGTCTGGTAAAAGACATAAGTATATGAGTCAAAGTTTATTCGTCCCTTAACCCTAACGGGGAACAGATATCTGTAGGCCTCTCGATGAATTTGAAGTTGACTAAAATGGTTGGCCAACCGGGACTAAATTGGTAGTCTAAGAGTCATATACAAATCGAAAATCGAGGAACAGTGAATCAGACCAGATTGATTTTATCCATGTCTTGAGTCTGAAAAATATCTAGTTGGACGGAGGATCATCTGATCACTTATCTTTGGACAGAACTGACTAGGTCAGAGTTCGGCAGCAGTTTCTAGGAAGCTACAGTTTGCTAAATAATCTGAAGATAAATGGACAATTAAAGTCATAGACTTATCCAAGTGGGAGACTGTTGGATTAGGTGTCTAAGCCATGACTTATAATTTGTATTTATCTTATTAATAGAAGCAAAGTCCATTTGGGTTGCCCTTGGTAGTCCAACCGGCATCAAGGTTAAATAGAGAGAGAAATAAATAGTTCGTTAATTTATTATGTGATAATAAATTAATGATAAACTAGTTTGGAATTAATCAGAATTAATTGGAATTAATTTGGAATTAATTGGAATTAATTTGGAATTAATTAAAAGTGCAGGGGCTAAATTGATTATAAGTGCAGGGGCTAGATTGCAATTGTTCAAAAGTTGAACACTATAAATAAGGCTCTCCCCTCACTTGAAAACTTGCACCATTCCAAATCATCTCTTTGGAATTTCTCTTCTCTCCTTGCCGTCTATAATCCTTCTCTAAGGTTTTATAGCGAGCCGTTCTTAATAAGAGGTTAAGACAGTTAACCTCTGCTTGGGCTTCTGGGTGTGATCTCATTTGAGGCAGGACACTTGTGCTGCTCGGCTTCAAGAATAAAACTAAAGGTTAGTTTTATTAATTGTTTTATATAGAAATTTCTATTAGTCGTTATTAGAAATTTATGTTAGCCGTTAGAATTATTATTATATGTTCAAAGATAGAAAACATAGATCCTTTCTAGGTTGCATGTGAACTTAGGATTTTAAGTTCATAGATTGCAGAAAACCTTACACATTCGGACGATGATATGCATAACGACTCTTCGACTGAGGATGATGTCAACAGCCCCAATCATCCTCATAATGATCCACCCGTTCCTTTACAATCAACTCATCCGATGCAAACTCGCTCCAAGGACGGAATTTTTAAACCACGACACATAGCAGATTTTTCATTCCTTGAGCATCATGCCTTACATGTTTCCCTTCTCTCCTCTACTCAACCTAAAGGATACAAATCTGCTGCAAAAGATCCTCGTTGGATGGCTGCTATGCATGAAGAAATGGAGGCCTTACGAACAAACAACACTTGGGTTCTAGTTCCTCGTCCGACTAACTCAAATGTTGTTGGATCTAAATGGGTTTATCGCATCAAATACAACTCGGATAGCTCTATCGAACGTTTTAAGGCTCGTCTTGTTGCTCAAGGTTTTAGTCAGATTGCTGGCCTTGATTACTCTCATACGTTCAGTCCTGTTGTTAAAGCCTCAACTGTCCGCATTGTTCTTTCTCTTGCTGTTTTGCATCAATGGCGGCTGCACCAATTAGATGTCAAAAATGCATTCCTTCATGGGCATCTTACAGAAACCGTCTACATGGAACAACCGCCTGGCTTCACTGATTCCCATTTACCCAGTCACGTTTGCAAGTTATCTAAGGCTCTTTATGGTTTGAAACAAGCACCACGTGCTTGGTTCCAACGACTCAGCTCATTCTTGCTTGCAAATGGTTTTGTTTGCAGCCGTGTCGACACCTCCTTATTTGTTTTTGCTCAAGATACTTGCATCATGTATCTCCTAGTGTATGTGGACGATCTCATTCTTACTGGCAATCAAGAATCTGTCATCACTTCCTTTACTAAAAGGTTACACAATGAATTTGCTATTAAAGATCTTGGTGATCTTAGTTATTTCCTTGGTTTAGAAGTAAGCTATACTAATGATGGGCTCTTCCTCAGTCGGTCTAAATATGCCAAAGATGTCCTGACTCATGCATACTTACTTGACTCTAAACCAGTCTCAACTCTTTTGGCTACTCATGAAACCTTTACACCTGATGGGTCATCATTTTCTGATCCAACTCTCTACCGCTCACTTGTAGGTGCTCTTCAGTACTTAACCATTACTAGACCAGACCTCTCATATGCTGTTAATCAAGCGAGTCAATATCTCCATGCTCCTACTGATGCTCATTTTCAATCAGTCAAGCGGATACTGCGATATGTTAAAGGCACAGTTACATATGGGCTTACTTTTCGCCAACCTCAAATAAACAACATTCTAGGTTACTCTGATGCTGATTGGGCCCGTTGTCTTGAAACTCTTCGGTCTACATATGGTTACTCAATTTTCCTTGGTGGTAATTTGGTCTCATGGAGTGCCAAAAAACAACCAACTGTTTCTAGATCGAGTTGCGAATCAGAGTATCGGGCAATGGCAAACACGGCAGCTGAAATTGTTTGGATCACTCATCTTCTCCGCGAGCTTCATGCGTTACCTCCTGATCGTCCCACTCTTCTTTGTGACAACAAAAGTGCACTGTTTATGACACAGAATCCTGTTGCTCACAAGCGTGCCAAGCACATTGATCTTGACTATCACTTTATTAGAGAACTTGTTGCTTCTGGCAAGCTCTATACCAAGTTCGTCTCAACCAAGCTTCAGGTGGCAGATATCTTCACCAAAAGTCTTCCACGTGCTCAATTTGTATTTTTTCGAGCAATGCTTCGCCTTGGTCCACCACCAATTCGCTTGAGGGGGGATATTAGATAATTATATTGTTTATTATTTAGTATATATCAATTATTTAGTGTATATCTGTTTTTTATAGATCCGATATTATATCCTAGATTATAGGATTTCATTATTGTAATTGTTTAATATAAATACAATTCCAAACACACGAACAGAGGTGTGGTTTAATTTTATCAATATTTTACAATTCAAGTTTGTGGATTTTTCACAAATTCGTCTTTTATTGATTTTTTACATAAAACCAATGATTATTGATCTTTTACATAAAACCAATGATTATTTTAAAGACCGAAAGAAACTATTATCTATTTTATTTTCCATTAAATAACAATAAGTTAAATTAAAACATATGATGGGAAATGTGTATTTTTTTGATCTTTTTTTATGTGAGTGAAAAAGCAAAAATGGAGAAAATGAAGATCCTAGAAAGAGTGTTCTTATTGAAAAAAGAGAGACTAAAGGAGAAACGAGAAAGAGGACGTTAATTGAGGAATTGAGAGCTCGGCCAACATCCACCAATGTTATTGGAGACGCGAGCACGATGGCATCATTATTGTCAGAGGGCCGGAGATGAGCATATTTGGTTGATTTTCATGTGGAACATCTCCAAACATCCGGTTCAAACTATTTAACCATCGTTGCTTCATTTCTCATGAGTGATATAAATAGATTTTCTTAGCGATGATAAGATTGGAGGATTGAATATGTGAGAGTCAGCTAGGAGAATCGACTTTGTCTAGAGCATTTCGATGACAGTAGGGTTTCACCAAACGTGACTGAAATTATGAGCATTTACGATGAAAGTGTAGGGCAGAACCAAATATGAATCGTTTTTTTCCTATCCTCTCACAGTTTAAGCGTAGATGTGGAAAGATCAAACTTAATTCATTTAAACTCTGACCTGTAACACTCAATCGTTCTTTATGTTAATAAAGTCATTTAAAAGTGACATTATGTGAAATAATGCTTTTTACTCTATTTAAATTTTTGTCCCAACAAAATCAAAGTTATTATCCAAAATAGGTGTTACCAAAAAACATATCAACGACAAACAAGCATAGGAAATCATTTACGATTTTCTATTACAATTTACATATCAACTTCCCTCTTATTATCTGGTAGCCATTGGTCGCCACCCTAAACACCACCATTCTTTACCGGCCACTTTGTTGAATTGGTTGGAAGGGATAAACTTCTTTGATGTATACAGAAGGAGTGGGTCCAAAGAGATGTTGAATTGATCGGAAAGGAACCAGATTATGTGGCGGTGGATCTTTCGATTCCAGATGCACCTTGCATGAGTATCATCTTAGACTATCTCGCTTAACATTTGTCATAGCTGAAAAAGTATCTACCTGCTTTTGCACCTAAAATGTAACACCCCTTTCTCAAACCATAATTTAGTACAGTTTATATTACAAAATATCTTACAACTCGTGACTATCAAAAAGTCACTTAATTTTTTTTCTTTTACAAATTTATTCTCAAGGGGTATCACAGACTGTATACAGATACCATAATTTAAACTTATCTGTATTTTACACTGGTCCCAACTTCAAAGCTCATGAAGTAACCTAGCTCCTGCTCTTCTTACCTAAGTACATAGCATTTAAAATAATACGTGAGACATAAGCCTCATGAGTAATATGGGTTTTAGACCCAAAACTCTTTTGCTCAAAACTTGAAATATTAACAAGTAAACTGCTTAAAACTCATTTTCATAACAAATCTCAAAATCTTTTTTCTTTTCTGTTTTCAAACTTCATTAAGAATGCTTTCTTTCTCAAAAACTACTTCCTTTCTCAAAAACTGTTTTCTTTCTCAAACTGTTTTCTTTCTCAAAAACTGTTTTCTTTCTCATTTACTTGTGACCAACTGAAACTCATGAATTAGTTTAATTTAATTCATTTTACTAACTCCCCTTCGCGGGACAGAACAGATCCACCCGCAAGGTTATGCTATCTCTGTCTCCCCTTCGTGACTTGGAACAGATCCAAGCACAAGGTTATGCTAAGCTAGACAACTACTTCGCGACGGGAGGTACCACCCCAGTAGTGTCTTCAGATCTCCCGATTATGTGGGTGACCCTAGTCCGGACAACTGACTCTTATTACTTACTTTGCTTTAGTTCTTATCTCATTACTTTCTTCATTACATCTCAAATTGGTCAAAAAGGGACACAATTTATAATAAACTCAAACTCATAGACTTTTTAACTCTTAACCAAAAATACTTTCAAAACTATCTTCAACATCTTTAGCTCACATATGGAGCTTCTTTCAAAATACTTTACAAACTACACTGCTTTAAAATCTGCTTAAAAACACTTAGCCCTTGTATTGAGCTACTTTAAAACTGTTTCCAACTTTAGTATTCAAAAGTATTTGGAAATCTTATTTTCTGAAAATATCATTTTTGCTATGTACAAAAAGTCCACACATACTCACCTTGGTTTAGCTATAACCCACTATGCTTCTCGTACACCTTTCCCCTTTCCGTGTTCAACAGTATTTGAAGCACCACCTACACAAGTATCACGTATATATACTTAATAAATACATACTACAACTGACTCTACAGTTCTAAGGTCTCATATGATACAACTTCAAGTCATAACAAGTATATGACTACTAACAATCATCTTTCCATGAATTATATACTCTTCAATGTACCCCTATTCTACTACAGTACCCCCGAGGGGTCGTATTCTGAATTTAACAATTTTCCACATGGTTTCATACCATTTTAAGCCTATGGTATGAATTATAGACCAAACGGACATGTCTAGCAACAAGTTCAAATCTTAAAATTAGACAGAAACTCATCAGACCTGGAGCACGACTCGTGCTCTTTTTGTGCTTAAGGAAGCACGACTTGTGCCATTAGTACAATGCTATTTCTTGGCTCTACAGTGGAGCACGACTCGTGCTTAGCCAAGGCAACAATAGGCACGACTCGTGCCCTTACTGCAGACTTGATTTTCAGTCTGATTTTTGAGCTGCAGACCTCTATTTTCACCTATTAAGCACTTAATACTTAACTTAATCTTTATACTATCATTCCATGACTAAAACCTTCACTTTACATCAGGTTTTAACCCATGGAATCACTAATTCCAATTCCAATTTCACAAAAACCCGTTTTTTGATATTTTCACCAAAAATCCAAATTTCTGAAATTAACCACTTAGGAATGTCTTAATACATCCTAAGTAATTCTTTGGACTTAACAAAACCATAAAAATCAGTCTTGATCTTACAAACCCGTGAATTAGGGTTCTTGAGCAAAAATCATTATTTCTTGATTTTCAACATGTTCAAGGGTTAGAACATGCTTACTTGATGATTTTGAGCAAGATGATTTCATTAGAACTATAATTTCTGGAAAATCAGAAGTTAAGACTCAACTCCTGTTCATGATTTTGAGTTTAGAACTTGAAAATTTTACCTCTTGGAGCTTGGAATCACTAATTCCAAGTGTTTTCCTTTGATTCTGGCAAGATGTTCTTTGTTCTTCCCGTACTCTCTCTCGCTCTCTCTGGACTCTTCTATAATCTTCTGAAGATGAAGTGAATTATCCTCTCACATATATATATATATATATATATATATATATATATATATATATATATATATATATATATATATATATATATACATATATATATATATATATACATATATATATATATATATATATATATATATATATATATATATAATTTTATAAAATATTTGCATTTTAGTACCTAGTCTCTTTCCTTTTATTCAAATCTAGTCCCAAAGCACTTATCTTTACAAACCAAGTTCCATTAGCTAACAACTTAACATTTTCTTAATATTTTGGTCATCTCCATGTCGAATGACCATTTTTCCCTTTTTGGTCAAATTTCACTATTCACACGGTAAAACTCCAAATTTACATAAACTTTTATTTCTTACGATATTATTCCACAAATAACATATTATTTTGCATAATGGTCTTAAAATACAAAAGACCATTTTACCCTTTTACAACTTTTGCAGGTTCTTACATAAAATGCGTAGAATGTACCCTCATACCGACACCTTGCCTGAATATCATCTTAGACCATCTCGCTTAA
The DNA here is from genome assembly GCA_023525715.1 of Cichorium intybus. Classification (NCBI taxonomy): domain Eukaryota; kingdom Viridiplantae; phylum Streptophyta; class Magnoliopsida; order Asterales; family Asteraceae; genus Cichorium; species Cichorium intybus. The sequence continues at coordinate 61,806,209 of CM042013.1, forward strand.
CATTTGTCATAGCTGAAAAAGTATCTACCTGTTGTTGCACCTAAAAGGCGTGGAACGTACCCTCATACCGACACCTTGCCTGAATATCATCTTAGACTATCTCGCTTAACATTTGTCATAGCTGAAAAAGTATCTACCTGCTTTTGCACCTGAAAGACGTGGAACGTACCCTCATATCGACATCCGTTGTGGTTATCACTACCACACGTTTCAAATTTCTCAATCAATCGATCATTTTTATATAAAAAATCTAATGAATCCGTTTTTAGATCAAATTTGTTCCCGGTAGTGAACCATCAAATTACTTGTTGTGAAATTCATTTTTCATATTGTATTTACCTTTTTTAAATCAAAGGATATAGGCAAACAACTTACTTGCCTTCAAATTAATATTGTTTTAATGAACCATCAAATTAAGGGCATAATTGACAATATATTGAAACTAAATGGATTATCCTTGTCAAAGTAAGGTCATAAATATTAGAAATCGACCATATATTGGTTGTCGTTGGTGGCAGTGGAGGCGTCGTGAAGAAAGGAAAATTATTGAGGTTGAGTGAGGTCTCTTTTATTTAATAATAGGTGTGTGCACATACGTTGTGCGGGAATAAAATTGTATGATAATATAATCAAATACATTGTGTTGTAAACAACCAAGTAATTATAGTATTTTCAATAGTTTTTGGTTTGAAAATTTTTATATTTTTAGACTAAACGATAAACTATAATTACAAATAACGAACACAACCATATTATTTACTAATTTGGTTCACCCGAGGTAACAGAGTGGCATCAATTTGCAAATATCTATCAAGATTTAAGTTGATTTAACTTGATTGAGTTATAAAAAGTGCGAGCCTTGTACAACTTGTAACATTTTACCTTTTTACTCTTTTTTCTATGTAAGCATATAATTAGTTGTGTCATACAATGAGATTGAGCCAGGACTTGCAAGTAAAAAGTCATGCTATACTATAGTTAACTAATGATATAATTGTAACATATGGAAAATATTAATTTAATCATAGAGCGTATTAAATAGATCTTGCCAACTCTCCATTCACTTTAATTGTATAGTGAATTTTTTTTGTATTTATGGTTACTATTGGTTTGTGTATATGCAAACCGTACATTGCTATTTATAGCAAATTCAACAATTAAAATGGATAAAAAATGGTTACTATTGGCTACTATTGGTTTGTGTTGCCCATGCTTTAATAGTTTATAGTTTATCTCTAATAATGAATGATTGATTTGATTTTTCACTATTATCACATTCATCAAATTTTAATGATATTTAAAATTTTAAAAAGTTTTCTAGTTTTAAAGTATTAGCTATATGCTTCAAATCTATTAGTATTGTAATAGTATTATAATTATATGTATATTTTAAATAAATAATAAAGATCTTAAGATAAACAAAAATTAATATAATTAAAGGTTATCATATGAAATTTTATTTAAATTAAATTGTTAGAAAAAAATTAGAATCATATGAATATATGAAGGGTTCTCATACATAAAATGTGCATAATATGGTGAAATGAATTCATCATCGGTCACATCATCATAGTAATCATTATATACAAACATAAATATAGTAGTATTAGTAGTAGTATAAAACTTTTTATATATTAAGGTTTTCTTTGACATTATTATCAATTTAATGCAACTATTAATTTATAATATGTTATATAATCATGAATATATTGTTGTTATTATTTCTAATATATTTTATTAATATTTAATATGATTTGATTAATATATCTTTAGTTTTTTTCTCAATATCTTGTGTTTTGTATAAAATGGAAAAATATAACCTTTGTTAATAAAAGAATAGAGGTGACAAATTTAATTGTAACTCATTTATATAGTATAGAGTCACTGTAAATTATATTTATCGTTAATCACTGAAACCATGGTTGTCATACTTTCGATTTTGATCTTAAGATCTTACAAAAAAAAGTGATATCAATCACACTAAAGTACATTGACATCTTAGGATTACGATTAAAATCTTAGGATTACAATTAAAATATTAATATCTTTAATTGATCTGATACTGTCTTTTTAGTCTTTATTATATAATTGAGCCTCAAAGATCTTGCGCGGAAATTTAAAGACTATTATCACTTCCATCATCACATACACTATCAAATCTATCGTCACATACAGTATGTTTTAATTTATACCCTTCAAATATGCATAGCCATTTATGATACCTTTTCAATATTTTAGTTTATATTACTATGTTTGGACATATTAATTTAATTTTAACTCATAACTTTTGGTAATTGATATATCATATTTGATATCATTTTATAGGCGGAAACATTTATTTTATACCATATAAAAATACGTCATAGTACGTCATAGTTTTTATCTTTCTTTTAAATGTAGAAAAATTAAATATGTATAAATTGTTTGGGAATAATAACATGTACAAATTAATTAAAAAAACATGTCTGAAGCATTGCGTTTTGGACTCTAAAATATTATGTAATGCCCGAAATCTAACAAACAAGTAAAGAAACTTACATCATTAACTTGATTGTTGATTAGAATATATTCTTTCTGTATAGTTGTACATTTAAACAATGGAAAAATAGAAAGTAATAAGTCTAACTAATTTTGTGAATTATTTTTCAAACGTTAACAAAAAAATTAAGGGTTTTCTCTGTAAAATTTTTGCAGGCGAACTCAAATCAAAATGAACAAGTTAGGTTAGAGAATGTATTTTGTTAAAAAAATAATATAAGCTTGTTTAAATTAATGTTTTATTTAAAAGTTATAGAAATAAAAATTTAAAAAATTAGAAGATAATAATTAAACTTATATATAATTAAAAGGACTGAAAATGAAAATAGATTAAAGATCACATCAGTTAACCAACCACTTGTAGCTATAATGATGCGAAAACTATTTTTTTTTAGACGAAATTTCATACACGTCCTTATAAACTTTAAAAATTACGTCTATATCATTGCAAAAATCAAAATTACGTGTATATCATTGTAAAACAATGAAATTCACATACATATCCAAAATTTTATTTTAATTGAGATTAATATAGTTTAATATTAAAAAATAACAAATTTGGTCATTGTGGTTAGTATGAAATTTTAGTTTTAGTCTAATTATTTTTCCATAGTTTTGGTCCTTATGGTTGTCAAAAGATTGTACCGTTGCCCCTGGTCCATGTAAAAAGACCAAATTACCCTTTTTAATTTCTTTTTCTTTTTTCTTTTAACCTATTACTTATTTTAGTAATTCAAAAAAAGAAAAATACACCCCACCCCTATCCCCACTTCCTCGTCTCTCTCCATCTCTCTCAAGAACAATCCAAAGAACATCCAGAACAATCCTAAGAACATTAACCTCCGTCACCGGCCGAGCTATTTGACAGCAACGTGAAGCTTTTTAGTCGGGTCTTGAGCCGATTTGATGGAACCGAAGTAGACACACCCGAACCCAACCTTGCTGATTTTGACAGATCGGCTGAAACCATTGGTGGCCTTGATGGAGGTGAATCAGGATAAGCTAAATTTAGAAAAAAGACCTTGAACGAAGCCATCTCCTTAACTTTAGCCTGCATTTCTTGAAGGGCACCTGCTTCTTATTCAATCTCCTTCAATCTCTTCTTCATATCCTCTAAATCCTAAATTCACAAACAAAATAGATTCAGGAAGATATCCCAAAATTAATTTAGGGCTTATAATCACTTCACACGAAACAATTAATACACACACGTGTAACAAGAAAAGTAACCAGAGCGACAAAAATCAAACTACAAGCATCAAATCTAAAAAACAAACCTCATATTCTTCATATTCGTCTTGCTCCTCGCTGATGGCGTCAACCACGGGGGTGACATTTTCCTATTCATCAGAATCAAAATGTCTTGCAACGGTTTCTAATTCTTCCTCATGATCATTGACCTATTCCTACTTGGATGGATTAGCTAAAGATTCTTTCATTGGATCCTTCAATTTCGAGCGTGTTGCCATGGAGATCTTCGAGGGTTTTGGCTCCTCGTTCTTTGTTCTTTAAATCTAGTGGGAGGTAGAAAGAAATGGGCAAATGGTTGACTTAATGAGTTGCGAAAAGAGAGAAAGCACAAAAGATAGACATTTCTGGGATATTGATATGTATAGGGTAATAACTAGTAGCCGATGTCAGAGGTGAATGTTCGAGAGTGAGAGAGAGAGAGAGAGAGAGAGAGAGAGAGAGAGAGAGAGAGAGTAGTGGGGGTAGGGGTGGGGATGGGGTGGGTGTATTTTTTTTTTAATTACTAAAATAAATAATAGGTTAAAAGAAATTAGAAAGAGTAATTTGGTTTTTCTACATGAACCAGGAACCAACATGCATGATTTTGAAAACCCCAGGGACCAAAATTGTGAAAAAAAAAAGTTGGACTAAAACTGAAATTCCGTACCAACCACAGGGACCAAAACTGTAATTTACTGTACTCTTATAACTCTTTACAAACGAAACCTGGGGGTTGAAAGCAAAAAGGATTAGCCATTCAAAATTTTGTCGTGACCAGAGAGGCAGAGACATAAATCGTGTTTGAATTACCAAAACCCTTTCCACACATGCTCTGGGTAAAAAAAAACAACAAATTCTGAAGACAAGTCGGATGTGAAATCGCAGTCAATGGATCCGAAGTTAGCGAAAGTCACTGACGATTCTACAAAACCATAATTAGGTCAGTTCAGACCCTACATCTGAACAACCAGTTGCCAAAAGCATGACCTGTAAACTCATATGTTTGGGTAAATTCTGGCAACTGCTACCATTATTGTGCATTTGTTCTTCTAAATTCAACGACTTTGTGTTGCATTAATTTGACGATGATAGAAACCAATTGTTGTTTATGGGGTTGAGAAACGGGATTGCCATAGAGAAAATATAAGTAATTACTCTAGACTTCGTTCAGTCAATCAAGGGTTTATACGAGAGAAGCAAATCTGTTCAGTAATCAGAAACATTCTCAACTTTTGGCGCATCTGAATAATTTGGGATTGATTATTATAATGGATTAGGTTCTTAGGGTTTTATAAAAATATGGCATCGATATGTTAGATATAGTCAAATGTCCATCAAGTACAGCTAATTTCTATACTCATGCCTTCAGCTTATGGTCAAAATCCGTCCTCAAGATGACCATATCCATAAAAAACTATGAGATTATTGGACCATATCCGTAAAAAAATGATAAACCACAAGGATGGTTTTTGCAATCTAGTCTTCTTTGTTAATTCGTTCTATAAATGGGTAGGATTTTTAAGTAGAATGTCTTATTAAGAAAAAATGAAAGTAGAACGCTACAATTGGGTAGACTTTTTAAAGTATAACGGCCTAATAAGAAAAAAAACTGAAAGTAGAATGCTCTGATTGGATAAGATTTTTCAAACTACAATGCCTTAATAAGAAAATAAAATAATGTACAATGCTGTGATAAAAAGAAATAAAATTAGGGTGCTATATTACACAAATAAATAAAACTCCATTGTTATTTCTTCCATTCAGTCCGACTCTTAGTTACGTTTATCATCCCTTAAAATGTATCTGAACGGTAATACAACTTCTTAATGTAATGTACATGTTTTAAGAATGAGATAGTCAACTGTTTTCTTTGAGGAAAGTATTGCAAGAGTGAAAAAGCTATCTTTTAATTGGTTTGCTTCTTTACAAATTACACATGGCTGATCGGTTTTTCATACAATTGCAGCAAAACAATTCCAGAGTTCATTATGTGGTTAGTCTCATGTGGTTGCTTTAGCCTTTTTTATTTTTTATTATATAAAATGGACCTTTCTTAATTTGTATCTGATATTTATGTGGCAAAAGCATAACCTATCCATTTAGTGTCATTTATTTAGGCCCTTTTTGTTGCGTAGGACAAGACAAAACATAACATGATGATTTTGTTTTGTGTTTGGTGTGCATTGAACAAAATAATTTCAATTTTTGTCTGGCTTAAATGCAAGAAATAGCAACGTACTTTTGTTTCTTACAGTTATAATGTTGTACATTCAGTTTTATTTATTAAGGCATTTTACTTTGAAAGCTCTACCAATTATAGCATTGTAATTCCAATTTTTTTCTTATTACTAAATTATACTATGAACAGTCTACCAATTAGAGCAGTGAAAATTGCTTTATATTTATGTCAATGGCATTTATGTGTCAAAAGCAGAATAAGTCCGCTTCAGGCCAATTAGGTCCTGTTTGTTAAGCACGGCACGATAGGACGATGACAAGAACTTTTGTCAATGTGAAATTTTTTGTGAATTTCTTGTCGATCATGTGTGATGTGAATGGTATAATCATACAACCCAAGGAGTGGCACTCCTATGGTTGAGTATACATTTTAAAGGAAACAAATTTGTTAAAAATTGTATGTGTCTGTAGTAATAAAATAGAATCAACAAGCATAAGAGACGACATATGTTGTAACCAGCAACACAGGAACTCAAACATATGAAAATCCGGGGCTTTTATAACCAAAATGAACAGCAACGAAATGAAAAAACTTGTAGCCAACACGATTGAGCTTCCTAGTTGTAACTTACAATTTCATCTTATTAAACAAATAGCAGCAAAAGATCGAGCAATGACTACAAGCAGCAAAACAGTATGTACCTTATGTGTGCTAACCATTAGCAACAAGTACAGATCAGTATCAACAAAACTCTAAAAGCCACATCACATTCAAGCATTCATAATTCATTCAATAAGCGCTTTCCACGGGCATGAAACAAATATTTTCCCAAGATGAACGTTTTCATTCTTCAAAAAAAGCAACAAACTAAAGGTACCACATGCTGCCTATATCAAAAGTTTTAAAACAATTTACGAACCCATAGGCATGTATTCGAATTCTTTATATACCATAGATATACATCTAGATAATGATAAACATGTCATTCAAAGGCATCTAAAATACAAAGACCCAACAAAATGAAAATAGTAATTTACAGTGTTTAGAATGACAATAAAGCAACTTAAGAAGCAAAAAATGGAAGAACGACAAGAAATAGAACACGATACACATTATCAACATCTAAGAAGCAAAACCTCGCCAAAATCAAAACCTATGTTAAGTCATGTCATTTTAACTGTATCCACTTCATATTAATAATGGTTACTGAATGTCATCTTAGTTGTGCCACGTCAGCAAAACAAATAATGGCATGACGTGTACAACAGCCAGACGATTATGCATTGCTACAATGGGTAGATCTTTTAAAATACAATGCCCTTTTATGATATAAGTTGGAAGTACAATGCAATAATAAGAAGAAATAGAAGTACAATGCTATAATAAAGAAAAATACAAAGTACATTGCTATTTATTACATTTAACCCATACTTAATAAAATTGACGAAAAGACAATTACTACGAATGATATCTTTTTCTTTTATGAACAACTATACTTTATTCTCCTGCTAACATAAATCCGATGGGATCTCTTACCAATGATGTGATTCCATGACTTTTAATAACCCGATGCATCTTGTTTTGGAAAAATAAGATTTAACTCACTAACTTGCAGTAGCATTAGGTTAACAGAATGCATTCAGCTTCAACTTTAGACAGTCATATAGTCGCTCTTTCTCAAGCATTTTCATGTGAAGGACAAGACCTTGAAGATTCCCCCTTACCCTACGAATTAAGGAGAAGTTGGAAAATTGTAAAACTTACACAAGTATACAGAGATATATACGCAAAATGCTATGAAAACAGATAGTTATTTGGAAGTATATATATTATGTTACATTTTCTTGATTCAACAGACTTAATGACTCCTTATGACACCATAGTCAACTACATTTCCACGGCTTCTTATATTCTTGATGAACTACGTCTCTTCAAACTCTTGAAGCAAATTATACATTCTCAACATGTTGTTTGGTCCTATCCTATGAAGGCATCTATCTATCAATAAGAGTCCTTAAAAAAAAAAGAAATATGCTTAACAATTCCTTATTTATCAAAGATGACAAATCGATATATCAGTGTCTATAATTACAAGTAAATGTGTAAGGACAATTCTATTGTGGTAGGTACGGCCAAAATTGTAATATTTGAAATAAACTAAAAACAATTGATAATAATTTCCTAAGATATCATGTATTTGACATAGAATCAACAAAAATATATAAAAACCAAAAATCTTGATAACCACACACACCGACTTCAAAGCCATAAATGCAGGGACTAGGGGTCATAAGTCTGTTTAAAGTTGGAACGCTTTCCCTTGCATTTCCTATGCTTCTACTCAGCTATAAAATGTTGTACAGTTTCTTAACATGGCCCTCATAAGTAAGCAGGAGAGCTTTGCATGTAAATAGTTAGAGAACATTAGATCAATCAAGATATGAGACAGATTTGGGCATCAAAGAGTATACCTGACGTGCGCTACTAGTTGTGCCATGATTTCTTTGAGAAAAAGCTCTGAACCAACTGCGTTGGTTCTGAAAACATATAAAAAGTTATGTGATAATCATTATTCACACACATCCACTTGGACAGATTTATTGTATTTGGTCTTTAACATATTTATGTGACACAAACACATCAAAAGACTTCATCAACTGATGTAACAAAGCAACCTGTTTAGAAAGTCAATACTCGGGTCGACCCATTTAAAATAAACTCTTATTGTAGAGGTCAAATAAAATAATAAAAGTAAAGGGTGGATTTAGGTCATATGATCCATGCATTTAAAAGAATTAGGTTATGATTCATCTACTAAAATAAATGGGTCATTATTCATCTATTTAAAGAAATTGGGGCATGGGTCAAGTCGTCATACATAAGACACAACAATAAATTATTAACAATAACGACATCTACCTTGATAGTCGGGGCCATCTGGAACGAATTTACGATGATAGGGAGACAATACAATGGTAGAAATATGAAATATTTGAGCTTTTAGGATGTATTCTCCTGTTATTGTTTGAAAAGGAGAGAGTTCTCCACCAATGATGTGATTCCATGACTTGTAATAACCCAACGCATCTTTTTCTTCTCCATCATCATACACAAGACTCACCCCACACTCCTTTGTAACTTCAAAAACCCAGTCTGTAATAGTAATTGGTAATAGTAATTGTAACGTGGTCACCACCCTCCATCTCATTCATCCCAAACATCCAATGACTTAAGAACACCCACTTTTCACCTAAACACCTGTCCGGGTAACGTTCGTATATCCACATGCGGTTCTTTGTTATATTACAAATTGTGATCATTTGCACAGGAGGTAAATGATAATCATATAGAACATACTCAAAGGGATTTTTCCATGTGTGCACAGAGCAGAAGTTGAATCCTCTAAGGTTGTTTGGAGATGATGATGGGATGATAAATGATATTGATGGTCCCACGCTTCTATGCCTAAACCAACTCGGCATCTCCTCTGCCACATACTTTGTGCTGAATATTCCAAATTCATAAAACATCTGCCAATTACAATCACGTTAATTAATTAATCACCATAATAATAGTATTATACATATTCACATAAAGAAGAATAGTTAACTACACAAAACCTGGATTTCAGATTCTGAAGCATTTCTTCCCACACGGCTGTCATTAAGGAAGCATATACTAGTCCAGCCCAAGCTGCGTAATACATTTTCCTCAACATCCACCATTGCTTGGATTTTGATCATGCCTTCAACTTCGTATGACCAAAGTACGAAATATTTTGTGTCTAAAAATAACTCGAGTGGGGACATTTTTGGATCATATAGAACTTTTTCTACATGACAAGAAAGCAGCCACAAGTCTCTTAGTGTATGTGGAGGATACTCGACTAACTTCAATTGTGTACAGTTCCTCATACTAAGTTTCTCAAGCCTATGAAGCGTTCTCACACAATTTGGTATGGAAACAATAGGATTCCCATCTAAATATAAATGTTTTAACATGGATAGGCAACTAAAGTCCATGGGAAAGGATTCAATGGACAAATTATTATTTGCAAGTGACAAAGTTACTAAAGACCTCGATAAAGACATTGCAAAAGACTTCAAATCACTTGGTATAGCACCGACAAAGGCAGAGGAAGAGGTTCTTCTGTTTATGAACATTTCTAGTGAATCCATCTCCCTATTCTCAATTCTTGATTCACCGAGATTACAACCATCAAGCAACACTATTTTAACCTTCTTTAACATGCCCCTTATTCTTGGAAGTTTTTTAAGCTTGTTGCAGTAGCTTAGATCAATAAGGAAAAGTTCAACACATTGCTCAATTGATTCACTAACCTCAAGCAAACCGGTGCAATTTCGAACTATTAACCTCTCAAGTGCGGGGAGTTGGTCAAAGTCACCAAGACTACGAAGTTGTTTACAAAAACTTAAATTAAGAATCTTCAGTGAACCAAGCAACCTTTTCTCTTTTAAGCACGATCCATCCAACTCCACAAATGGAAATAAGTTAGCATAGTATTAATTTCATTAACTCGTATGGATTAATATTAGATAAAGATAATTTACCTTTTGCCTCTTCTCAAGGCGTTGTCGATTACTATCACCACCAACAAATGATTCAATATTTCTATATGACAAGTCAAGAGCAACAAGATTCTCCATATGTAAGTCTAAAGGTATAGACTTTAAAGAAAACCCATGCATACACAAGCCTCTTAGTTCTTGTGGAAAGTTCTCATAAGACCCATTTAGGTGCACATAATTGAGTTGTAGTAGCATCAAATTATCCATGGTACTTAAGCCCTTCTATATACCCTTCCCAGTAAGCTACATCTTTGTTATATAGAGACTTGCCTAAAACTTTGAGAGCCAATGGAAGTCCTTGACAATATTTCACAAGCTTATATCACACCTCTTCATAACCTACCTTAGGATGGTTACACATGAATGCATGGAAACATAATAGTTGTTGTGATTCATTCCCATGTAAGCCATGAAGAAAGTGTTTTGTATGTTTGGGTTTAATGTTTGTTTTGAATAGTTCACAACACTCTGTCAAACATGTGTCCTTTGTTGTTACAATGATTTTGCTTCCAGGGTGAAAACCTTTGCTTCCAAGTAATGCATCTAAGTGATCAGGACTATGTATATAATCAAGAACTAGAAACACCCTTTTACGGGATACTACATTCTCTATCTTTGAGGTATATTCTGAAACACGATGAACTTCAATTGAACTTGCTTTTGAAATGTCACCGCATAGTTGTTTTTGTATATCAAGTATCCCATTATACTTTCCATCACATCTCCTACTAATATCTTCCATATAGCTGCTTTTGTGGAATTCACGACAATGTAACTCATAGACATGTTTAGCTAAAGATGTCTTTCCGATCCCACCCATACCCGAAATACTGAGCATGTCTGCCATATGTGAGGATCCATCTTTCAACCACGAAGTGATGAAGTCAATCGAAGAGTCCATCCCAATAAGTAGCGGTTGTGGTTGAGCACTCCTCAAGGGTACATGTAATTTACGGTAGATATCCCTCACAATTTCTTTAATAAACTCGGTCTCTAGCCTGAAATTGATTAAACAAGAGCTTAAAAACACAATTTACAAAACTAAAAAACTAGATTTGGAGATTTAACTTGTCAACAGATCCAAAGTTAAAATTATATCATAGCTATTGATTTTATTAAAGTACTTCACACGAAAACCATATTGTGGTTATGCTACGGAAATACAAGATTTCAATAATTGCCACCAAACTTCACTATGTTTCTACACGACCATTGAGCTTAACTATTGGTGACCAAAAGAAAATGCCATGAAATAGTTATAGGTTATCTTTTACTACTTAGAAGGCACTTATTTATCATAAAAGACGCTATGCTTTGAAGGTTATGTGGTATATCTAATAGTGGATGCTTAGCAAACCGTTCAATTTTTGGTTTTTTAACAAAAATCATATAAAATTAATTGAAATGGTTTATCTAAATGAACTAACTAATGATAAATTACCATATGTACAAAAAACGTGTAATATTAATCAGAATGGCTAATCCATCTATATATACTGATTTATGAGATCACATATTTACAAACTTAGATTCTATTATTTGCATCGTTTATATATACCCTAATACATCATATATATGTCTATTTGATGATGTTAAAGAAACTCATTGAAATGCACAGAGGGAAGATGATATGACATTTCATGTGTTAATCAACCAACGATGTAAGAAAGTAGTTACCTGCCATTTACATCATTCCCTTTTAAATTAGCAACTTCTGTAAGCGCTTTAATCCATCTGTCCATCTTTTGAGCCAATTGACTTCTCTTATTTTCATTTGTCTCTGCCTCGATTGTCTGTTTATGCTTAGCCATTGCATCTCCAAAGCTACTTTGTTGCTTCCTGACATGGGTGGGCTCCACGTGGTAAAAGATGGGGATGACAATATGATTGGATGTCATACGCTGCTCAAGAATCAGCACCAATTCATTGAGGCACCATGTTGAAGTAGCACAATTCTTAGACAACACGATAATTGAAGCCTGAGATGCCTTAATTGCACTCTCCAATTCAGGTTTAAGATCTTCCCTTGTTTCAATCTCTTCATCATCCAACAAGGTTTTCATATTGGCATCAACGAGGGCCTTATGAAGGTGATCAGTGAAACTACGGCGAGTGTCAACTCCTCTAAAACTTAAAAATACATCATATCTATGATCATCACTTGAAGAACTATGGCCACGAGCTAATGAAGTACAACCATAAGTTGATGAAGAACTGAAAGTTCAGATAGAACAACCATTATGAGTTATGTGTTGATGACATTTCACCCTTCTCAGTAAGCTCTCAAACTCCTCCACACATTATCAATTATGAAAGTTGGTTACACCGCCTTTCTTCTTCACTTGTGCTTTAAGGTCAGGATCCCTTACAAAATGCCTCTACATAATAACAAATTATTAATTACAAGCATGCAACTTAAATCTCATCAAACAATTTAAACATAAGCTGCTAACTCCTGATGTGTTATAAAACATAGAGAGGCTGCTGGGTTTTCTTATTTCAAGCATAAACAGACTGATAAATCTCTGTAACGACAGGCTTGTGGCAGTAGCAGTTATATGACAAGTTTTTGGATCCTTTAACCAACATGTATATAGCTGAGTACTGATATAAAAAAAATTACATTGTCGTGTGAGTTATTTAAAAAGCAGTCACTCACTTCACTAAATTGGTTCATCATTTTTTTGGCCAAGTTCGGGAGCAACAAATATTTAACTGATTTATGCATTTGTTGTATAATGTCTATGTATTGTTTTGGTAAACACACATAAACATCCCCCTACTATTGTCAGAATAAAATCTATTTGAAGTTCAGGTAACCAATAAACACCAAATACCATTGCACAAACAACTACAAGGTTCACTATCACCTCCCATGAAAGAAACTGCAATATATATAGACAATTTCAAGCTATTACTAGATATCAACAGAAAATTAAAAGATTTAAACACAAAAATGAAAAAGAATAAGTCTCTTGGCGTGGTTGTTTATAGATCCCCAAAATTAGGTAAAACAATATTTTCAAATTTAAATTTCTGTATCACTAGATCTAGTGTCAGCAAACATCTTAAGGGCTTCGACTAACACTCATGCGCTTGTTCCAAATGATATGTTTTTAAGAATAAGAAGTGATGTCCTTTCAAAGGGTTCAATTTCAAACACTATACTAAGATAAAACTTCAAAGGTAAATGAACTTTATACACAAGCATATAGATATCATCAAGTTTTGACTTCAACGATTAGCTAAACACTCATTATGACAATTGGATATTGAAGCTTGTTCACTATGAGTGTTTAGCTTACAATTAAGAAGTAGATAACGTCATTCATAAACATAAAGAATCAAATGCAAAAAATCGTTTTATGAATCAGAAAATATAAAGGAATTTTGGAGGCAATTTTTGAGGACAATGTGCATGAAGTTCTGTTCACCATTCTGGACTTCAAGCTAGAAGGAATGTGTACTATCCTAATTGATAGATAAGATATTTATTAGGACAGGGCAAACTCCAAGAAACTAATGCGAGCCAAATTCCAAGAAAGCACGCATTCTACTATTAGGAAAATTCCAAGAAAGCAATTATATAAAAGTACAAATTCTATAATGATATTTAATAGCGGAAATTTCAAGAAAGTAATGATATTTGTTAGGTAATTACAGTATTATCATCATACTAAATAAAGTTTTTTGGTAGCAAGTCTTTAGGATAAAGGAACAAAATCCAAATAATCAGCAAATCTTGTGTTTTGATGTACCTTCAAACACACAAATTCAGCATCAAATCAAACACACACAGACAGAGAAAACCAGCACCAAGTCGAAGCAGAAAGAATAAAGCTTCAATTTTCCATATGGAAATCACCTTTTTAAATTTAACAAAACCTACTAAAATTAAAACGCAAACTATGGACCAAATAACATAGACGCAGATTATAAACTAAGAGAAACCATGTTAGTTCAGGAACAGGAAATGGTCATTAACCCAAATTACACAAAAAAAAAAATTAGTAAGGAAATAGATGAAATCCAAGGAGGAAAGAGTTACCTTTGTGAACGATAAAGATCTTCAAGAAATACGAAGCAGAAAAGTTGAAATATGAGGCGACAACTTGGAGGTTGGAGACAGGGAGGGTTGGGTTAGTTGGGGAGATAGATATAGATGAAGTTGGACATGGCTGGAGGTTGAAGATGGTGCTGGTAATGGGTGACGTTGTTGGTGGGGTAAGAAAGGGTAATTTTTGTAATAAATTAAAGAACTTCCTCCACTTTGCTTATATCATCAGGGGCGGACTAAAAATTAGTTATAATCTGGTTTGACTATATAATTTTAATGGAAAGTTGGAAACCAAATGGCAGGGTCAACCATCCCTTATGGCCTTATCAGCGTGATGTCATTTTCTTTGTATATTTTTTGTTTTATCTCTTCCATTCCATTCATCTCAGATACATGAGCATCTCTTCTATTTCTCTACAATTTTCTAAACAAAATATTACAAAAACTTAATTTAAAAAATATAATAACGATTTCCGAAAATGTAAACTAATTACATAAAAGTCCACACCATGAGGCAGCATGAAATGTGGGAGGCTAAAGAAGAACAAAAGGGAGGCATCTTCAATATTCGGTGGTATAAAATAAATAATTTTAGTAGGCTAATAATTTAATGGAGAAAGATGTGATTATGTTATAAATTTATAATTCAGGGTCAATGATAGTTAGGTGTGTTTTCATGGATAAACTCATCATGTTGACGTTTACTCCGTTAAATAACCTATTTTATAAGTTATACGGTGAATGATGTGGACTTGGTTTTCATTTATAACTCATCATGTTGACGTTTACTCCGTTAAATAACCTATTTTATAAGTTATATGGTGAATGATGTGGACTTGGTTTGGAACGACGAATGGAGGCATGAAAACACGCCACGGGCCGGTGTAGTCGTTGATGTCTCCCTTCGTCGTTTCCAAACCAAGTCCACATCATTCACCGTATAACTTATAAAATAGGTTATTTAACGGAGTAAACGTCAACATGATGAGTTTATCCATGAAAACACACGTGTTTACAGTAACTATTATTGACCCTGAATTATAAATATATAACATACTCACATCTCTCTCCATTAAACTATTAGCCTACTAAGCATATATATTTTAAACCATTGAATATTGAAGACCCTGAAATCTACTATGATTCTCATTGTCTCATCGCGTGAATGATTGGGAGAATAAATACACAAACAAATACAATGGGCCGACTATCAACAAGCCCTATAAAGACAAGGCCTAACACAAAGAAGTACAACAAACATATATACATAAGGTCTGCTAACATCCCCCCGCAGTTTGAACGGGAGGATCTCGAACGTTCAAACTGGAGCGAAATTCGTGAAATAGAGAAGATGGAAGGCCTTTGGTGAAGATGTCTGCGTACTGAGATGTAGATGGAACATGGATCACTCGAATTGCACCGGTGGCGACCTGTTCGCGAACGAAATGAATATCAATATCTATGTGTTTGGTCCGCTGATGTTGGACTGGATTAGAGGACATGTACACCGCACTGATGTTGTCACAGTAGACTATTGTGGCCTTTTTAGGAGGACAATGAAGCTCCCGTAATAGGTTGCGTATCCAACAAGTCTCAGTAACCGTATTTGCAACACCTCTATATTCGGCCTCCGTACTGGAACGAGAAATGACACCCTGTCTCTTAGAAGACAACGAGACAAGGTTTTTCCGGAGGAAAACACAATAACCTGAAGTCGATCTGCGTGTTGTTGGGCATCCCCCCCAATCTGCATCAGAGTAGGCAGTTAGGGAGGTGTGAGGAGAGATATGAATGTGCAGACCGAGATGTAAGGTGCCTCTAATGTAGCGTAAGATACGTTTGAGAGCATTGAAGTGAGGCTCCCTGGGATCATGCATGTATAGGCATATTTGTTGAACGAAAAATGAGATATCTGGTCTAGTGAAGGTGAGATACTAAAGAGCACCGGCTAGACTACGGTATAGATATGGATCGGACACTGGTTTGCCATTGGCTGGGAGCTTGTGTACGGTTTCAGCAGGAGTACGACAAGGGTACAGTTAAGCATGTTGGCACGCTGAAGAATGTCGATGGCATATTTTTCTTGAGATAAAAACATGCCTGAGGTGGAGCGTGTGGCAGAGTTCCCTAAGAAGTAGTTCAGAGGGCCTAGGTCTGACATAGAGAACTCTTGACTCAATAGATCTATGATATGCTTGACGAGAGTCGTAGAAGAGCCTGCCAATATAATGTCGTCAACATATAGAAGTAGGTATGTCGTGTGCTGAGTAGAGCGATAAACAAATAATGATGGGTCCGTATAGCTGTGGGAGAACCCCAAGCGAGATGCGTGCTCAGCAAATCGGTGGTACCAGTCTAGTAGGGCCTGTTTGAGACCGTATAGTGACCGAAGAAGAAGACAAACATGATCCGGATGCTCAGGGTCGCGGAAACCTGGAGGCTGATGCGTGTAGACTGTTTCCTGAATATTGCCATGGAGAAAGGCATTTTTTACATCAAGCTGATGAATCGGCCAGTGACGAGATACCCCAAGACTGAGAATCATGCAGATGGTGGCTGGTTTGACGACCGGACTGAAAGTCTCATCGCGGTCGATACCTGGCTGTTGACTACGACCATTAGCTACGAGACGAGCCTTGTAGCGAGAGAGTGTTCCATCAGCGTTGAACTTCTTTTTAAATGACCACATTGATCTCAGAATATTTACCCCTGTCGGTCGCGGAACTAAAGTCCAAGTGCCATTTGAAATAAGAGCATGATATTCATCGTTCATGGCTTTATGCCGGTGTGGGTCCTGTAATGCCTGTAAGTATGACCGAGGTACGGGTGAGATGCAGGAGGTGTTAAGGTTTAAGCAAACTGTGGGTTTATAAA
The DNA here is from genome assembly GCA_023525715.1 of Cichorium intybus. Taxonomy (NCBI): domain Eukaryota; kingdom Viridiplantae; phylum Streptophyta; class Magnoliopsida; order Asterales; family Asteraceae; genus Cichorium; species Cichorium intybus. The sequence goes on from CM042013.1 coordinate 61,823,676, forward strand.
TGCCAGTTTTGGCACGCGTAGTCATGGGATAAGATGGGTTGAGTTTGGGGTGGAGCTGTGGTGGTGGTCATGGAGGTAGATACTGGGTGCTGAGAAGTGCACCGAGAGGATGATGAGGGTATTTGGGGATGGGTTTGGGACTGTAGGGGTGGAGAGGGTGGTGGGGTGTCGGCCCTATTAGACAGAGGTGATGTGGGGTGCGATTCAGAGTGTTGTGTCTCCACAGGGGTGTCGGTATGGGTGGGCACGGGTTGAGAGGGGTATAGATATTGATGTAACATAGGTGATGAATCATGATGCTCCTCTAGGAATTGGTATAAGGGAGGTCTAGTAGGGGTAACTGACCCATATGGAAAGACGGTTTCGTGGAAGATGACATGTCGAGAAAGAATAATTTTGCGGGTTGATAGATCATAGCATCGATATCCACTATGTTGAGATGGATAGTCAAGGAAAACACAAGGAGTGGTGCGAGCTTGCAGTTTGTGAGACGTGGTGAGGTGAGGATAGCACATGCACCCGAAGACTCTTAGGTGAGAATAGGAAGGATGACGTTTGAAGAGACGGAAATAAGGAGTTTGGTTTTGAATGGAGGTCGAAGGAAGAATATTAGTAAGTGTGTTGCCATATAGAGAGCTTCCACCCAAAAGTGTGGGGGAAGGTAGGATTGAAAGAGAAGAGTTCGAACAATATTGTTTATGGTTCTAAGCATGCGTTCTGATTTACCGTTTTGTTGGGATGTGTGAGGGCACGAGAATCGAAAGGAGATCCTGTTGGATGCAAAATATTCATGAAAGGTTTTGTTGTTATACTCCTCCCCATTGTCACATTGCAAAGTTTTAATGGTCGTGCCAAATTGAGTTTTGACGATATTGGTAAAGTGAAGGAATTTGCTAAAAACTTCATTTTTCTGTTGTAACGGATAAACTCAAAGATAGTGTGAGTAGTGGTCTATAAAATAACATAATAACGAATACCACTAATACTAGCAATAGGTGATGTCCAAATATCCAAATGAATGATGTCAAATAAATTGTCCACAACAGAATCGGAATTAAAAAACGGTAAACGAACAAATTTTCCAAGATGACATGGTTCACATAACACTCTAGGAATTTCTTTATTACAAGCAATGAAATTATTGGAAATTAAAGACTGCAGCACTTGGTCGCCGGGGTGACCCAAACGTTGATGCCAAAGGAAAGAACTTGAAGCAACGAACACTTGAGGAGAGGGAGTGACATCATAGAGGGGGCCGGTGCTATCACATCGGATTAAAGGTTGTTTGCTCCTGTAATCCTTGACAGTAAAACCAAACTCATCAAATTCAATGGAACATTTATTGTGGCAAGAGAATTTACGAACAGAAATAAGGTTTTTGATGATGTTTGGAGTAATGAGAACATTATTTAAGTGAAGTGTGCGAAAGGGGTTAGTGATGGGAAAAATGGTGTGACCGGTCATACTTATAGGCATTTTCGAACCGTTACCGACATAAATAAAACGAGTTCCATGATTATTTGTAATGGTTTTGAGAATACCTCCATTTGAGTGGACATGGTCGGTAGCCCCGGTGTCCATAATCCATCCCGAATTTCCAGGATCGTTTAGTGAGAACGAACTAAATAGTTGAGGTAGTGTGGTTGGTTGATCTTGAACATTTTGCCAATGTTGCTGTTGCGTATTAGTTTGTGAAGGCTGAAAATCAGTGTTGGTCTAAGTTGAGGAAAAATGGGCTTCATTAAGAGGCGATAGCTGTTGGCGAAGAGAAGCACCAAGAATTCCAGCATTTGGGCCCCACTGCTGTGGACTAGTGGGCTGCGACCATGATACCTGTTGAGTGAACGGCCCATATTGAGGCGGAGTCCTTTGTAATTGCTGATGTGAGTGCGTCGGCGGTGGAGGAATATAAACCCAGCCATACCGCTGCTGGGTCTGCTGTTGGTCCGGCTGGCGGCGCCGCTGGTTGGGCTGGCGGCGGTCGTTCCGGCTGCCGCGGTTGTTACCTCCGCCGCTTTCCGACAGCATGTAAAATGGTGGGGGAAGAAGGATTTTCTTGATGAGGGGAAGCCGTGGGTGTTGAGTGAACTTGAGAAAAAGTCTGTTCTTCAAGTGTGATGATGTTTCTAGTGTCTACGAATGAAGAAAAAGGGCAGCAATGTCTCACGATACTAGCAACATGTTGGTATTTGGTTGAAAGGCCATTAATGGCATACATCACTAGGCTTTTGTCGGATACCTTGGAACTGAGGTTTTCGAGTTGGTCCGCTAACTTCTTTATCTTGGAAAAATAGGCTGCAGCAGTTAGATCTCCTATTGTTATGTTACGAAGTTCGTTTTCTAGGTTCATTACCCGAGAGTCCTTGTTGGAGCGGAAGAGATTTTCAAGATCAACCCAAATGTTTCTAGCCGACTGTCCGTCTTTCAAGACTATCTTAGAAGGTTTTGAGAGATGGATCCATATAGCCACCGTTGAACTACAGAGTCTATTTTGCTCCATTCAAGATCGACTGGTTTGGGTGAAGAATCGTCGATGTGATTGTAAACATCGAAGGCCTTGCAGTGGATTGTGAAAAGAGCCCGCCATGCATCGTAGTTGAATCTGTCCAGGTCAAGAAGCATGGGAATGTATATTTTGATGTTGGTGATCCCATACACCTTTTTGGGTGGAGGCAGAGGCGTATTGGTGTTCATAGGAAATCGTTTCCGGAGAAGAGTAGGAGGGGCGGCGGTAGGGCAAGGCTGGTAGAATCGGATGTAAGGAGAAAGGGAATATAGAGGAATTTTAGGAGAAGAATAAGGAAGGTATCGTAGGCTCTTATACCATGAAATCTACTATGATTCTCATTGTCTCATCCCGCGAATGATTGGGAGAATAAATACACAAACAAATACAATCGGCCGACTATCAACAAGCCCTATAAAGACAAGGCCTAACACAAAGGAGTACAACAAACATATATACATAAGGTCTGCTAACAGACCCCTCCCTTTTGTTCTTCTCTAGCCTCCCACATCTCTCTTTTATTATTGGTCTCTTTATTATATTGTTCATTTCTTTCTGGTATTCTTCAAGAATCATTGTCATTTATGTATTTTTCTTGTTTAATGCAATATATCATTTATTTTGTTATTATGTTTAATGTAATTTATTAATCATGCTATCTTTGATTTTTTATGTTTTGATATAACTATGTACCGTCTTAATTTATAACAGTTATTAAATAAGTGTTTATTAAATAAACAGTGGTTTGTTATTTGTTGCTTCTAAATATGAGGATAAAATTATAAAAGAAGCATATTTCCAAGCACCACATTGATTTGAAACTTTCATGTCTTTTCATATTTCCAATGACTTTTCAAGATACAAATATAATTTTCTTCTCTTTGTCCCACATTGATTCACATACATGTATGATCTTCCGTCCTTCTCTTATATAATACCAATTATTTGCTTCCACTATCCATCAAGTTTGATCATAATATGACTTTCAATTCTACTATTAGTGATCATTTTATCATAAAACAAGTTTTATCATAAAGTTTTAAAGTATTCTACTAAAATTTTCAACTTTTTGAAGTATTGAAACTCAAAAATCAAAATTAAAATTACTCGAAACTTTTAAAAACATGATTACGTTAAAAGTTTATATGTCCATTGTAAAAAATGAAAGCGATGTAAACAATTTTCGACTCAAGAGTATGTATATACATAAAAGTTTTCATTTGTGAACGTGTTAAATATCTAGTATAAAATATCATTCGAAACAATGTGATTCAACATTAATAATTTATATTTTATCATATTAAATTGATTTTTTTCTTTGTCCCACAATCCTTCACACATCTATCTAACCTTTAATATTTCCTTTATATGATACCACCAATTTGATTACATTATTCATCAGTCTTGATAATAATATGACATTTAAGTATGTCGTAGTAAAAAATGACAATGATGTTGACGTTTTTTAGATTTTACGCGATATATGTACATAATTTTTTTGAATAGCAAACGTTTAAGCATTGTTCAAACAAACTAAGTTGAATTATATATATATATATATATATATATATATATATATATATATATATATATATATATATATATATATATATATATATATATATACACACACACACACACACACATTATAAAAAAATATTATCGAAAAAATATGTTTTAAGATAAATTATTTATCTTTCACCACAATAGTTTGAAATTTTTTATTTGTATTAGATTGCTTCGCACATTTATATTTCAATCTTTATCGTACCAAAGTTTCCAAAGTGTATTATTAATTAGTGGTCAATTTATCATGAAAGCATATTTTTATCTCATAGTTTCAATAGATTTTACTATTTTGTTTTAGCTTCTAAAACATTGAAACCGAAAAGATGAATATTAAATTGGGTTAAAACCTATTAAAAGTCGATTAGGTTGCAAGTTCATAGCGTCATAGTTCAATATGTGGTAACAACGTTATATATGGAGAGGTTAATTAAAAAAATCTTAGATAATTATGTTTTTCCTATAATCATGAGATTAAGTTATTGACTTTCCATGATTATAGAGATTATGATTTCTGTTACCAAAAAATGAAATAAATAATTTTATTTTTTTATTTTTATTAATAGATTTATATGATTCAATTCAAAAAAAATATAACATAATAAAATTTTATAATTTTATTGAACTCATCTTTTAACTAAATTTTTATAGTGACGAAAAATAGAAATATAATTTACCGGAAATATTTATTATTTAACTAAAATATTTATAATCATATATGAATAAAACATATTTTAATCATATATGCATTCAGTTGTAATCATAAATGAATAAAATACAGTTTAGAGATTAAAATTATGATTCAATTCTAATCATAAATGAATAAAAAACGGTTTATACCACAAACAATAATTAAAATACAATAGTTCTCTGTTACCCTATAATCACAAACGAATAAATCATGATATTCTAATCATAAATGAATACACCACAAATAATAATTAAAATACAATAGTTATCTATTATCCTATAATCACAAATGAGTAAATCATATTCTTTCCTTGGTTGTGTTGGATTGTACTTTAGCACTCCAATAATGCTTTCCAAACCGATCTTGAATTTCTCTATATATTGTGAAATACAAAATAAATATCAATACCATTAACTAAATAAAAGATTGAAAAAACTCAATAACATTAAGAATATCAAGAAAAAATAAAAACAAACAATCAATCTTATTTATTCATTGATTGATACAAAGTAAAATTAAAAATCAATGAGTATTACTTACGTTAATGATTAAAACTCAATTGCAATAGAAATCAACAATTATTTGATCTAATCTGGAATGATTAATTGATAGAATAGGAAATCAATAACTAATATGACTTATTCATTAATGAATATCCCAAAAATAGAAAATAACAAACAATTTTACTTAATTATCAATGATCATCGCATCGAAATTATAGTTATAACAATAAATAATTATAGTTATAACCATAAATGATTATAGCATGTGAACACATTACATATAAGATCATATGACTTAATCATGAACAAGGTTGTAAAAATCGTTTAACGGTAGTTTGGCGGTCGGGTGGGGTTAAGAGATTAATCGGGGATTAGTCGGGGATTAATCGGAGACCCTAAATTATAAAGAAATTTTTTTAAAAATATATAAATATAAAAAATAGCAAAGTTTCATTCATTTTTATTTCGAGATGCACATCAAATATTATTTATTTGTTTGTTTTTATTCTTTAATATTGATTTTTTTTCAGTATTCTTGAGTTATTAGAGAGTGTTTGTGCAATCATTTAAAAATAAAAAAATAAAAAAATAAAAAATAAATTAAAAAGTTCAAAAAAATTAGAAAATGACCGCCAAAACCGATTAATCGGCCGCCAAGACCGATTAATCGGCCGCCAAGGCCGATTTTTGCAGCAACCCGCCAAGCTGACCGATTAGGCCTAATCGTAATCGGTTGAAGACCGCCAAGCGATTAATCGCCGATTAATCGGCCGCCAAGGCCGATTTCTGCAACACTGATCATGACTAACATTATAGCATCCCAAAGTTATAATTTCCCAAAGTTATAATCATAAATGATTATAACTTATGTATAATCGTTGACGCAATTAAAGTTATAATCACAAATGATTATAACCGGTGTTCTAATTATTTATTGAACAATTTTTAGACGATTAACGACATTAGAATCCACACATCAATAAAAATTTGTGTATATATTTAAAGTCGACCTTCTTGAAAATTTTCAATTACGATTTTCCTTAATATATTGGGAAATCCATACCAAAGCCATAATTCTTAAAAAACGTATCTTTTTAATTGATTCCTTAAAATGAAAGAATTTAGATAAAAAAAGTATAATTGATTCCCACCGATCGGGCCTTTATTTCTTTGCCTTTTGATTGATATTGTAAAAAATCAATTAGATACAAATAATGACAAACAATTTATACGTCTATTTCACATATTCCTCTCTTTCTTTGTTTATTGTTTTTCCTAATCTGCCATATACCAGAATCTTTAATTCTTTCCATCCCATTTATATCACTAACATCTACAAGATTAATTGACATTGCAAATTAAAAAAAGACAAAAGTTTAAAAGTAAACACAAAATCAACGTATTACCTGATGATTAGTTTTGAAGATACATAGATCATGAAATGAGTATCACAAACCAAAGAAGAAAACCATTAGTCTGTACACCAAGAATGAAAACGAAAACAAATTCCTTGTGGGTCTCAAAATCATCAATTGATACTGATTTTGATGCCTCGATCAATTTTCTACTGCCGTTTTTTTTTTTTTTTTTTTTTTTTTTTTTTTTTGATGTCTGATGTGCGAATTAAAACAAGAATTAGGGTTGGCAGAAAATAGCATATTAAAAGGTGATTCGATTAGTGATTTTAGGAGTTGGTTAAATTAGGATCATTGATAATGACCTTAATACCCTCATCTTATCTTTAATTTAATCTGCCTAAATTTAAATATGTTACTAATTATTAAATTGTCATTTTATTATAACCTTAGATCTAGAATAATAAATGGCTCCGATTTATTCTCACGTTCTCAACCTTTTAGACATTCTCATTTTATTCTACCTACCTATATATATATATATATATATATATATATATATATATATATATATATATATATATATATATATATATATATATATATATATATATATATATATATATATATATATATATATATATATGGTTAGGTTCAATGGAGAACCAAAATTAAACAAGGAACCAATGAACCAATTCTACGGCCAGAATGCAAAAGATCGACGGCCAGAGAGAAAGATGTAAAAGTGTTAATTGGACGCGCATGTAGCGGATCATAGCAAAAAACTCACTTCGTTTTTTATGTTTTTTTTAAAATTTTTAAGCTTATTCTTTTTTCGAAAAAAATCTAATTATACCAAAATTCATAATTTTTCATCCTCTATAAATAGAGATCCATATTGATATACAAATTTTTTTGTTTTTTTCACTTCAAGTTTGTCCAGATTCATCTTGTGAACCTGAACTGAACTGTATTGTTTCAGATATATTCATTCACATCTAAATGACAAATCTATCCAAAATTTTCAATAATTTTTTACCAATCACATGTGAATTTAAGTAAATTATTTATGAATCTCAGTTAATTCAATTGTATATGATATTAAAACATTGAAATAGTAAAACATTGGTGATTTTTCTTAATTCACATATGAATTTAAAAATATTTTTACATTATATAAGTTGTTATTGAATGATTAACAATTATTGAAAAAATTGAATTCATTGACCATTTACATGTGAAATATCTTCCATACAAAATTAATACAGTTTATATTCACATTGTGAATTTTAACTGCTTCTTGTTTTAGACATGTTAATTCACATATAAATGGTAATTGTACCCTATTTTTTCAACAATTTTTTATCATTCATATGTGAATTTTAAGCAATTTCATATGTGGATATGAATTAATTCATTTGTGTATCATCAAAACGTTCAAAATAGTATGCATCTAGTTTAATACATATTAATTCACATATAAATGATCATTGAACCCGATTTTTTTCAACAATTTTTGATCATTTATGTGTAACTTTAAGTAAATTAATTTGTGAATCTTAGTTAACTCCATTGTATATTATCAAAATGTTGAAATTGTAAAGAATATAAATGAAATTACTTAAATTCAATATGAATTTAGTCAAATTCACAATACAAATCTAAAAGTTTATTTAAATTCACATGAGTTGTTATTGAATGATCAATTATTGTTGAAAAATATAATTTCAATGATCATTCACATGTGAATAATCTTCTACAAAAACTTATTATGGTTCAGATACACATTAAGTAACTGTTGTGAATCTGAACAAAAATATTGAATATTCTTTTTTCGTTTTTAGTATATTGATATGGGTGTCTATTGAAAGAGAATAAAAAATTATGAATTTTAATATATTCAGTTTTTTATTTCGATAAAAAATAAGCTCTAAAAATAAAAAAAAACGAAGTGAGTTTTTTGTTATGATCCGCTGCATGCGCGTCCAAGTTAGAAATTTACAACCTTATCTCCGGCCGTCGATAAAATGCATTCCGATGCTCACGATTGGTTCCTTGGTTCCTTGTTTTATTTTGCTTCTCTATTGAACTTATATATATATATATATATATATATATATATATATATATATATATATATATATATATATATATATATATATATATATATATATATAAGTTCAATAGAGAACCAAAATAAAATAAGGAACTAAGGAACCAATCGTGAGCGTCAGAATTCAAATGATCGACGGCCGAAGATAATGTTGTAAATTTCTTAATTGAACGCGCATGTAGCGGATAATTCCAAAAAACCCACTTCGTTATTTATTTATTTTTTATTTTTAGAGCTTATTTTTTATCGAAATAAAAAATCGAATATATCAAAATTCATAATTTTTTATTCTCTTTCAATAGACATCCATATCAATATTGCAAAAACGAAAAAAAATATTCAAAAATTTTGTTCAGATTCACAACACTTAATCAATGTGAATCTGAATTATAACAAGTTTTATAGAATACTATTCACATATGAATGATCATTGAAATTATTTTTTTCAACGATCATTCAATAACAACTTATGCAAATTTAAATAAACTTTTAGATTCAGACGTGAATCTCACTAAAATTTCATATTGAATTTACATAAATTCGTTTATATTCTTTACAATCTCAACATTTTGATAATATAAAATTGAATTAACTAAGATTCACAACTTAATTTATTTAAAATTACACGTGAATGAACAAAAAATTGCTGAAAAAATGGGATACAATTATCCTTTAATTGTGAATTAATATATCTAAAACTAGATGCACACTATTTTTAACATTTTTATCATACACAAATGAATAAACTTAGATTCACAAATTAATTTGCTTAATTCACATGTGGATGATAAAAATTTGTTGAAAAAGTCAGGTACAATTACCATTTATATGTGAATTAACATGTCTAAAACAAAAAACAGTTAAAATTCACAATGTAAATATAAACTGTACTAAATTTGTATGGAATATAATTCACATGTAATTAGTCATTTAATTCAAATTTTTCAATAATTGTAAATTATTAAATAACAACTCATGTAAATTTTAAAAACATTCTTAGATTCAGATGTGAATTCAAAAAAAAATCACTTATATTTTTACTATTTCAACCTTTTGATGTCATATACAATTGAATTAACTGAAATTCAAAATGATTTCCTAAAAATTCACATGTGATTGGTCAAAAATTATTGAATAAATCGAATAGAATTGTCATTTAAATGTGAATAAATATATCTACAACAATACATTTCAGTTCAGATTCGCATGGTGAATCAGGACGAACTTAAAGTATAAAAAAACAAAAAAATTTATATATCAATATGGATGTCTATTTATAGAGGATGAAAAATTATGAATTTTGGTATTTTTAGTTTTTTTTGAAAAAAGAATAAACTTAAAATTTATTAAAACATAAAAAACGAAGTGGGTTTTTTGCTATAATCCTCTACATTTGCGTCTAACTAGTAAACGTGCATCCTTTTTTCTGGCCGTCGATCCTTTACATTACGACCACACGATTGGTTCCTTGGTTCCTTGTTTTAAATTGGTTCTCTATTGAACCCAACCCTATATATATATATATATATATATATATATATATATATATATATATATATATATATATATATATATATATATATATATATATATATATATATATATATATATATATATATATATGTATATATATATATATATATATATATATATATATATATATATATATATATATATGTATATATATATATATATATATATATATATATATATATATATATATATATATATATATATATATATAGTTGGATTAGGTGTCTAAGTCATGACTAATAATTTGTATTTACCTAATTGATAGTAGCAAAGTCCATTTGGGTTGCCCTCATAGTTAGAGGTTTGGCAGAAATTCTAGGAGAGAGGAAGATTGATTTATTATATGATTAATAAATCAATAGAAATAAAAGAAATAGCTTATTAATATATTATGGAGATAATATATTAAATAGAAATAGTAGTATTTGATTAATAATTAATCAGAAATTAATTGGATTAATTTTTGTGACATTAATTAGATTAATCACGAGTACAGGGGCTAAACTTGTGACAATTCAATAGTTGAATTGGACACGCGCGATGCGTGTGTGTATGGGCTGCGACGCACGTATCAATCAATCGGAAAATAGCTTAGAGATAGGGTTTATCTTAGTTTGAAGTCAAATGAGGTTTATCTCTAAGGGTTATCTGGTAGCCTATAAATAGGGACCCCTGGACCTCATAAATCGGTGCTAATTCCCTAACTCTCTCTGGATTTCGTGACCTCTCTAGCTTGGGTGTGACTTCATTTAAGGCAATACACGTGTGTTTCTTAGCTTCCAAGATTACTAAAGGTTGGTTTTTCTTATTTATTTATTTTAGCAATTTTGTTTGACCTTTATGATTTTATTAAAGTTTATTGATTGCATAAAACCTTTCAGTAGTATTAGAGCTTTTTGGTTGTTTTCTAATTGAATTGGTATAATTGTTATCCTTAGATTTACGGTTTATAGAAACTAAACCCTAAAAGAAGGCCTAGTTCGAATTTGGGCTAGGATTTTCGAAACCCTAGCCTCCTCCCCCTTATCTGCGATTTATGCCTAAGGGTTTTACAAGGTTTGATAATTGTGATTATTTAATTAATGGAAACCTTAAACCCCATTGCTTGCTATTTTCGAGATTAAGGGTTTAAGATTGGTTTAAATTAATTTGATTAATTTGTGATACCTATTTGATTTAATTATTTAATTAAAAGATTTAAATTAAATCATTTAAAGGTTTAAATTTAATCTTAAAATTAATAGTTAATTTAAAAAAAATTAAAAGATTAAACCATTAATATTTTAAAACGTTTAAAATACATCTTATATATATTATAATTAAAAGTTAATATTATATGTATAAGATAATTGGTTAGTCAAATCAATAGTAGGCCTCATTCACGAAGCTGATTTATAAGGAGGGTATAAGGAAACTGTCTATAAAATGGCGGTTGAATGGGTGTCCACTCTCACACACCGCTCTCGTGATCAGTGGAGGGTCGTTAGCCGAACGGGTTTGATAGGACCGCTTAATCTCATTAAAAGTATAATGTTATTAATAAAAGTACTAGAACAATTTTTATAAAATCCCAATCTAGTTACTTTAGGAAAAATGTGAAAAGATGCTAATCCATGAAATTGCACATTGCACTTTATGAGACATTAGTGGAGCGTGTGTGGTTTACCGGCAGACTAATAGGGGCTCATAAAGAGTGGCAATGGGTAACTCAATCTTATCATTGTTGATGGAGCATGTGTGGTTTACCGGCACATCAATTAGAGATGATAATTGACTTTAAGGTTACCAAGCTAATTTGCATGGTTATTCACATCTAGTTTGTGATCCTCGACATCCCGGTTACAAACAGTAGAGCATATCTGAGATTATATATGCTATTGAACAGTTCAATAAATCTCGAAGATCTAGGAATTTCACTTAATATGATTATCTTTCGCGGTGGAATTGGTGAATCGTCATTCACCTACCTTTATAAAATTTACAATTAGATTACGACATCCCTTTTCTAAGTTGTGAATTATATAGTTGGGTCCTAGCTTTAATTATTATTATTGGGTTAATATTAAGGAATATTTATATCTAATTAAAACTTCCTTCTTTTATATATATCTTCCACTGATAAGTCTGCTCCCCAATCCGCACCCCTGACAACGCCTAGTGATATCAAGTATTTTAGGCGTTGTTGAGCCCTATTCTTGGTGAAATTATATCAGATATACTTTGGTATTCTCACTTTTCATGCCAGGACTTGTTTAGAAGAAAAGAATGGAAACAGGGACTAAAAGCGTGCTAAAGGAAGAAGTGTGGAAAGAATGAAAAATCAAGAAAACACGTACGCGTGCCGCGGGATTCACAAAGACGCGACGCGGGCTTAAGGCAGTGTAACACATTCAAATGACGAAAAAACGGGGAAAGATAAGTACGCGCACCGCGGATTCTTTATCTGCGCGGTGCGGCTGCGGGAAATTTGCAACTATAAATAGAGGCACTTTTCAGCCGAAAACCCTAGCAAATACCGGGTGTAAAATCGACCTTGAAGTTCTTTGACTCCAAGAATTCGTTCCAGCAAGTTCCCAATTGGTATTTTCATGTTTTGGATTTTATTTTCAATTAATTAGTTTGTATTATGCATTGTCTTGTATCTTTGGGAGTGACAACCATTGATATTAAGCTTTGGCTTCTGTTTTAGTATCATTTAGTTGCTGTTTTGATGTTTGGATTCGGATTTGATGAATGAGAAGCATTTGGTTACAAGTAATATTGATATTTCGGTGTTTTGGATGCTTGTTTTGTGTTTTGATTATTGAATTGTGTTTGGATGTTGTTTTGACCTTGTTTGGAACTGTTTTCCCTTGCTGATTTCAGTAGCCAACTAGGTTAGTTTTGGGCATTGAACTTTAGCTAGTAATTGTTCAAGTAGAACTTTAAGTTATTGGCTAGTTTATGCTTTGCTTGGCTTGCTTAGTTTGGATGCCTTTGTTTGCTTCTGATTCAGAGATGTACTTCTGATTTCAGAAAGTAACTAGGTTCATTTGAGCTTAGCTTAGCTTGGCATGAATTTGTTTGATCATTGGTTTTGGATATTAGCAATTAGGAAGGTAGAAATTAAAAGTCCTCCGACTGTAGCATGACACTACTAGTTGGTGTCATCTGGTCTAACTCGAAGCTCTTGAGGATCGACCCTGACTACCACTGTGCTAGTGTGTGTTAGGTTTCTCTTTATTTTTGACCGCACGACGACCTAGGCGTGTCAAATTTTGGCGCCGTTGCCGGGGAGCTGTGAAGCTTAGATTAGGTGATTAGTAGGAATTTTTTTGATTTTCTTTGAGTTTTCATTTGGTTTTCTTGTTTTGTGGGCGTGTTGCACTAGTGCATGCGTACCCGCAGGGGTGAGCAATTATCCCATTGCATTTTGATCATGAGATTGAGCGTACTGCGCGCAAAAACCGTGCTCGTAGGCATTTGAATATCATGAGTTTTAGTCAAGTTAGTAGTAGTCCAGTAAGTGTTTCCCAGGAACCATCAGGTGAGGAAAGGGGGATGTTTTCTATTCCCCCACTGTCAGAGTTTCAATTCGGGAGCACGAGTGCTTCTGGTGGTGCAGTTTCAGCCCCTGCACCCATACCATCATGCACTCCACCATCTGTGCCACCATTTACACCCGTTTCACAACCACAATCAACCAATCCATTCACTTCTGCTGTGTCTTGGGGAGAGCCGACCCGTGATGCACCCCAGTTTCTAGACAACAGACATCAACCTCTCTACCACTTTCTCAACCACAAACAGTTCTCTTTAAACCTCAACCCACCTTTCAACCTGTGACACAACCACAACAATACCAACCATTTCCTCAGCCACAATACCAGTATCCAGAGGAGGAAGAAAGATATGATGAAGAAGACGAGGGATGGGTGCCACCAGCACCACAGCAACCCAGAACCCGAGGTCGAGCACCTCTGAGAATAGCACCACAATATCAACAACCACCAGGTTAGTAAGAGTATAATGATCATCACACATACGGTAACTTTGCTCAACCCTTACATTTCGCACAACCGAGAAGGCAATCAGTTGCATCACAGTTCCAGCCACGGGAGTATGATGATTCATCGCCAATTTATATTCCTGATAACATCGATTCTCAAGTAGAAATGAGACCTCAGTTATTAGGAATATTGCCAGAATTTAGAGGGTATAAGCAAGACGATCCATACAATCATCTATATGAATTTTTAGCGATTGCCAATGCCAATAACCCTAGAAATACCAATAGGAACATTTTCAGGCTTCGACTATTCCCATTCACTCTCAAGGATAAGGCCAAATACTGGTTCACTTCCTTACCGTCAAATAGCATTACCATATGGGATCAGCTCAAGGCCAAGTTACTACAAGAATTTTATCCAGCAATTAAAACAACGGAGATCAGGAGGATCATCCAGGACTTTCAGCAAAAGCCAGGGGAGGCTTTCCACGAAGCATTCGATAGGTTGAAGGAATTATTACGATCCTGCCCGCATCACGAAATTCTTAGGTGGCAGCTAGTTAAGTTATTCTTCAAGAGAGTCAGTGAAATGCATCAGGCCATGATAAATGCCTCATCAAGTGGGACATTTATGTGGCAGGACCCAAAAGAAGCATGTAAATTCTTGGAACAACTAAGCAATGGCTCCAAGGCTAATTTTTCCACCAGGAAGACTGTAGGTACGGCAGCAGCAGTGGGAGCCGATGCTGACCGGAAAAATGAGGTAAAGAAAGAAATTAGTGTGCTGAATAAGAAGTTTACAGGCTAATGTCAACGCTGTAGAATGGACCGCCGAGTCCATCACAAGGAGGTCAAGGAGGGCCGAAAACACAGGAAGCAAACCAAGTCTTTGATCAGGGTCAAGGCCAGTATAATAACGGACGACCCTACAGGCCATACAATCAAGGACAGCAGCAGAATTTTAGGCAAAATAATTACCAAGGTCAGTCGTCCAGTCAGCCTAGAACACATCAATCTGCAAACAACAACAACAACGGAAATACAAATGGAAATGGTAGCAACACTAACAACAGGGGGGCCAATAATAATACCCCGAGGACTCAAGAAGAAATGGTGGCCAAAATTTATGAAATGGTTACTGCTACTTAGCAACAGTCTCAAGCAAATGCAAAAGCCATCGCAAACATGGAACGACAAATTGGACAAATGGCTAAGAATCAAAGGAAAAGAGACAACGGGAAGTTGCCAAGTACCACCGAAATCAACCCAACTCATGGGCAGCGAGCTGGAAAAGAGCATGTGAGTACTGTTGAGTCTGGATGGCAGAAAGTCACTTTGTAAGACCTGTTTGAAGTAGGAAGTGAAGGGGAACTAGAAAAAGGAGAAAAAGTTCCAGAGAAGTTGGAAACTGAAGAAAGAAAGGATAAGGAAAATCCAGTTGAGAAGGGAGCTCAGCCAGAAGTAGACAAAAAGGTCCAGGAAGAGGAGCAATCGACGGTAGCAGGAATCAAGCAGAAAAAGAAGGATAAGAAAGGGAAGAAGAAACAGGAAGCACCCAAACCAATAGGACCTTTGATAAACCAACCTCTATGGGATGAACTCAAGGATGCTCCTGAGGATACAAGAATTCTTCAGGAAATGTGTGAAAAGAACGGAAAGAGTAAAGTTCCCACGCCAGATACTGTAAGGTTGACTGTGAAAGCAAGTGAGACATTGTTGGGGACACTGCCCAAAAAGGAAAAGGATCCCGGATCGCCATTGATCACTACTACCGTAGGAGATGTGGTCATTCAGAACACCTTGCTGGACTTGGGAGCAAGTGTAAACATATTGCCAGGGTAGCTGTACGATAAGTACAAGAATGAAGAAATAGAGCCAGCAAAAGTTGTGTTGCAGCTGGCCGACCAGTCTACGAAAGTATCTCGGGGAAAACTGACGAATGTTATAGTCAAAGTTGGGGACTTCTTCTATCCCGTGGATTTCTTGGTGATGGAATATGAAAGCTTGGATGATGCGCCTGCATTAATTTTAGGACGTCCATTTCTAGCTACTGCCGGTGCTGTGATCGACTGCAAGACAGGGGACGTGGACATTTCTTTTGGAACAAGGAAACATAGGCTGAACATGTTCGGAAACCCTGTATCATTACCTTCAGAGGATGATGGCAAACAACTAGATAAAAGTGTATTGATGAAGCCTGGAGTTAGAAGCAAAGAAAAAATATGGACACGAACGGGGGAAGGCGGGAAAGAGGAAATTTTGAAGGAAACAAGTAACCACCCGTTATCCACCATTGATAAGGAGCAACTGCTGGACATGATGGAAATGATGGAATTAAGACACCAGTAGTACGAGAAGGAATCAAGAGAACGAGAGGCGAAGGTTTTTAAGCTCTTGGAATCTCAACAACAGTGGATTAGCGGTGTGAGTGATCGAATGACCCAACTCACATCTCTCATATCAATGATGGCCAACAACTTCGTGCCGGGATTCAAGCAGATGGCCTCAAGAGCCCAGGAAGGAGAAGAATAAGGCATAGAAATAGCACGTCTGGCTGAAGACGTTAAACTTAGCGCTTGTTGGGAGGCAACCCATCGTGTCATAGGTTAGGTTTTATATTTCTTAGAATTAATTAGGAAAATATCATCAATCTTTGCAGGTATTAGTGGCCTAAGGCAAGTGTGGGGTCGTGTGAAAAGTTTTATGAAAATTTGAATGACCGCGCCGCGGGTTTTTGAATTGCGCGACGCGGGGTCGGAACTCAACCCGATGCGCAGGGGTTGATTTGGCAACACGCACGCCGCAGAAAGGGAAAATACGCGCCGCGGGAAACCATTGGTTGGTTTTTCTCCTATATTAAGGTAAGCCGCGGCTCACATAACCCTCACACGACTCGGAGCTCTGATCGACGAATTTCTCTTGCGATTTTTCTTGCTCATTTTGTTTCTACGACCAAGGTATTCTATTCTAACTACTTATTACTTGTTTAAACTAGTGATTAGGTCGTTAATTTTAATGATTTGTCCAAAAGTGTTCAAAACTTAGAATCGCCGATGCTAGCTCATAGGGTGTTTGTTTTGCCAAATAGAGACCCTAGATGAGCTAGTCGGCACTTAGGCTACCTTGTGGTGTGATTGGATTGAGTTTATGCAGGTTAAATCACGAGTTTGGATTGGGGTTTTGAAACAGCCGCACGCCGCGCCGCACCCTTGCTCTTGGGCCGCGCCGCGGTGCGGTGGGGAAGAAGGGACTAATTTTGCAAATTTTTTTTGTTTTGTGGCTGTGTGTTTCTTTTACAGATGATGTTCAGATTAGATCACGCTTTCCTCCAGTTCCCCGAGGGACTTGCCAGTTCGACAGAATACATTTCGCGGAGGGACTCGTTGACTAGTCGCCGGGTTCTCGAGGCGACAGTCATTGACAGAGACATTCTGAGAGACGCTGGGCTTTGGGGTGCGATCAAGCCAATGTTACATCGCACCTGGAAGCGTGGGGAGGCGTCTTTCACCTGTCGGGGCTGGGACAGGATCATGGCCACCGACGAGGACGTGGTCTACACGGAGCTCCTCCTGGAGTTCATTTCTACTATCCACTTTGCACCTCAGGTGTCAGACCCGCAGTCCAGGATCGTACGATTTTGCTTGGGGGTGAGCAGAGGGAATGCAACCTCTGGGAGTTCGGGAGGCGAGTTGGGATATACACCCCTGCGGATCTTCAGCACCGCCATTTTGCATAGTTTTTGGGGGCTTGTATCCAGGGCCAGCCAGATAGGCTTGGCAACATGGAGGTTTGGGCACAGCTGTCCAACGTCATTTATGAGGCGGGGATTTCCAGGGAGAGCCAGCTTCGCGATCCATTCCACCGCCTCATGCACCGTATCGTCTCCACCTCTATCATGCATCGGGAGGGGGGCGAGAAGGTGTCGGGCGACGACATGACCTACCTGTGGGTCCTCCTCGACCCATCCAGATTCCTCTACCTCCCATACGCCCTCGCGGTTGCCCTCTCCACCCACTCGACAGGCGCCTCCGCCAGCAGTCCACTAGCCAGGGGGTATTTCATCACCAGCCAGGCCCGTTCATATGGGATCCTCACTGCCCCCGTCGTCGCTTCTTTGACTGCTCTACCTCCATCCCGCACTCCGGCGCGGACCCTAGAGAGGATGAGGCTGATTGAGCAGCAGCGTCCGGGGCAGTTCATCCGGGCGCCGATGGAGCCACGCTAGGACCCCCAGCCGGCATATGCCCAGCCGGGCAGGAGACGACAGAGGCGGGAGGTACCCGCCGAGCCAGCACCAGAGCCGCAGCCACAGGAGGATCCATCTGCCCTCCACCGACTGGAGGTCAGAGTCGCTAGGATCGAGGATCAGTTGGCATGGATCGGGGAGGTACTTCTAGATTTGGCCACTCAGCAGGGCCAGCATCCCCGACCATTCCCAGCGAGAGCCCACGATCACGAGGCTGGACCCTCTAGGCCACCAGGTGGCAATTGATGTACTTTTTCTTTCTTTTTACTTTTTTGGGATATATGTACAAAACTTATGACACCATTATCTATATTGTTTATATTTTATTTGTCATGTGCGTTTTTAATTTGTTTGTTGAGTCATGCATGATATACCAAATGGGAAGGAGTTGTCTCAGACAAGTGTGGGTTCACCGTGCCCCCTCCACTTGTCTCGATCACCGGCGTGTTCACTGTAGCGCTACAACTCCGGAATACGAGATCAAGGGTCCGTTGTTCACAATTATACATGTGATACTGAGTACCAACCGAGCAATCTACCATCCAAAAGGGGTACCTCTTTCTCCCTTGTTTTGAATAATTTTGTACAACGGGGACGTTGTACGGTTTTAAGTGTGGGGTGTGGACGGTCGAAAGAGAATTTTTTTGAAATTTTTGCAGAAAACAAGTAACTTTCAAAAAAAATTTAGCAATATTTTTCAAAATTTTTAAGAAATTGCAATTTTGAAACGAATGATTTGTGATTGTTGATAGCAGTGGTATTTTTCGAGGAATACTATATAGTTGTGATCATGCTATTAGTTAGTCAAATAAGTTGAGTTTTATGAGTTTAGAAGATTGACTTGTTTTAAGATTGGAATTTAGGAAGGAAATGTCAATCTGTGGCCTTTTACATTCGAGCAAGTAGACATAAATGGGGCCTACGGGCATTTCTACTCCTTATTACTTAAACCAACTGGTTTGGGATAATATTGTCGGAAGCTCGTTACACGGGTGTCATCGAAAGTCATGGACAATTCCTTAACGACCTTTAGAATCTGAATGAGTAAGTACAATTCATTTTGGACAGAAAATTTGTAATCAAGGGTTCTCTAGAAAGCCATGAATTCCAAAGAACAATTCAATTATGTTTTCGCGAACTATTTTATTCTAACTCATAGGGCAATAAGCTTTGAAACTGAACACAGTCAAAAATTGTTTGAGTCTTTATTATATTTTGTTAAAAACTCTATTGCTTGGGGACAAGCAAGGCACAAGTGTGGGGTGTTTGACAACGCCTAGTGATATCAAGTATTTTAGGCGTTGTTGAGCCCTATTCTTGGTGAAATTATATCAGATATACTTTGGTATTCTCACTTTTCGTGCCAGGACTTGTTTAGAAGAAAAGAATGGAAATAGGGACTAAAAGCGTGCTAAAGGAAGAAGTGTGGAAAGAATGAAAAATCAAGAAAACACGTACGCGCGCCGCGGGATTCACAAAGACGCGACGCGGGCTTAAGGCAGTGTAACACATTCAAATGACGAAAAAACGGGGAAAGATAAGTACGTGCACCGCGGATTCTTCATCTGCGCGGCGCGGCTGCGGGAAATTTGCAACTATAAATAGAGGCACTTTTCAGCGGAAAACCCTAGCAAAGACCGGGTGTAAAATCGACCTTGAAGCTCTTTGACTCCAAGAATTCGTTCCAGCAAGTTCCCAATTGGTATTTTCATGTTTTGGATTTTATTTTCAATTAATTAGTTTGTATTATGCATTGTCTTGTATCTTTGGGAGTGACAACCATTGATATTAAGCTTTGGCTTCTGTTTTAGTATCATTTAGTTGCTGTTTTGATGTTTGGATTCGGATTTGATGAATGAGAAGCATTTGGTTACAAGTAATATTGATATTTCGGTGTTTTGGATGCTTGTTTTGTGTTTTGATTATTGAATTGTGTTTGGATGTTGTTTTGACCTTGTTTGGAACTGTTTTCCCTTGCTGATTTCAGTAGCCAACTAGGTTAGTTTTGGGCATTGAACTTTAGCTAGTAATTGTTCAAGTAGAACTTTAAGTTATTGGCTAGTTTATGCTTTGCTTGGCTTGCTTAGTTTGGATGCCTTTGTTTGCTTCTGATTCAGAGATGTACTTCTGATTTCAGAAAGTAACTAGGTTCATTTGAGCTTAGCTTGGCTTGGCTTGAATTTGTTTGATCATTGGTTTTGGATATTATCAATTAGGAAGGTAGAAATTAAAAGTCCTCCGACTGTAGTATGACACTACTAGTTGGTAATCTGTCATCTGGTCTAACTCGAAGCTCATGCGGATCGACCCTGACTACCACTGTGCTAGTGTGTGTTAGGTTTCTCTTTATTTTTGACCGCACGACGACCTAGGCGTGTCAACCCCACTCCAACAACAGTAATGTCACTTCAATCCTCTCATTGGGTTCTAAAGTGACATTGGATGGCACGAACGACAATGACTGGATGAGAAATATAAAAATGACTCTAAGCTTTGAGAACAAAGAGCATGTTCTTCACACCAAGCTTATTGAAGTTGACCCCGACACAGCTACTCCAGAGGAATATGCCTCGTACAAGAAACACTATGATGATGCGACCAAAGTGGCCTGCATCATGATTGCTACCATGACTCCTGAATTGCAAAGATTCTACGAAGACTACTGGCCTTATGAGATGCATAAGGACCTTGCAAAAAAGTTCCGCAAGCTATCACGTGTCGAGAAGTGTGAAGTAGTTCGAGCCCTCATGACCGGCAGGCTAAAAGATGGAGAGTCTGTCTGTACTCACGTGCAAAGGATGCAAGGTTGTGTGGAGAGGCTGCAGAAGCTAGGCATGCAAGTCGATGAGGAGCTGGCCATTGACATGGTCCTTAACTCCTTACCGAGTTCTTATGAACAATTTATACTAGCGTATCATTTGAACAACACTCAGACCTCTTTGGCTGAGTTGCATAATATGCTGCAGACTGCAAAAGACGAGCCCTCCCAAGCAGAATTGGAGGAAAGAAAAGGAAGGGCCCTCCAAGCAGAATTGGAGGGAAAAGGTTCAAGTCGGGTCATCCAGTAATAGCCCGAGATCCAAGTCTTCCGGCATTCCTCATGTCTCGAACCCCAAAGATGTCGACTGCTTCTATTGCAAAGAGAAGGGTTATTGGAAGAGGAGCTGCCCGAAGTACTTGCAGGACATCAAGGATGGTAAAGTGAAGCCATCGTCAGCAGGTATATACACTATCTCTAAAAACTCATCATCTTCCTGTTCTTGGGTCCTTGATACAGGATGTGGTTTTCACATTTGTTCACATTTGTTCTGATTTATAGGGCCTAGAGGAAAGTAGGGAGGTGGAGCATGGGAGAATAAACTTAATCATGGGAAATAGGATATCGTCACCTGTTACCAAGATCAGAGTTTATAACTTAGTGGTTAGTAGTGATGTTAGATTATATTTATTAAATTGTTGCTATTCGCCAGATATGGCAAGAAACATCATTTCATGTCATGCATTGTTCAGACAAGGTTTTCAATATTCTTTTAACAATTTGAATGGTTCAATTTCTGTTAATAAGAATGGTACTTTTATTTTGAAGCTTTACCTTGTGATGGTGTGTATGAAACAGTGACTTGTGTTGACAATTTAGGAAATAGTGTATTATATATTGATTCTTCTAGTGGTGTAGAAAAGGCATGCTTGTGGCATTGTCGTCTTGGGTACATCAGCAAGAAACACATCGCCCAACTCCAAAAGGATAGATTGTTGGAATCATTCGATCTCGAGTCGGATGATGTATGTAAATCTTGTCTGTTGGGCAAGATGACAAAGTCACCTTTCAAAGAGACTTTTGAAAGAGGTGAAGGTCTGTTGGATATCATACACACAGATGTGTGTGGACCCTTCAGATCAACCACAAGGGATGTGACGTGCACGCAGAGGTCGTCATGCGGTCAAAAATAAAAGAAAACCTAACACTCACTAGTATAGCGGAGTCAGGGTCGATCCACAGGAGCTTCGTGGTTAGACTAGATGAGAGATTACCAACTAATAGTGTCACAGCTATAGTCGGAGGATCTAGTTTCTATCTTACTACTCAATATCAAACAAAAAGCACTTCTCACACACCCAAGCCAAGCTCAGCTAAGCTCAAACGACCTAGTTACTTTCTGAACTCGGAAGTACATCTCTGAATCAGAAGCAATTGAAGGCATCCAAACTAGCAAAACCAAGCAAACATAAGCTAGCTAATAACTAAAAGTTCTATGGAATAGTCAATAGCCAAGCTTAATACCTAACCCTAACCAAGTTAGCTACTGTTTTTAGCAAAGGAAAAACAGTCCCAACAAGATTAAAACAGAATCCAAACACAAACAAATAATCCGCACACAAACGAGCATCCAAGATACCGAAAAACCAATACTAAATGTAACCAAATGATTTCATTCACTCAAACCAATATCCAAACATAAAATCAGTAACCAAACACTACTAAAAACAGAACCCTAAGCTTGGTATCAATGGTTGTCACACCCAAAGATACAAACCAAGGCTTACAAATGTTTAACTAAATGAAAATAAAATCTAAAACATGAAAATACCAAATGAGAGCTTCTGGAATGAAATCCTCGAGTCAAAGAGCTTCAAGGTCGGTTTTACGCCTGGGTCTTTGCTAGGGTTTTCGGCTGGAAATGCCTCTATTTATAGTTGCAAATTTCCCGTGACCGCGGCGCGCAGAAGTGAAATCCGCGGCGCGCGTACTTATCCGTTCCCCGTTTTTTCATCATTTAAATGTGTTCCACCGCATTAAGCCCGCGTCGCGCAGAAGAGAAATCCGCAGCGTGCGTACGAGTTTCTTTGATTTTTCATTCTTTCCAAACTTCTTCTCTTTTGTACACTTTCAATCCCTGTTTCGCTCTTTTTATCCAAACAAGTCCTGGCACGAAAAGTGAAAATACCCAGACATATTTGATATAATTTTATCAAGAACAGGGCTCAACAATGCCTAAAATGCTTAATATCACTAGGCGTTGTCAAACACCCCACACTTGTGCCTTGCTTGTCCCCAAGCAAGAGAGTTTTTAACAAATTATAATAAAGAATCAAACAATTTTTGACTGTGTTTAGTTTCAAAGTTTATTGCTCTATGAGTTAGAGTGGAATAGTTCGCGAAAACATAATTGAGTTGTTCTTTGGAATTCATGGCTTTCTAAAGAACCCTTGATTACAAACTTTCTGTCCACAATGAAGTGTACGTACTCATTCAGATTCTAAAGGCCATTAAGGAATTGTCCATGACTTTCGATGTTGTTCGTGTAGCGAGCTTTCAGAAATACCATCCCAGACCAGACGATCTTAGGTGGTAAGGTGCGTAAGGTCCATCCATTTTAGACCTACCAGCTCGAACAACAAAGGCCACAGATTGACAGTTCCTTCCTAAATTCCAATCCTAAAACATCTCAATCTTCTAAGCTCATAAAACTCAACTTATTTGACTAACTAATAGCATGATCACAAATAAACAGTATTTCTTGAAACGTACTAATGCTATCACAATCACAAACCATTCATTTCAAAATTGCAATTTATTAAAAATTTTGAAAAATATTGCTAGAAATTTTGAAAAGTTGATCATTTCTGCAAAAAAAATCTCAAAAATTTCTCTTTCGACCGTCCACACCCCACACTTAAAACCGTACAACGTCCCCGTTGTACAATTATTTCAAAACAAGGGAGAAAGAGTTACCCCTTTTTGGACGATAGACTGCTTGGTGCTCAATATCACAGGTATAATTGCGTACAGAAGGATCCTCGATTTCATATGCTGGAGTTGTAGCGCTACAGTAGGACACGCCGGTGGTCGAGACAAGTGGAGGGGGCACGGTGACCCCACACTTGTCTGAGACAACTCCTTCTCAATTTGATATATCATGCACAACTTAACAAACAAATTAAAACAAACATGACAAATAAAATATGAACAAACAATTATCAAAGAGAAATGTCATAAGTTTATACATATATCCAAAATATAAAAAGAAAAAATACATCAATCACTGCCAGGTGGCTTGGAGGATCCGGCCTCATGATCGTGGGACCTGGCTGGGAATGGTCGGGGGCGTCTGCCCTGTGCTGATGCGAGATGAATAAGTACCTCCCCGATCCACTCGAGAAGGTCCTCGATCCTCGTGACTCTGGCCTCCAGCCGGCGGAGGGCTGGTGAGTCATCCTGTTGTGGCTGCGGCTGTGCCGGCTCTGGTGCTGCTGGCTCTGGTCTCCGGCGTCTCCTGCCGGGCTGGGCGTATGCAGGCTGGGGTGCCTGAGGGGGATCAGTCGGTGCCCGGTTGTACTGCCCCGGACGCTGCAGCTCAATGAGCCGCATCCTCTCCAAGGTGCGTGCTGTAGTGCGCGATGGAGGCAGAGCGGTCAAGGAAGCTGCCACGGGGGCAGTGAGAATACCATATGAGCGGGCCAGGCGGGTAATGAAATACCCCCTGGCTAGTGGGATGCTGGAGGAGGCGCCGGTCGAGTGGGTGGAGAGGGCAACCGCAAGGGCGTAGGGGAGATGGAGGAATCGGGACGGGTCGAGGAGGATCCACAAATACGTCATGTCATCGCCCGACACCTTCTCGCCCCCTCCCGATGCATGATGGAGGTGGAGACGATCCGGTGCATAAGGCGGTGAAGTGGGTCGCGGAGGTGGCTCTCCCTCGAAGTCCCTGCCTCGTACATCACATTGGACAGCGGTGTCCAAACCTCCATGTTGGGAGGGCGTTCCGGCTCCCCCTGAATGCACGACCAGAAGAACCGGGCGAAGAAACAGTGCTGGAGGTCCTCTGGAGTGTAGATGCCTGCGCGCCTCCCGAAATCCCGGAGGTTGCACTCCCTGTGCACACCTCCCAAACGAAAACGTACTAGCCTGGAGCGTGGGTCCCCCGCCCGAGGTGCGAACTGGACGGTGGATATGAACTCCAGTAGTAGCTCCGTGTAGACCACGTCCTCGTCCGTGGCCATAATCCTGTCCCAACCACGGCAGGTGAACGATGCCTCCTCGTGGGTCCAGGTGCGGTGCAAAAACGGCTCGATCGCGCCCCAGAGCCCTGCATCCCTCAAGACGTCTCGGTCTATAACTGTCGCCTCGAGAACCCGGCGACTGGTCAATGCATCCCTCCGCGAGATGTACTCTACCGAACTGGCGAGCTCCGCGGGAAACTGAAGGAAGGCGTGGTCCAATCTGAACATCATCTGCAGCAAGAAAACACAAAGCGCAAAACAAAATTTTTTTGCAAAATTAGTCCTTTTCTTCCCCACCGCACCGCGGCGCGGCCCAAGAGCAAGGGCGCGGTGCGGCGCGCGACTGTTTCAAAAACCCCGATCCAAACTCGCGCTCTAACCTGCTAAAACTCAATCCAATCATACCACAAGGTAACCTCGATGCCGACTAGCTCGTTTAGGGTATCCATTTGGCAAAACAAACACCCTATGAGCTAACATTAGCGATTCTAAGTTTTTGAACTTTTTCGAATAAAACACTAAAATTAACTACCTAATCACTAGTTTAAACAACTAATAAGTAGTTAAAATAGCGTACCTTGGTAGCAGAAACAAAATAAGCAAGGAAAATCGCAAGAAAATTTCGATCACCAGAGCTCCGAGTCGTGTGAATTGAGTTGTGAGCCGCGGCTCACCTTATAAAGGAGAAAAACCGACGGATCATTTACCGCATCGCGAATTTATGCTTTGCGCGTCGCGCGTGTCACCAAATCAACCCCTGCGCATCGGGTTGATTTACGATCCCGCGTTGCGTAATTCAAATTCCCGCGGCGCGGATTTCAAAAATTTCAAAACTTCTCACATGACCCCACACTTATTTCAAACTACTAGTACCTGCAAAAAGATTGATGTATTTTTTGTATTTTATTCAAAGAATATAAATTCTAACTTATGACACGATGGGTTGCCTCCCAACAAGCGCTAAGTTTAACGTCTTCAGCCAGACGTGCTATTCCTACTACAGCTACGGTGGATCGTATGCCTTCTTCCTTTGCTGATTTTCAGTCACCACCATCCCTTTGTTGACCCACTGCTCCTCAAACTTTCCTGGGTCGAATGGCTTGTTGGTTCTCCTATTGCTACCCAGCTGCCGTCTTCTGATGATTTCCCGCGAGTGCTTGGAAGTAGCTTTGAACCTACAAGCTCGGTCCTTCCTTCTATATCTCTTCAAAATCACTGGCTTGACGTGAAGCGCGCCCAGTGCCGCTTCCAGTAGTTGTTTTGAAAATCTCATCTTACCAGTGTCCCACATGCTATCTTCGGTTTGCAATTTTGGCTTGCAATGCCAATAAATATTTTCCAATCGAATGGGATCGGAAGGCAACATATCGGGATGCTTCCATATTTCCTCATCGATGGTATTGATCACATCTAATTTTCCATTCATGAATGGATCATGAGTGGTGATAAAATCGTTTTTATTATTTTCAAATATCAATTTGTCAGCATCAACTTCCTGATCATCGTCCAACAGGTGGATCGGTACCAAGAGTGAGTGACTTATTTGATCTGATGGGGGTACAAAGTCACCCATCATCAGATCCTTACTTTCAAATTTCTCAAAATTTTCAAAAATTACGGGGTCGGGGGTAATATTGTCATCTACACCCCCTTCCTCAAAAACATCAACAATTTCAACAAATTCGGGAATTGTTGGGCTGGGATCTGTACTGTCACTTACAGTCCCCTCCACAACATCCTCATCAACCAAATTGTCTGGTGATGGTACAGATTCACCCAACACCAGATCAACATTACTAATACCCTCAAAAACATCAAAAGCTGTTGAGTCAAAGGTAGAATTGTCACCTACAACCTCTTCCTCAACAACTGTTTCGACCATCTCAATGGTCTCTTGATTTTCCCACGGTGTATGCCCTTCCATCACATATTCAGGTGATGCAAGTTCACACACATTATTATTGGTATAAAAATCACTAGCCTCCGGTTCTGGCGAAGGTGGTGAACATTTCCAACTTTCCTCTAACCTATCTAAAGAAGCTTGCACTTTTTCAATAGAAAACCTAACACTCACTAGTATAGCGGAGTCAGGGTCGATCCACAGGAGCTTCGTGGTTAGACTAGATGAGAGATTACCAACTAATAGTGTCACAGCTATAGTCGGATGATCTAGTTTCTATCTTACTACTCAATATCAAACAAAAAGCACTTCTCACACACCCAAGCCAAGCTCAGCTAAGCTCAAACGACCTAGTTACTTTCTGAACTCAGAAGTACATCTCTGAATCAGAAGCAATTGAAGGCATCCAAACTAGCAAAACCAAGCAAACATAAGCTAGCTAATAACTAAAAGTTCTATGGAATAGTCAATAGCCAAGCTTAATACCTAACCCTAACCAAGTTAGCTACTGTTTTCAGCAAAGGAAAAACAGTCCCAATAAGATTAAAACAGAATCCAAACACAAACAAATAATCCGCACACAAACGAGCATCCAAGATACCGAAAAACCAATACTAAATGTAACCAAATGATTTCATTCACTCAAACCAATATCCAAACATAAAATCAGTAACCAAACACTACTAAAAACAGAACCCTAAGCTTGGTATCAATGGTTGTCACACCCAAAGATACAAACCAAGGCTTACAAATGTTTAACTAAATGAAAATAAAATCTAAAACATGAAAATACCAAATGAGAGCTTCTGGAATGAAATCCTCGAGTCAAAGAGCTTCAAGGTCGGTTTTACGCCTGGGTCTTTGCTAGGGTTTTCGGCTGGAAATGCCTCTATTTATAGTTGCAAATTTCCCGTGACCGCGCCGCGCAGAAGTGAAATCCGCGGCGTGCGTACTTATTCGTTCCCCGTTTTTTCATCATTTAAATGTGTTCCACCGCCTTAAGCCCGCGTCGCGCAGAAGAGAAATCCGCGACGCGCGTACGAGTTTCTTTGATTTTGCATTCTTTCCAAACTTCTTCTCTTTTGTACACTTTCAATCCTTGTTTCGCTCTTTTTCTCCAAACAAGTCCTGGCACGAAAAGTGAGAATACCCAGACATATTTGATATAATTTTATCAAGAACAGGGCTCAACAACGCCTAAAATGCTTAATATCACTAGGCGTTGTCAGGATGCCACTCGTTTCTACGTGACTTTTACTAATGATTATAGTATATATGGATATATTTACTTGATCAAGCATAAGTCAGATACATTTGAAAAGTTCAAAGAGTTAAAAAATGAGGTAGAAAATCAATTGGGCAGGAAGATAAAGATGCTTAGATCTGATCGAGGCAGTGAGTATCTTAGTATCGAGTTCCTTGACTATCTTAAGGAATATGGAATAGTTTCATAGTTGACACCCCCCAGAACACCATAGTTGAACGGTTTTGTTGAGAGGCGAAATCGAACCCTGTTAGACATGGTTCGTTCCATGATGAGTCAAGCTTCTCTTCCCATCAACTTCTGGGGGTATGCCTTAGAGACTGCCGCCCACATCCTCAATCTTGTCCCAACTAAAAAGGTTTCCAAAACACCTCATGATATGTGGACGGGGAAAGCTCCATCGTTAGCACATATCAAAGTCTGGGGTTGTGAAGCTTTTGTGAGACGAGAAACTCACGACAAACTCGTAAAAAGAAGTGAGAGGTGTATATTCATTGGATACCCGAAACAGTCTTTTGGACACTTGTTCTACAGACCAAGCGAGGACGTGGTCTTTGTAGCTAGACGAGGAGTCCTTCGAGAGAGAGAGAGAGAGAGCTCATATTCAAAGAGGACACTGGGAGTACCATTGACCTTGAAGAAATTCAAGAGTCATCCGATGATACAACCTTAGGAGAAACTAGCAACCAACAAGAGGTAGAAGTTCCTGTTGGTACGACAGACATTTCATTACCTCTTAGGCGCTCCAGTGGAGTTAGCATGCCACCTGATTTTTATGGGTTCCATATAACTACGCATGGTGACACGTTTGTCATTGATAGGACACTGATAAATTTGGATGAACCAGCTAACTACAAGGAAGCAGTGGCAGCCCTGAGTTTGCCAAGTGGAAAGAGGCAATGGACAGCGAGATTAAGTCCATGTATGAATACCAAGTTTTGAACTTGGTTGACAATGTACCTAGTCGAAAGACAGTTGGGTGCAAGTGTATCTTCAAGAAGAAGACTGACATGGATGGAAAGGTACACACCTTTAAGGCTCGACTGGTTGCGAAGGTCTTTACTCAAATCCCGGGGGTTGACTATGATGCGACCACACACCTTAAAGGCTCGACTGGTTGCGAAGGGCTTTACTCAAACCCCCTGGTGTAACACCCGTATTTTTAACACAAAGTACACCTGAAATTTTTCATACAAAAGTAGGGGTACATTTATATTAAACAAATAGAATACAAGTAGTTATCAATAAATCTTATTCAATACAGAATTTTCTTGTGATCAAGCCGGGTATTACATTTTATTACCAAATGATAATACATATTCTTCAATTCTTAATGCTCAAGCATCTCCTTACCATTTCCTGAACCACTAGGACCTGAAACTCAATTCAACATACTACGGGTAAGCTATTTAAGCTTAGTGAGTAACATCAACAATAGAGTTTCATATAACAACATTTCATCATAGATATACTGAGTAAATAGGACCCATACAGTCCAAGTAATTGAGATCCACACAACCTCATAGTAGAACCCATACAGTTCAGCAGGTAGAGATCCACACAATCTCATGATAGGACCCATACAGTCCAGAGTTTAACTAACATTTATACATTACATAGCAACAAGCTGACAATGTATAGCAACGGGATTATGTCACTCACCTGAGTATGGTTCTTTCCGGATATTCTACGGCTTAAGACTTCTTCTTCCAACTGTTAATATAATTAAGTCTTAATAACTATAACACCAACATATGTCATACTATTGAACAACTTAAATCCTTTATTAATTTCCAATATGATATTTCATGATTTATCAAGTAAAGAACGACCAGGTAGAAGATTAGATAGGGTGGCAGGATCCTTTTAGCATTTTAGCCTTTCGGAAAATCCAACAACCAGATCCCAAGTAATCGGCCTAGTCACCGTCATCGTAAGTAAATCAATCGGTATTATTTTCGGAAATTATGAATTGTTATAATAACGACGTTTTTAAGGTTTTTGTTTACTATTGTTGGAAATAAGTATATATGTTATACTTATTAAATATTCTACTTCTTAACACAAATTATTTTACAATACAAAATTAAGCTATAGAAAGGTTTGTAGTTACCTTATGACCCTTCGTCGGGATTTATAACTCATTCGTTAGGCTTTCGAGCTTCTTCCGCTCACTTGCTTACATTCTAGTGCTTAGAAACATCTATATATTGGATTGAGATTTGTTGGTGTGGTTTATGAGATGCTTTGGGGGGGGGGTATTTATACTTGAATTCTTGAATAAAAAATGGCATGTCACTTTTGACAAATGATTTTAATAATATACTTTGTTGAAATTAAAGATGTTCTAGAATCAGTCTGTTCAAGACTGGTTTAGACGATCTTATACCCATTAAATTCACGTTTTTATCTGATATTCAAAATATTCATCTCAATACCTTTCCAGGGACGTATAGTACGTATTTATATGATTTTTCTATGATTTATTATGAATTTTTTAAAACAGACTATCTAATCTGTCAATTTCGAACTTTGTGCACTGGTTTGAGGTCCAAATAATTTTCCTAGAATTAATTATGATTTTTCTAAAAACTGCACAAAATGCTGATTTTTATATGAAATTGTAACTAAAGTTTTTTCTTAGCTTTATAATTACCAAAAATCATAGAATTCACAATAATTATAAATAACTGAAATACACGTCTTACAAGTCTCCCCTACTTATAAGAATTTCATCCCCGAAATTCAATTCAAGCATTAAAAATTCTTTCAACTATCTTTGCTTTCAGAAGATATATTTTTTATTTCAGAAGTATTTTCATTATCTTGTTCTAACCGAAGTCAAGCGGCGAATTTTGAAAAAAATGTCACTTAGGTAGTGAAAAGTCGCACCTACCGTAGATGGTTTGAATTTTTTGATAATAAGAACGTGGGTTGTCCTTTCGGTTCCCGCTGTAAGATACTATATAAATGGGTATGTAGTATCATCCATATCTACATCTTTTGCTACTACCAGTTTATTCTTATATAATCTCAGATTTCCAAATCGAGGTATGGAAAATAGATCTCCTATGGAGAATTTGTCAGACATTGAGCTAAATTTGGAAGAGGGTACTTCCCTATCATTTAATCAGATACCTCCACTGGGGTTTGGTAATTATAGTATCCTAAACTCCTTTTATTTCTTATTCCTTTTTCTATCGTTTTGATTTTTGTTTTAAACTATGTGAGGTATAGATTTTCCAGATATATTACCGCTGGATCAACCTCAAGATGATCTTGAAGTTTTTCCTCTGAAGAGTAGGGAGTCTTGAAGTTTTTCCTCTGATGAGTATTCTCCCTGAAGATCCACTGCCTTTAAGTCAAGACATCGCTGTTGGGCAATCTCAATATATACTTCCAGGTTAAGTCATTTTGTTAAGCTTTATGTTTATTTTGCTTAATTATCTAACATACGTTATATACAGATCCATTTGTAGATGATCATACTAATGATAATCTAAGCATGAACGTGCCCATATTGCATAGTAGAGTAGATCTAACAAATCAGAGGTTTCAAACTGACATTCAAAATCAGGATCAAATACAGCCGATCCATGATGACACTATCGGGCTCGCTTCAGCGAATCCTGAGTCCGTGGGTGGTTTTCAATATCAGGATCATTTTCAATTGATTCAAAGTAACTTAGAAAGTTTCAAGAATAGGAATTCTGGGTTTATGGTTGATTTTGGAAATCAAGAACTATTACCCATAATAGGTAACAATGAAAGTGTTAGTGATTAGGATCATACACAATTGATCCAAAATGAAAACGTTTCAACCTCGATTCCAAGAACCTTTGAAATTCGTAGAAAACGGGGTTCTAGACATGTATTGAGTAAGGAAACAATATCCATGCATTTTGATAAGCCCATTTTGGAAGCTGCAAGGGAACTCAACGTTGGATCAAGACAGTTGAAGCAACGCTGTAGGAAGTTAGGCGTCAAAAGATGGCCTCGACGACAGATTAAGAGTCTACAAACTCTTATTAACCATACTCAGGTTACGAATTGTATTTCTTTCTCCACAATTTTAATGCCATAAGATTGTAATGACTGAAAGTATTTATGCAACAGGAATTTGATAAAAATCCTAGTAGAGCAGACGTAATAGTTGGTCTAAAGAACGAGAAAAGAGCAATAGTCGAGGGTTCCAGTTCGAAGATAACTATTACCACAAAGAGATTGAGGCAAGTTGCCTTTAAGGCTGTTTACAAGAAAAGAAAGGTTAAGAAGAGGGAGGAAGCTTCATCAAGGACCCATACACAGCAGCAATCTCTGCCTTCTGTTTCTGCTATGAGTGGTTTTAAACATGATTTTCTCAATATCAAAAGTGAAGAGGGCCCAGAAGACTTGGCAGGTGACTTAGCCCGCCTTCGGCTTTCAGATTGAATTTCTACCAATATTAGTTTAATGGAACTATTGGTAAGAATGATGGTAGGTTTTCGATAATAGTTATTGGTCAGGTATTATTGAATTGCTCCCTAAATTTTGTATTCCTCCCCCACTTGGACTAAAGTCCAAGTCTGTTACTTTGATTTATTATTATTTTTTATTAGAAAATAAGTGAACCAAAATCATCACCCTAGTTGTTCTCAATGAACCCAAAGATCACCATTCAACAATAGAATGGTCAAGGACTAACACGTTTCATTAAAACTCACATCTAATATGCTAATTATTTACACTCTCAGTTCATTGGATTACTTTTGACCAATTCTTGACTCAGACGGGGATCCTGTTCTCTCGATAGTGGGAGCTCTACTATTACCTTCCACACCTAACCACGTCCGTTCCAAGACCCGTTCCAAAATATCCAATTCGCTTTTCACCGATATCTCCAACACATATGCCCTTACAAAGCATATGCCAACACTTTCCTAGAATACCAGGACTCTCATCCCGATCCTGCTACTCTAACTATTACGAAACTTTCTTCAATGATGACAAGTCGCCTTTTGAATACTTCTTAAAGGCTTCATCCTAACAATGAATAAACCAATAATTATAGCTACTATTCTACTTAACCAACTATTTCTACTCTCACGGTTTAAGTCTAGAGTCTTACTACTAAGATCTAGTTCGCTTAAACCATGGCTCTGATACCAACATGTAACACCCATATTTTTTACACAAAGTACACCCGAAATTTTTCATACAAAAGTATGGGTACATTTATATTAAACAAACAGAATACAAGTAGTTATCAATAGGTCTTATTCAATACAGAATTTTCTTGTGATCAAGCCGGGTATTACATTTTATTCCCAAACGATAATACATATTCTTCAATTCTTAATCCTCAAGCATCTCCTTACCTTTTCCTAAACCACTAGGACCTGAAACTCAATTCAACATACTACGGGTAAGCTATTTAAGCTTTATGAGTAACATCAACAATAGAGTTTCATATAACAACATTTCATCATAGAGATACTGAGTAAATAGGACCCACACAATCCAAGTAATTGAGATCCACACAACATCATAGTAGAACCCATACAATTCAGCAGGTAGAGATCCACACAATCTCATGATAGGACCCATGCAGTCCAGAGTTTAACTAACATTTATACATTACATAGCAACAAACAGACAATGTATAGCAACGGGATTATGTCACTCACCTGAGTATAGTTCTTTCCAGATATTCTACGGCTTAAGACTTCTTCTTCCAACTGTTAATATAATTAAGTCTTAATTACTGTAACACCAACATATGTCATACTATTGAGCAACTTAAATCCGTTATTAATTTCCAATATGATACTTCATGATTTATCAAGTAAAGAACGGCCAGGTAGAAGATTAGATAGGGTGGCAGGATCCTTTCAGCATTTTAGCCTTTCGGAAAATCCAACAACCAGATCCCAAGTAATCAGCCTAGTCCCCGTCCTCGTAAGTAAATCAATCGGTATTATTTTCGGAAATTACGAATTGTTATAATAACGACGTTTTTAAGGTTTTTGTTTACTATTGTTGGAAATAAGTATATATGTTATACTTATTAAATATTCTACTTCTTAACACAGATTATTTTACAGTACATAATTAAGCTATAGAAAGGTCTGTAGTTACCTTATGACCCTTCGTCGGGATTTATAACTCATTCGTTAGGCTTTCGAGCTTCTTCCGCTCACTTGCTTACATTCTAGTGCTTAGAAACCTCTATATATTGGATTGAGATTTGTTGGTGTGGTTTATGAGATGCTTTGGACGGTATTTATACTTGAATTCTTGAATAAAAAATGGCATGACACTTTTGA
Source organism: Cichorium intybus (assembly GCA_023525715.1). Lineage (NCBI taxonomy): Eukaryota > Viridiplantae > Streptophyta > Magnoliopsida > Asterales > Asteraceae > Cichorium > Cichorium intybus. Next base: position 61,858,648 of record CM042013.1, read on the forward strand.
CAAAAGATTTTAATAATATACTTTGTTGAAATTAAAGACCTTCTAGAATCAGTCTGTTCAAGACTGGGTTAGCCGATCATATACCCATTAAATTCATGTTTTTATTTGATATTCAGCATATTCATCTCAATACCTTTCCAAGGACGTATAGTACGTATTTATACGATTTTTCTATGATTTATTATGAATTTTTGAAAACAGACTATCTAATCTGTCAATTTCGAACTAATCTGTGAAGATTGTAATTTTTACCATAGATAATGCCATTTTCAATGTTACTATTATTTTTGGTAATTGTACTATACTCAATTTTTAAACTTTGTGCACTGGTTTGAGGTCTAAATAATCTTTCTAGAATTAATTATGATTTTTCTAAAAACTGTACAAATTGCTGAGTTTTATATGAAATTGTAACTAAAGTTTTTTCTTAACTTTATAATTACCAAAAATCATAGAATTCACAATAATTATAAATAACTGAAATACAGGTCTTACACCTGGGTTGACTATGATGAGACCTTCTCACCAGTGGCCAAGATTAAGTCCATTAAGATAATGCTTGCCATAGCTGCATTTTATCATTTTGAAATTTGGCAGATGATGTCAAAACCGCTTTCCTTAACAGGAAGTTGGCTGAGGATGTACACATGAATCAGCCAGAGGGTTTTGTAGACACAAAGCATCCTAATAAGGTATGTAAGCTTGAGAAATCAATCTACGGATTGAAACAAGCTTCTCGCAGCTGGAATATCTGCTTCCATGAGATTGTCAAAGAGTTTGGTTTCTCTGGGAGCGAAGATGAGTCCTGCATGTATGTCAAGGCTAGTGGAAGTATAGTCACTTTTCTGGTGCTGTATGTTGATGATATACTGCTCATGGGAAAAGACATTCCAACTTTGCAAGATGTCAAGTCTTGGCTTGGGAAGTGTTTCGCCATGAAAGACCTAGGAGAATCTGCCTATATTCTCGGGATAAGAATATTGAGAGATAGAAAGAAGAAACTAATAGGACTTAGTCAAAGTACATACTTGGATAAGGTACTAAAGAGGTTTAGTATGGAAAATTCCAAGAAGGGAGAGCTGCCTATCCAGAGCAATGCAAAGTTGAGTAAGACTCAAAGCCCGAGTACAGATGAGGAAATAACTGACATGAGTCGGGTACCTTACGCTTCGGCAGTAGGGTCGATCATGTACGCTATGACATGTACTCGTCCCGATGTGTCCTTTGATTTGAGCGCAGTCGTTACCAGGGGAACCCTGGTGGAGCGCATTAGATAGCTGTTAAGAATATACTCAAGTATCTGCGGAGGACGAAGAACATGGTTCTAGTCTTTAGTGGCAGTGATACATTGAGAGTTTGTGGGTACACAGACACCAACTTCCAGACAGATAGAGACAATAGTCTGTCTCAGTCGGGCTGGGTATTTCTTTTGAATGGACGAGCGGTCACTTGGAAGAGTTTCAAGCAAGAGACGGTGGCTGATTCTATGTGTGAATCAGAGTACATAGCAGCGAGTGAAGCATCGAAAGAAGCGGCTTGGCTGAAGAACTTCATCGGTGACCTTGGAGTAGTCCCGAGTATTCAGGAGCCTATGGAACTATTCTCTGATAACGAAGGAGCGGTTGCTTTGACAAAGGAACTGAGAGATCATGGAAAATCCATACATATCGACAGAAAGTACCACTACATCATGCATAGAGTAGAAGAAGGTCACCTCCTTGTAAAGAGGGTATCATCTGAAGATAATCCTGTAGATCCCTTAACAAAGGCTCTGAGTAGGATCAAGCACAATCAGCATGCTAGGAGCATTGGATTGAGAGATGATGTTAGTTTTTTGTAATGAGATATTTTTTTGAAACTTGTAACAATGTAAATGTAATTGACTTTGGTGATTTAATAATTGAGATTTATTGATGACTATTGTTCACTGCTATTTGACAATTGTTTATCATTATATTTCAATTTACATGTTTTAATTCTTGAATAATATGATTATTCGAAAGATCCACAGTCACTCATACTTTAGGGAGTAAGTATGAATCAAGACTGTCATAAATTGGTTTGTAGATTATCTAATGAGTTAGACATAGCAACAACATTGCTACAATGTTCATGAGTACTTAAAAAATGGAGATTTGAGTATTGGATGCTCAAAGGATTGCTTCATGGATTATATCATGAGCAATTTTGAGACGATAACATCTTATGATCTTGAAGCGGAGACATATGTGATATGACTTATGATTTACAAGGCAATTGTTCATTGACTATGCGAAAACGCATCGGTAACTCGATGTTATAAAACATGTTGTTGTGAGTGATTCATCTAGTAAAAGATATAAGCGTATGAGTCAAAGCTTATTCGTTCCTTGACCCTGATAAGAAATAGATATCTGTAGGCCTCTCGATGATTTTGAAGTTGACTGAAGGTGTTGGCCAACCAGGACTTAATTAATGTGTTCAATTAATAGTCTTAAAGTCATATGCAAATCATAAATTAGGAAACAGAGTATCGGACTAAGATTGATCTTAATGCATGTCTCAAGTCCGAAAATATATTGTTGGACTGAGGAGAATTTAATCACTTATCTATGGACAGAACTGACTGGGTCAGAGTCGGAAACTACAGTTTGATAATCAGTTAGAGGATAAATTAGTAATTATAGTCATAGACTTATCCAAGTGGGAGACTATTGGATTAGGTGTCTAAGCCATGACTAATAATTTGTATTTACCTAATTGATAGTAGCAAAGTCCATTTGGGTTGCCCTCATAGTTAGAGGTTTGGCAGAAATTCCAGGAGAGATGAATATTGATTTATTATATGATTAATAAATTAATAGAAATAAAAGAAATAGTTTATTAATATATTATGGAGATAATGTATTATATAGAAATAGTATTATTTGATTAATAATTAATCAGAAATTAATTGGATTAATTTTTGTGGCATTAATTAGATTAATCGAGAGTACGGGGGCTAAACTTGTGACAATTCAATAGTTGAATTGGACACGCGCGACGCGCGTGTGTATGGGCCGCGACGCCCGTATTAGTCAGCCGGAAAATAGCTTAGAGATAGGGTTTATCTTAGTTTGAAGTCAAATGAGGTTTATCTCTAAGGGTTATCTGGTAGCCTATAAATATGGACCACTAGACCTCATAAATCGGTGCTAATTCCCTCACTCTCTTTGGATTTCGTGACCTCCCTAGCTTGGGTGTGACTTCATTTGAGGCAGGACATGTGTGTTGCTTAGCTTCCAAGATTAACTAAAGGTTGATTTTTCATATTTATTTCTTTTATCATTTTTGTTTGGCCTTTAGGATTTTATTATATGTTCAAAGTTAGAAAACATAGATCAAATCTAGGTTGCATGTGAACTTAGGATTAAAGTTTATTGATTTCATAAAACCTTTCATATATATATATATATATATATATATATATATATATATATATATATATATATATATATATATATATATATATAAATATAATATTCAAACGGTAAATGTTTGAACATCGTTCAAACTTGAAACAAGTTTATTTATCTACATAATAAATCTTATAAAAGAGGTTATTCAACCAATGTGGATAAATTTTTATCATGTATCACATAATTTGAATACTTTTAGAAAACAATAGAAGTGGGCACCGGAAGGTACCCATCCAAATTTTACGAGATCGGTCTTAAAGCTCAAACCAATGGTTCATTGAATGTTGTAACCATTGACTAAACCGGTTACAATCAATAACACAAAAGAACAAATATACAGGGAAATAGTTTTAGCCTCTCTATTTATAAAGACTTGCTTTCACTTGGAATTTGTTTATTAAATGATGTGGGACTAGAAATATATTAGCCTATTTACTTATAGATGTTTGATTTCAGTTTAATTGTGTTTCTTAAGCGATGTGGGATACGAAAATGAAATAAAATAACACACTATGAAAGAAAGTTTGATCCCACATCGTAATGATAAACCAACTTAAGAATTTTTTTATTCTATAAATAAATGTCCTCTTCAAAGTAAAACAATTATATAAATGATTAGTCAGTTTTATTGTTGGAAACATTTCCAAATATTAAATTACAAAGAAATATATAGTAAAGGTTTTATATATTTTATTTTAATGTGTTCGAACTTTAAAAATACATCGGGTCGATCTCGATATGAACTCTATATTCCTTCATCAACTTGTACAAAACAACTTGCACCATACTATATAATCCAATTTTAAACTTTCGTGATACAGTGTGTGCTTTTCAAAATCCCAAAATCGCATAATTGATGCGATGTGCGGTTTTGACTATATATCGTACAGTAAACACCATTGATAGATACAATAAAAGCCTTTGCGGATCTATAACAAAATATATACAATATCCCTCAATTTTATCAATGCACAAAGTGTAGGTAGATTATATTAAAATCATGTAGTTTGAGATATTGATTTATCTTCAACCATATTATTTCTAATTTTGTTTTATGAATTTTATTCATTTATTGTAATTTTTACAGTTTTTTGTCTTCTATAATTTTGATACATGTATCTATTATCATATAATTGGAAATAATAAAGACATTTTCTATAAACTTTTTTAAAATGGTATGAGAATAACTTGTATTTGTCTATATTTTAACTATATAATTTTTCTTTCTACGCAACGCGCGGATATTCGCCTAGTATGAGGATAAAATAGTCATGAATTTAGATTCACTGAAAAAAAAACAATTTCTATATATATAATGTTTTATACACGGGAAATCTCTAGTAAAGTCCCAATATTTTGGGTCAGTTTATACAAAAGTCCTAAATTAATTATTTTTACACAAAAAGACAGAATACCGGTTAATGTAATCAGAACAGCCATTTTAACCTTTTCAACATGTTAATTGACCATGTTGAATGCCATGCCAGGTAGCTGACGTGGCAGCATGCCACATCATCGAGCCCTTTACTTGAAAAAATAAAACCAACAGGAAAGAAAATGAAGGCTATGAGAATCGAACCCAACACCTCTCACTCACAAAACAAGAATCTTACCACTAAGTTGAGACGATTAAAGTTTATGTTCCTCCAACTTTTATATATAGCAAGTAACTCTGGAGATGATATTCGCATCCAAGTGAAAGAAATGATTGTTGTAGGAATCGAACCCATCACCTCCAGATCACAAACAAAGGTTCGTACCACTAGGCTGGAAATAATTTATTGATTATTCTTTGGCTTTTTGATATATAATGTGTAATACCGGAATGATTGTTATTATATTATTAATATTATTATTAGTGTTATTATATTTATAAATGTAAGTAAATATAATACTTATTAAATATGTTATTATTAATATTATTAATTAATACACGTATTTTAAAATGTATTTTCAGTATATAAATCCGTTTTTATCTCTCTCTCTATATATATATATATATATATATATATATATATATATATATATATATATATATATATATATATATATATATATATATATATATATATATATATATATATATAAGTTCATAAGTACAAACAACAAAACAATTGTAGGTTAGTGGTGAGAACCTTGGATGATTATTAGGAGGTGGTGGTTTGATTCCCATGACCTGCATTTTGTTCACATAGATGCGAATTTTAATCTCCATAGTTACGCATTATATAATAACGTTCTGTGACCATATCGGATAGTCGTTCCAGCCTGGTGGTAAGTGGCTTGGTTTGTGAGTGAGAGGTGGTGGGTTTAATTCCCACACCCTCTTTCTTTCCTATGAATGCTATTTTTTCCAAGTAAAGAACTTGCTTTTATTTATACACACATACATCATAATTCATTCAGCTCACTTTATTCATACAATAGTTAATAAGGGAAAGGGAAATAAAACCTTATAGCATTAAGATATATAACATTGTTTCTTTTTTACTTAATACTAAAAAGTTGGCTTAGTGAGTTACGTGGGATGTTGGCTACTTTATATATTAACTATTAGTCTTCATGTTTTACAAAATGACCCTTTTATATATCTATAATTTTTCATTAAAACCTCCCACAAAAGCCATGGTTTCATGTTGTTGGATTAGGTGTCTAAGCCATGACTAGTAATTGTAATTATCTTATGAATAAAAGCAAAGTCCATTTGGGTTGCCCTCATAGGTGGAGGATAGATGTATAGTTCAGTAGAGAGAATAATTGATTTATTAATTGTTTAATAAATCAATAGAAAATAAATATATGGTTTATTAATATATTTAAGTGTTAATATATTAATTAGAAACTATAATAATTAATTAAGTTTTAATCTAGAATTAATTGGATTTGATTTAGTGATTACGTTAATTAATTAAAAAGGTGCAGGGACTGGTTGGCATTTATTCAATAGTTGAATAACTGGCCAGGTAAAAACCAGGGGCAAAGTTGGCGCCACCCTGGAGGCTCCTCCAGGGTTTTGGCGAAACCCTAATTAGGGTTTGGGAAGTCTGGTCCAAGTGGCCAAAAGCCTTGTCCACTTGGAGGCTTTCAAGGGTTTCAGGTGTAACCTTAGGAGGCTATATAAGCCATGCCTCCCTCTCTCTGTGATTACTCTGCTGGACTGATTCTTCCATCATTTGGGTGTGACTTGCATTTGAGACAGGATCTCTTTGCTGCTTGCTTGAAGGATCATAAGATCAAAGGTTGGTTTTCTTAATTAATCTTTAGAATTGAATTGTATCCTTTAGGATTTTAGTTTATTATCTTCATAGAAGAAAACATAGATCATCTTAGGGTTGCATGTGAACCATAGAAATTTTTTGTGTTCATTGTTTGCATAGAAACCCTTCAGTGGTATCAGAGCATAGGCTTGTTTTCTTATGTTTGATATAAACTGCATGAAATTGTTTTGAGCCTTGAGGTGTTTTGCGAAAACTCCTCCTTGTGAGACTCTTTGGTCGACGGTTTGGCTAGGGTTTCCTAACCCTAGCCGCCAAGCCCTAATGGTCCCCTTTGATTGCTTGATTTGCTTGCCATAATAGTATGTTTTTATTTTTGGTAATGAGATTAATTAAATAACTTGAACCTTCTTGCTTGGGTTGTAATTTTCGAGAATCACAAGGACCATTATAGAAAAATTAATTTGATTAATTTGGCAATATCTAACTTAGATTTAATTAGTTTAATTAATTGATTAATTAAAGGACCAATTAAATCAGTTTAAAGAATTAATTTAAAATTTTCAAAAATTAGTAAAAATTTGCGAAAATTAGAATGAAATTAATTCTAAAATATTTTAATAAGATTAAAATATATCTTATATGTATTTATGATTAAAAGTAAATTTAATATATATAAAAAAATTGGTTAGTCTACCGTTAGTAGGCCTCATTCACAAAATTGTCGTCTAAAGAGGGTATAAGGCGACTGACTATATATATATATATATATATATATATATATATATATATATATATATATATATATATATATATATATATATATATATATATATATATATTACTAGTATTTAAATTAATCAGACAATAAACTTAATATGAAATAAAATATCATTAATACAAATCACAGTGAACATTCATTACAAACAGGAAAATAATGTGCACTTTATAGCTTATATCCCAAGTTCCAACCCAACTTGCTACCTCTGGAAACACACTTCATCTATATAGTAACGTCTTCAATCCATGATTAATCTATAAATTGACATACAAATGAGAATTGAATGTAGAACACAAACTATCTAGAAATACGGTTCATCCATGATTAATCATACTTAATCTATAACAAGTAACCAAGTTTTAGAATTTGTTACCTATCCTAAATGATGGAAGGTGTCATGAGTATCCTGATTGTTATGATTTTCACACTTTGTGTCATATTTTTTATATATCAGAGCAGTAAATAGCTTCATAGTACTTCCTTTGTTTGTTTCCTCACTTCATTGTATGATTAATATTGTCGACCCAAAAAATAAAATAAGTTAATTATATAAAACATGAAAATAGAAAAAAAATCTAATGACTGATATTGTAGACTCAAAAAACAACTAGTTCCACTATAAAAAAATATTTTAAAGGATGACTTTTAATCCTTGATATCATAAAAAATATATTTAAAAAACTTTAAATAGGGGAGTTGTAAAAAAATATCAAATATTAAAATAAAAATTAATCATTATTCAATAAATAATAAATCATTAAATGTTATATATAAAATTAAAGTAAAATAAAATATTACCGGATAAAATTAGTTAATTATATAAAACATAAAAAAAATCTAACAGAATGAAAATCATTGTTATTTTCAACCTAAAAACTAGTTTTACTTAAAAAAAGTATTTTAAAAGATGAATTTTAATATTTGATGTCTAAAAGAGTGTATTATTAAAAAAAAACTTTTAAATAAGAGAGTAATATACAAACAACAAATTTTATCTATACGATAATTTAATTTTCTTTACATATATTATACAAACAACAAATTTTATCTTTACGATAATTTAATTTTCTTTACATATATTATGCAACTCTTTTAAAGTATTAATTATATAAAAATTGTTATGTAGAAATCACTAGCTTTATAAATATGTTACACTAATATTTTCTTTTCTTTTTTCAAATAATCTTATTTCTAATTATTTGAACTTTTGAGTTTCAGTTTCAGGAAGTTTTTGCGGACAAAAATACCCTTTGCGTTGTACCCCACCATCACCTTCTCCCATCGCCTGCACCATCTTCAACCTCCAGCCATTTCCAACCTTCATCACCTCCACGTCTCCCCAACGAACCCAAACCTCACCACCTCCGACGACCAACCATTTCTAACATTCATCTGCCGTCGCAAAATCCATCCCCTGTACACCTCAGGCCTCACCATCTCCAACCCCCAACCCATGTACTCGACTTTTATGGTAAAAAAAAAAAAAAAAAAAACGCAGGTCTGTGTCTTCAGCCTCCAACTCGTCGCCTCATCTCGCAATGCTTTCACCTTTTCCATCTTCATCTTTCGTGAACACCCATATCGTTATCGTTCACAAAGGTAACTTTTCCCTCCTTAAATTTCATCTATTTTTGATACTGAGTTTTTGTGTAATTTGGGTTAATCTGAAGACTCTTTTCCTGTTCCTGAAAAGTGCTTTCTTAGTTTGCTGGATTCATTGTAGATTCTTTTTGTTTAATCTGTGTGTGTATATTATTAGGGATCGTTTATGGTTTTTTTTTGTTTCAAATATGGTTATTTATAGAACATAAAAAAAACCAATATCATAGATTTTTTAAAATAAATTAAAGGCTACATTTACATAAAAACGTTGGACAAACGGGCAACAAGCTGCGCCGCTAGCCCTTTTTGAATGGCAAAGCTGATACGCTTGAAAACAAAATCCATAGATCTAATGGACATGATGGTACTATGCATAACCCGTTGAACTCTGTTGAGTAGCTCCACAGCTTCAGGTGCGAGAAAACCAAAGGTATCAAAAGCGAAAGGGATAAACACATGTTGATTCTCACGACATGCCTTTTCGTGTTTATCCACTTTGCATGCAGCTGCTTTCAAAGCCGCGTGCCCCCGTGTGAAACCTCCACCCCTCAAGTGCACAAGAGGGGAAACGCCGGTAAGGTCCACACATGCATGTTTACCTCGCATCCATCCGAAGACCAAAATGTCAGCAGGCCTGAGTGTAGATATCTCGTCTGACGGGTCAGTCAAAAAGTTAACAGGCGCTTCTTTTCGTACCGAAATCCTGGCACGTCGGCAGACGTCAAAAAGAACATCCCTAACAATATCATGTCGGTATTTGAAACCTGGGAGCTCCCGACAATGAACAACATGATCTCCAAAAGAGTCCAAGCACGCCTTGCGACAAACCGGACATATCTCGTCGACCGGAAAAAGAGGAATCATAAGGCGGTACCGTAGAATAGCGCGATATTCCACAAGGGACATATGTAAATCGAGGCCGTCAATGGGGATAGCTAGCAAAAAATCCTGAGCATGTGGTGCTCGAAGACACTCCAATACGGCTTTCTGCCTGAACGTCATGCGAAAGTCGTCTTCCATATCCTTGACGATCTTACTAAAGAGAGCATTCGCCAATGTTTTTTGGGATTTAGGGGGGACGATGTCCTTATTAGCGAAACCGTTACAGTCAAAATCTGGAATTGTGCCACGCAGACGATCCAAAGCAGAATAATAATCAATGTCCATACCACATATGCCACTGTTGCGCAAGATGTGGTCTTGTAAGGCCCAAGATTGGGTCCTCGAGGCTACAAAAGCGTACGAGGAAGCCTCACTAGCCGAGTACAAACCCAAACCACCAAAACGTATTGGTAAGGAAACCAACCGCCACTAGAAGTCTCCAAAGTAAGGGCCACCACTAACCACAATGTCTTCGATGGAACCACGCAATCCTTTGTCAAAAAACAAAGCTGCCTCCTCCATGTGCATCGGTTGGCAAGTTCTTAAACCAAAGAAAAGTTTAGCAATGCCCATACAAGAACGTAGCAAAAGGAGCTCACTCTGCGGGTCACAAAGCTGAGGGAAGAAGGCCCATCAAATCAACAGCCTTGACAGCTCTCTTCAAGGCCAGCCCACTAATGAACCTAGCGTCTCTGCTAACACCCCCCCAAGGAGCTTTACTCCCAAAGAAGGTCTACCAATATCTGCTAGGAAACAGCCGTCACGAAGTTTCTTACCATCACAAGAGTGCCAAAAAATCTCGATTTTCTTAATATTCAGCTCCAGACCCAACCGTGGACCATCCGCCTGAATAATGTTTAACACACTCGCCACCTCATCGGAGTCTCCAATAACGGTCCCATCATCTAAATACCAAGCATGGAGCAGGAGCTTGCAGTTGTCTCGAATCTTATGCACGATAGGGTGTAAAACAAGGGCAAAAAGAAGGGGTCCCAAGGGATCGCCTTGTTGAACCCCAGTGGTGGACCATATATGGGTGTCTCCTATGTAAAGCCTGGATGCCCTCCCATATAAGAAATCGACCCACAAGAAAATAGAAGGGCACATCTGTAACGCCCGGTTTTTCAGCCTGGAATTTACAAGATAATATCACCAGGGATCATCCCATGATCCAAGCCAAGCGTTACCTATCCTGCAAAACCACATAAAATAAAGGGGTAAGCTATAAAGCTTAGTGAGTAATCTAATCACAGTATGACCTATATGGTCACACACGTTACAGGATCACCACTCCTGTCAGCTTCACAGTTCTATCCGACTCGTACTTCACACTGTGAAACTACCGTATTACCCGACGTCACTCGCTATACAGTATTATCCACTGATGCTCACTATGATCCACTGATACTCACTATTAGACTATGCCACACAGTCTTATCTTACATCGTCACGTCTCACCACTTTAGCTAATGTCACCTCTTTTTATTTATTATTTGGTATTAATTTTTATGAATTCTTATACCGTCTCACGGTATACCCACTCACTTAACGGCTTTCTCATACAAGTATGGTCATAGTACATCTATGATTACCCCGTGTTTTATTAGTATATGGTAAATCTTGCAGTCCCCTGACATGCATTATATACCATTACTTAATCACTCTGCTCAGTATCATCTTGTGATACTTTCGAATTTATAATTTCGACCTACCCTCACGACAACACACATATTTCCCACATAAGTATTATTATAATACTTTACAGCTTTATAATTCCAATACAGCTTTATAATTCCAATACGGTACTTCATGATTTATCAAGTAAAGAACGGCCAGGTAGAAGATTAGTTGGGGTGGCAGGATCCTTTCAGCATTTTAGCCTTTCGGAAAATCCAGCAACCAGATCCCAAGTAATCGGCCTAGACACCGTCCTCGTAAGTAAATCAATCAGCATTACCTTTGGAATTATGAACTATTGGAAATAAATTTATTACACCCCTCGTATTTTATAGTTTAACACATATAGACTATTAAGGAGATACGGTAGCGATTACTCACCTAAGATTGGCGTTTTCGCAAAGCCTTGGCACGTTTCCCGTTCCGCTCTTCCAACACTTCCCGAGCACCTCGTTACCGGCTACCGCTCGCTCCTAACTCCTCCCGACATATTTTCCTCACCAGAACACTCCTCGATATCGTAAGGTTGTTTGGTGTTTGTTGTGAGTTGAAATGAAGAAGTTGAGCCTCTATTTATAGGGCTTGGAAACACTATTCACGACATCATCACGACGTCATCATGACATCAGCGACACTATTTACGACGTCATCACGACATCATCGTCGATGTCATCACGAGGTAAGCGCTTACTTCATCTCTCGGTTACTATTCACGCCGGAGCACTATTCACGCCGGAGTTACTATTCACGCCGGAGTTACTATTCTTTTTTTTTTTTTTTTTTTTTTTTTTTTTTTTGAAAAACGGTCGTTACAAGTTCTCCCCCCTTTATAAGATTCCGTCCCCGGAATCTCCAACGTTGACATACACTTATTCTTCCACTCAATCATTCTCTATTTTAACACAATATGGTTGTATTAGTAAAACCCAAAGGGTATTACAATACTAGCACATTAACCACCTCTAATCAACTAGGTCAACCTATTGAGACTAATAAGTACTCGTTATGTAATCTCATATACTCACAATACTGACATCATGGATGCAAGGTACTTGTTATGCATCGTATAATCACAATCACATGTTCTCCACATCAAATCACAACCCCTGCTATTCACAACCTCAACAGCTCAGCTATTCACCAGACACCCGACTGTATGTGTGTTAGAACTGCCAGCCAATAAAGCCATCACAACACTTGTATGTGGTCCCACCACAATTACTGCTCATAAGATCCACAACACATATGTGGTCTTACCAAATGTGGCCCCACTAAATAAGTGGTCACAACCACAAGTACTATTAACCCCCAGAATAACTGGTCACAACTACAAGTTACCAGTGGCCCCACGGAATAGGTGGTCCCAACCACAAGTACAAGTAGCCCCATAGCATAAGTGGTCCCAACCACAATACTAGTAGCCCCACCTAATAAGTGGTCCCAACTACAAGTATAAGTGGCCCCACAGAATAAACAGCTTTTCGCTCTAAAGGCTTAACAGTTAACACACATACGACTGCACAGCTCTACAACCAACCACATGACACCAAGAATCCTCACATCAGCTCAGCCTCCACATACAACTACAAAATTTCCACTCACCATAGGATACCATATCCATGGTTATCACCACTTAATACTTACGTATTCGTCCGCACAGCTAATATCAACTAGGTATTCAACCAGCTACCGACACAGTTTATCCACGGTTACTTGCCTACGAGTTACCTACTTAAGAGGTATTCACTTAGTCATTTATGAAACATATACCCTTAGTGTATTGGATTCCTTACGACCAACTCCCGATTCGAACGCGGATCCTGTGCTTTCAATAGTAGGAGCTCTACTACTATCTTCCACACTTACCCTCGTTCGTTTCAGAACTTGTCCAGAAGTCCCCAATTCACTTCTCACGATAATTTTACCGCCTATACCCCAGGTTGTTTTACGAACATAGTCGTAGAAAATTTTTCACATAAAAGGATTTACCTTATGGATATCACTTATCATGCAATTTGGCCAACTCAAAAATTCTAGGACTATTTAGTTCCTACTGCCTACACTTTAATGGCATTTAAGCACACATATATTACAGAAATATCAACAAAAACTAAGCACTTAACATTTACATCAGTAGAAAAAAAATCAACTATGTTTGGGAAAAATACCCCATTACATTCTTTGGTTATAACCTCACCTTTATTTTTTTTAGTGATGATTGGATGGTCCCTGGTACTTAGACATAGTACCCTTAATTCTTCTAGAATGGAAGGAATAAATCAATTAGTCTTATGTTTACTCAGGACATCTACCAGCCTTACTTCTTTTATGTCTCCGGTGAATTTTCCACATAATCTACTCTACCAGTATCTCAAGTTATACTCTCCTGCTTAATATTCTGAGCCGCGTATACTCAGTACGTCGAGTCATACGTATCTGCTCAAACTCCACCGCTCAGCACTCGGAGCCGCGCATATCCTGTGCGTCGGATCATGCGTATCTGCTCAGTGCATCTTGCGAACATCTCTGGGTTGCTCAGTACGTCGAGCCACTCTTTATCTCTCAATTCCTCAACCCCATATTATCCACATGCTAGACTTAGACATGTCTACTACCACATACCTCAACACTTGTCTCATTTAGAGATTGTATAACTCCTCACGAACTCATTTCTTATAGTTCTTACTATCTTACATCCAATCATCACATATATTTATCACTTTTTCTTTGCTATGGTTGTCGCCATATATTTTCATAAATCCACCCACCAACTCGTACTTTTAGAATTTTTATTTCAACTTATACTTTTTCAAATTTCACAAAATTTTTCTTTCAAATCAACTTTCAAAACTCTCTTATTTGACAAAATTTGCATCTGGATTTACCTTTCCCGTATTTGGGAAAATATCACACAAACTCACTCATTTTCTCTAGTTCTTTTTATCTCTGAAAGAGTTTACTAACATTTTTATTATCATGTTAGAATAACTGCTTTATCAACGTTCGACTTTTATCACAATATGTTTGTGATTTTTTTTATATATTTTAGCACACAATTCTCGTATGTCTACTAATTTGAGTCTAGGGATCTTATCCTAGTTCACTCAAATCTTGGCTCTGATACCAACTTGTAACGCCCGGTTTTTCAGCCTGGAATTTACAAGATAATATCACCAGGGATCATCCCATGATCCAAGCCAAGCGTTACCTATCCTGCAAAACCACATAAAATAAAGGGGTAAGCTATAAAGCTTAGTGAGTAATCTAATCACAGTATGACCTATATGGTCACACACGTTACAGGATCACCACTCCTGTCAGCTTCACAGTTCTATCCGACTCGTACTTCACACTGTGAAACTACCGTATTACCCGACGTCACTCGCTATACAGTATTATCCACTGATGCTCACTATGATCCACTGATACTCACTATTAGACTATGCCACACAGTCTTATCTTACATCGTCACGTCTCACCACTTTAGCTAATGTCACCTCTTTTTATTTATTATTTGGTATTAATTTTTATGAATTCTTATACCGTCTCACGGTATACCCACTCACTTAACGGCTTTCTCATACAAGTATGGTCATAGTACATCTATGATTACCCCGTGTTTTATTAGTATATGGTAAATCTTGCAGTCCCCTGACATGCATTATATACCATTACTTAATCACTCTGCTCAGTATCATCTTGTGATACTTTCGAATTTATAATTTCGACCTACCCTCACGACAACACACATATTTCCCACATAAGTATTATTATAATACTTTACAGCTTTATAATTCCAATACAGCTTTATAATTCCAATACGGTACTTCATGATTTATCAAGTAAAGAACGGCCAGGTAGAAGATTAGTTGGGGTGGCAGGATCCTTTCAGCATTTTAGCCTTTCGGAAAATCCAGCAACCAGATCCCAAGTAATCGGCCTAGACACCGTCCTCGTAAGTAAATCAATCAGCATTACCTTTGGAATTATGAACTATTGGAAATAAATTTATTACACCCCTCGTATTTTATAGTTTAACACATATAGACTATTAAGGAGATACGGTAGCGATTACTCACCTAAGATTGGCGTTTTCGCAAAGCCTTGGCACGTTTCCCGTTCCGCTCTTCCAACACTTCCCGAGCACCTCGTTACCGGCTACCGCTCGCTCCTAACTCCTCCCGACATATTTTCCTCACCAGAACACTCCTCGATATCGTAAGGTTGTTTGGTGTTTGTTGTGAGTTGAAATGAAGAAGTTGAGCCTCTATTTATAGGGCTTGGAAACACTATTCACGACATCATCACGACGTCATCATGACATCAGCGACACTATTTACGACGTCATCACGACATCATCGTCGATGTCATCACGAGGTAAGCGCTTACTTCATCTCTCGGTTACTATTCACGCCGGAGCACTATTCACGCCGGAGTTACTATTCACGCCGGAGTTACTATTCTTTTTTTTTTTTTTTTTTTTTTTTTTTTTTTTTGAAAAACGGTCGTTACAACATCCTTCTAACCTCGCGGAGTAAGACGGATTTATCCACCATGTTAAAAGCATTCGAGAAATCCACCGCAAGCAGGGTAAGGGACCCATTATCGTGGTGTTTACACAACACCCGATTGGCACAATGCAAAACAGCCTCGGCACCCCCGGACACGCCGACCCCAAATTGAAAATCTTTTAGGTATTTAACCATATCTTTCCCAACAACCTTCATAGCCACCTTCGAAACGAACCGTCTCCATATAGTACCAACTGCAATTGGTCGGATCCCGTTGTCTGGTTTAATAAGTGGCGTGAGAGGAGCAGAAGCAACAAACTCTGCCAAAATAGAAATACATCTTCCCCCCAACCACAAATTAACAACTGTGGTGATGGCCCGTAAGAGATCTGTGGCTAAAGCTGACCCCTCTCCGCATAGGGCATCTAAAATATGTTGGGCCCTCAAGCCATCTCTACCACATGAAGTCCCTTTAAGGAAAGATTTAATGCAACCAAGAACACTATTGAAATCGGCTACAAGGGGAGGCTCAGAGTGAAGGGTGCCCGACATAGAAGGGGGTGGTTTCAGAGGATGCTTATCCTCTAAGGCTTTAATGGTATCACCATTGTAAGGCGCAACACCAGAGGAGCATAAAACTTTAACTGCAGTGGAAAAATGACCATCCCCAACTTTACGGAGACATTGCCTAATGTTGGTCTTAGCCGTTGTGTTAGCCCGTGTGTTGTCCCCGCCCTGGCCCATGTGCCCACCCCCGTAGTTGTCGAAAATGTTGTTTAAAAGGGTGGTGATACCGTCCTCTTTCCCCATGTAGCCAAGGACTTCAAGATGCAACTTTGTTGTATGGAGTTTCTGTTCCCAGATCTGCTTTCTTGTCTGTTATTGGGCCTAAACACCTGCAGCGTGCAACGCGGTAGAAGTAACAACCTAACCCAGGCATCAACAGAGTTTGGCTGGGCAATCACCTTGTAAATTGCTGATTTAAAAGCCTGCGAGAAAGCTAAACGACAAATGTGAGGGATACTTTTGACTGTAGTGATAGGCATTTTAAAGACACGGTCAAGAAGCCCAACATCCATAACCCATTCCTCTGAAACATTTTGCACATTATTCTGAGCATCCGGCTTAACAATACCGACAATGTGTGTGGTCAAACCATGTGTGGTCGAACCAATGTCCCATTTAATAAAACGGACAAGACCATTCGGATGATGACATGGCCGACTAACCGCATGCAGAGACATACAATTCCCACACAACCATTGACCGAGAGATAACAACGTTTTTTCCACCTCCATAAATAAACCATGATCCATGGACAAAGCCTCACGCAAAACCCGTTTGCGGTCATCATTCAAAAGATGTTGACTTTTAAAAGGAGAAATCATACGAGAGCTTCCTTTATTACCCCCATCACCTATCCGGCAACAATGGAAACTTCTAAACGGGCACGGACAAAAACTATCTGAAACAATAGAAGAAGAAGAAGAAGCCATGCCTCGAGATGAAGCTATAACATGGGGTCCGAAATAAACATAGGAAAAAGAAAATAAAAGACACCAACACAATGTTGGGTTCTACAGAAGGAGGATAGCCCCAGCACCCAATCTACATCATCCAATAAATAAACAAAGAACCAGGACTGATGTACAAAAAATTGAGCTTCATCAAAAGAAAATATGACTTTGGCATTTTATCAAACACACGGAGGGCAAACAAACAAAAACAGAAACTGCAGTGTCTAAAGACCATAGTTACCAGAAACGCCAATTTGTCGGCGTACCGCGTTTCCAATCGCGTCGTCCCCATTCGCCAAGGATTCGTTCGGAAACGTTGATTGTAGGCAACTCGTAACAGTGAGACATCCGTACCCAATCGCGGACCCAATCGTACCCAATCGCGGACCCAATCGACCTCAATCGCGTTTCTTTGGTCAAAATCGTATGAATCGATGGTCAAAATCGTATGAATCGGTGGTCAAAATCAAGTGTACCGACTACCGACCTTTGGCTTTCTCTCGTCGATTGGTTGTGAATTTGTGATGCGTTTTCTGATTTGGCAATTACAGCGTGCGACCCTTGATGTGAATGTAATTTGAAACGGAAACAATTGAAATTGTATATAAACACCAATGTTATTATCGATTTCAATATCCACAGTACACACTCCACAGTTCCGATTTCTTTCACTTCAATTGCAAATTTCCTGTTCTCGATTTTTTCACTTAATTTCGTATGGCATTTGGAAGAAAAAGAAACATGGAGTCTGAGACTCAACCACCTACTGATATCGACAGTGACACAGAAGGTACTCACATTAGTGAGACCCAAGATCAAACACCAATCAATGTTGATGATGAGGTGCAACAAAATGAAAAAACAACCCCAACAAGCTCTGTTGAGAAAGATCCTAGCAAACCACTCCTTGAAGAAGTGACATTCACTTCTACAGGAAACAGCAAGAACAGTGGAGGTTCTAAACCTTGGACTTGTAACCACTGTAAAGGCAACTACACTAGCTCTTATACTCGAATCCATGTTTACTTTTTTGGACCTCCTCCGGGAAGGAAAAAAGCGGAGATCAAAGGGTGTCCGGTCCTTGTTAAAGGTAACCCGTATTATGACATTATATATAATAGGGTCAAAGAAGCAGAAAAGAAAGGTGTTGCTGCCAAATCATTGAAGAATTCTGTACTCTCACAAAACTCGGCTTCAAAAAGAAGGATTGAAGATGCATTTAAGATGCTTGAGAGAGAGGAGGTTGACATGAAGATACTTCGAGGGTTATGTGCTAATGGGATTCCTTTTAATGTGCTACGGAACCCGCAATTCCTTGAAATGATTCAAGCTATCAAGAAAGCACCGGACGGTTACAAGCCACCTTCATATGAAAAAGCTAGAACTTCGTTGCTTGACCAATGTGAAAGACAAGTGAGCAAAGAACTTGATCCGGTGAAAGACACGTGGACAACACAAGGAGTATCCATTGTCTCGGATGGTTGGTCGAATGTCAAAGGTGAACCGCTTATAAATGTTGTTGCACAAAATTCACGTGGTGCGACTTTTATGTACGCGGACGCCTTTTCGGGGATTGAGAAGACGGGGGTGGAGATTGCTAAATATCTTCGAGGAGCTATTGAGGAGATTGGACCAAGTAGTGTTATTCAAGTTGTCACCGATAACGCGGCTAACTGCAAGGTGGCTGGACGGGAAATCGAGAAGGTATATAAACATATTTTCTGGTCCCCTTGTTGTGTATACTCTTTAAATCTGATTTTCAAAGACATGGCAAAGAAATTTGAATGGCTATCTGAAACATATAGCAGAGGGAAGGGTATTGTCAAGTTTTTTTTAAACCACACGCACGCCTTAGCTTTCTTTAGAGACAACTTGAAATTGCAATTGTTGAAGGTTGCAAAACACGATTTGCATCACATTACATACTGTTGAAAAGACTAACCGAATGTAGGGAAGCACTTGCTACTACTATTGTCTTAAACTCGTGGCGGGAATGGGTCAACAAGGTGGATGAGCACACTCGGTTACTTGTTAATAAAGTGACAGATACAATTAAAGATGAAGATTTTTGGGATGATATTGTTGACATTTTGGCTATCACAAAACCTATCTTTTACATGGTAAAGTTTTGTGATGGCGAAGGTCCGAAAATGGCAGAAATATATGAACGAATGGACAATATGATGGGTCAAATCAAAGAGGCTATGACTATGAGGGACAATAAATTGTCAATGTATTACCATGATGTTGAAAAAATTGTAGTTGAAAGGTGGGAGAAGATGAGTATACCCCTCCATTGTTTAGGATTTGCTATAAATCCTAAATATTATGACAAGCATTATCTTGCAAAGTTGGCACCAGGAGGAATGAAAAGAAATCCTCCCAACGAAGATTTAGAAGTTATTCAAGGTGTTTTGAAAGCGTTTACAAGAATTTCGGAGAGTGAAGAAGAAGATAAACAGTTGAGAGAGCAATTTGCAACCTTTCACATGAAGAAAGGAATCTATTCATTGGCCGGGACACAAGCCGATGCGGTGACTATGGACGCGATTGATTGGTGGGCAACATATGGAGCGGAGACTCCGGAATTGGCGGACGTGGCAAAACGAGTCCTCTCGCAACCGATTAGTAGCTCTTCGGCGGAGAGGAATTGGAGTACATACTCTTACATCCATAGTGTGAAGCGGAATCGATTAAATGGCCCAAGAGCGGATAAACTTGTGTTTATTCACTCCAATATTAGACTTTTGTCCCGGTTTTCAGAATCTTACAAAGCCGGACCCAACAAAAAATGGGACATGAATCCGGAAAGTGATCACATTGAATGTTCAAGTGCACGTCTAGAGGACATGGTGTGGGAGAATCTTGATGATGAAGGCATGGAGAAGGAGATAGGAAAAAGGCAGCGGGTTAACTAGTTACTAGTTATGGTATTTTGTTCTTGTTTTGGTTACTTTTCGTATGGTCCTTGTTTTGATATTTTGTGGACTTTTTGAGTTTTTGGTACTTCTCTTTTTGTTCCTGTTTTGGACTGTATGGATTTGGAATTTGATATTTAAGTTATTAAGTTATTAAGTTATGGTTCATGTATTAAATTTAAGTGTTACATTTAAAATTTTAAAATGTTAAGTAAATGTATACATATATCGATACACCGTACCGGACCTCGTTCCCCGTACCGTACCGAACCGTACCGAAATGAGCCTACCCCCCCTACCCGATACACTAAATGTCGCGAACCGCGTATCGTATCGTACCGCGTTTCCCGTACCGTACCGCGTTTCTGGCAACTATGCTAAAGACACTGCTTTACGCCACTTGTAAATGGAAATCAGAATAGAATTGCAATGCAGGAAAAACACAATCAAACAGAAGTTATCGCTGAGAAAATCAAAAGGAAAAAACAAACTAAGAGCAAAACGAGTGACAGAAAAAAAACCTGTTGTTGCTGGAGAAATCGTAATCAAAAACAAAAAAAAAAAAATCGAGCTCGTTGAGGATTAAATCAACAAAATCGTAAACAAGATCCCAGAGATGCGCTTCAACTCTTGATAATTAAGCCAAAATCTAAATCTGAAAAATTTGAAATAATAGCGGCACCGATTTGGGACAACCGAAGGCAAAAACCTGCTCCGGCCGGAAAATTCCTCTTCTGAGTTCCACCTAACCCGGAAGCTCGCCGAGTGCGCTGGCGGTGCTCAAAAAAATATCTCAAAACCATCAAGAAACCGGTGACTTTGCTCGACATTACTTACCGTTCTCTCTTGCAATATCTAAGAACAAGATAACCAAGTTCCATGGACATTCACCTCTTTGAAGCAAAGATTCAGATGCGTAGATTTCAATCGGCAATGAGATCGGATCGAAATTACAGGAGATTCCCGTGAACTCTTGCAGGAGAAAACCGCAGCCAAGATTCAGATGCGTAGATTTCAGTTCGGCAATGAGATCGGATCGAAATTACAGGAGATTCCCGTGAACTCTTGCAGAAGAATGGTTTATTGCGTAGATTTCAGATCGGCAATGAGATCGGATCGAAACTACAGGAGATTCCCGTGAACTCTCTTTCCCGTGAACTTTTCCACATTCTAAATATGCGTTTAAAAATTACAGGAGATTCCCGTGAACTCTCATATCATAGCTGCTTTTTGTTATTTCTCAGTCAACTGTTACCTTTTTTCTCTTTTAGTGACGAACCCTTTCGATCCTGGAATTGTTTGGTCAAAACAAAGATAACACCGACAAATCAAACTGAAACTGAAACGAAACTGGGTTCTCTTTTATCTATTTCTTCTGGTTACTAATTAAATATGCGTTTAAAAATATTAGGCAAGTGTTTTTCTTAACCTTTATTTTTAGTAGGGTTTTGTTTAATTCTGAATTGGAGCTTCTTTCTGAATGTTTGAAGGTTTTCCAAAATGGAAAAATTGAAGCTTTATTCTTTCCGCGAGTTCAATTTGATGCTGAATTTGTGTGTTCGAAGGCATACCAAAACACATTATTCAGATTTGTATTTCTTTTTGCCTCAACGACTTCCTAATAGATAACAAGTTTTACAATTAAGGGAAGGAAAAGGAAGAGAAAAAGAATTAATTAGTTGTGTTTTCGAGTTTTAGAGGGAAAGGAAAGTAAAACGGAATGAAAGTTATGTTCTAAAGTTGGAAAGGAAAGTGAAGGATAATGACATTTTTACCTTTTTGCCTCTCAGGATTACAGAGCTTCAAAATGAAGGGTTAAATGCATGAAATAGCAAACTACTTTCATTAATTTTTCTATTATAGCATCCTACTTTCATTTCATGTTTATAAAGTTTCAAAATGAGTAAATTAAACATCTGTTGCTTTATAATTCAGGAAAAACAAGAATTCTTTTGCCATTTCAAGATCCAAACTTGGTTTATCAGCAAAAAACTACAAAAATTATCAAAGAAATATTGCAAGAACAAATAGTAGCGACTGTGGGAAAGGAAAAAAGAAATACCCATTTCAATCATTACTTTGTTGGAATTTTCTTGAATTTGCCTTATCGTTACCTTTTGGATGCCAAATTCTTTAATTTATTTTAAATAAAAAATAAAAGAATGTATCATCTCTGTTGCATGACATTAAATTCTTTTATCTGTGCTACAAAAAGATTCTTTTATATGATTAATTCTTTTATATGTGCTACAAAAAGATCGATTTACTCCAAGATTTTACTAATTATTTGTTGCTGGCTGTCTAACTGTTAAATCCATAAAAATACTTTGGTAACTAATTATTTGTTGACAGATTAAATACATAAATTGTCCCATTGGTTTATCACTTTTTATGGAGATGGTCCAGTAGCTTCAGTTTTCTTATTTTCTGTCCCTAAAAGAACATTTAGTATAAAATGATAAACCACAGGGATGATTTTTGTAATTTAGTCTTCTTTTTTTCTTGGTTTTAATAACTTTGATATACTTGTCAATTTCTTTTGACAGATTCTATGCAATGGTCCCTGTACTTGTGAGCAGATATGTCTGATTGCGGAATATCATATTTGACAAACTCTTAAAGGTTAAATCCAAGAAATAGCAACGTACTTTGATTTATATGTTCATTATGGCATCCTACTTCCAATTTCTTCCCGTTACAGCATTGTACTTTAGAAAATCTACCTGTTGTCATCCAAATACAAAACAATTTTAACCATCACCCTGATGGCCTAGTGGATAAGGCTTAGGACTCTTTCTCTTCCCCCATAAAGAGGTTCCAAGTTCTAATCCCACTCCCTCCCTTTCCCCATAGGGAGTGTTAGGTTTCAATCAGGGGATGGCCACTGGCCACCTCTCTACCCCCGTAGGTGATTGACCCGGACCACCCTGCTGCCAGGTGTGCGTGGGCCCCGAGGTTGCTTCATCAGGGTCATCCAAAGGATGGGTCGGGTGGGGTCCTCGGTTACCAAAAAAAAAAAAAAAAAAAAAAAAAAAAAAAAAAAAACAAAACAATTTTTACTGCTATAATTGGATAAAGTTTTGTAAAGTATGATGTCCTAACAAGAAAAAATTTGAAAGTATCGCAAGAGTGAAAAAGTTATCTTTAAGTGGTTTAATTCTTTACAAGTTACACATGGCTGATCAATTTTTCTTTCAATGGCCACAATTGCAGCATAAATATTCCTGAGCTCATAAAGTGGGCCATCTCATGTAGTTATTTCAGTCTTTTTGATTTTTGGTTTTATAATGTAAACCTTTGATGATGTAATCGATTTAATATTTATATAGCAAAGGAAGAATGAAACTAGTTAACACCATTTAGGCCCCCTTTGTGCAATAGACTAGACTGATATCGTTGGGAAATATTGTAATCTTTTGTCCCGCCTAATTAGTTTCAATTTTTTTTTCCTTTTTTGTCCTAAAAATACTATTGGTAACACTTATAGCCTCTGGGCCTACTAACTAGACTGGCCAACTGTTGAATCCCTAAAAATGACCATATCTATAAAAAGTGTGAAATTATTGGCCATATCCATAAAATATGGTAAACCATAGGAATGTTTTTGTAATGTAATCTTCTTTGTTACTTCCTTCTTCTTTTACTTCCATTTTATTAGAGAAGCTCAAATGTCAATTTCCTGTGATTGACTATCCGTTGGAAAATGAAATAATTTAACCAAAAAAAGAACGTATGTGTCTGTTGGAATCAATTTCAACATAATCAATAAGCATTATGGAAAACATATGTGGTAACTAGCAACACGGAAACATAGACATCATGAAATTCGGGGCTTTTATAACCAAAAAGAGCATCAAGGAAATGGACAAACTTGTGGCCAACACTATTTAGTTTCCTAGTTGTAACTTACAATTTTATCTTATTGAACAAACAGCGGCAAAACATCGCGCCATGACTACAAGCAGCAAAACAACATGTACATTATGTGGTGTATCCATTAGCAACAAGTATCAACAAAACTTTTAAAATCCACATCACATTTAAGCATTCTTAAATCATTCAGTAAGCCCCTAACAAGGACACAAAATAAATATTTTCACACGATGCGTGTTTCATTATTCAGAAAAGCAATGGAAAGACGGTACCTCGAGCTGCCAATATTGAAAATTTTAAAACAATTTACCAACCCATGAGCATATGTTCAAGTTCTCCATGTACCATAGATATTCATAATGCATCTAGATATTGATCAAAATGCCATCCAAAGGCATGTAAAATGCAAAAAAAAATAAACCCAACAAAATCAAAACAGTAATTCACAATGTTTAGAATTACTATAAAGCCACTGAGGCAAACTTGGAAGAATGAAAAGAAATGAAACACGATACACATTATCAACATCTAAGAAGCAAAATCTCACCAAAATCAAAACCTATTTTCCTGGTGTCTCAAAATAAAATCTTGCACAAGAAAAAATCAACAATGCTAAACTTCAACTATCAAACTATGTTAAGCGATGTCATTTTAACTGTTTCCACTTCATATTTATAATGGTCACTGGACGTCATCTTAGTTGTGCCATGTTAGCAAAAAAAATAATGGCATGACGTGTACAACAGACAGTTATCCATTGCTATATGAGTAGATTTTTCAAGAAGCAATACCTTTTTCGGATATAATTTGGAAGTACAATGCTATAAGAAAAAGAAATAGAAGTAAAATGCTATAATAAAGAAAAATACAAAGTACATTGCTATTTCTTCATTTAACCCAGAGTAGATAAAACTGACACAAAAAGACAATTACTGAAAAGTGAGATATTTTTCTATGAACCGCTATACTCTACTCAAAGAGGCCAGCAAGAGCATAAATCGATGAGATAAAGAACATTGCTAACAGAAATTCGATGAGATCTCTTACCGATGATATGTGATTTCATGACTTTTAATAACCCGATGCATCTTCTTTTGGAAAATTAGGATTTAACTCACTAAGTTGCAGTAGCATTAGGTTAACAGAATGCATTCAACTTCAACTTAGACAGTCATGTAGTCTCTCTTTCTCAAGCATTTTCATGTGAAGGACAAGACGTTGAAGATTCCCCCTTACCCTATGAAGTAAGAAAATTATAAAATTTACATAATTATACAGAGATATAATGCAAAATGCTATGAAAACAGATAGTTACTTGGAAGTACATATATCTCTTCCAAAGTCTTGAAGCAAATTATGCGTTTGTAACATGTTGTTTGGTCCTATATTAGGAAGGCATCTATATACTAATAAGATTCATTAAAAAAAAGTAACATGCTTAAAGAATTCCTTATCTATCAAAGATGAAGAATCGATGATATCGGTTTCAATTGCTTTTATCAGTTTATATGGCATGCTTGCATATGACATTGGTGACTTGATCCTAGTGATATCGACACAGTGATAATTACACAAAGTATGCATAGAAATTCGTATTAGTACACAATGATTCCAAAATTACAGGTCAATGCTTTTATAAGGACAATTTATTTTGGTACGTATGACCATAGTTGTCGACTCGTAACTCGACTCATGACTCGAAAATGTAAATTTTCAACTCGTGACTCGACTCGTAAGAGTCATAAAACACACACACACACACACACACACACACACACATATATATATATATATATATATATATATATATATATATATATATATATATATATATATATCACATACATACACACATAATATTTGTTGAACATTGTTGCACATTTACTACAAATATTACAAGTTCGCTAGTTAGAACTTAGGACAGAGTGATAGACTCACAAAATATCATATAGTAGTATCTAATAATTCATAACTAGTGAGCTGGTAATACTAATGCAAATGTCAAAATTGTAACACCACAACTTTTATAACATTTTTTTTACAAACTTATTTCACTATTATTTTATTATACAAACGTTTAATTATACAACGGGGTATCACAAATTTGCATCACAAACCATAGTTCAAACCTGTCTAATTTACATTTTGTACAACAGTGACTACGGTCCCGCACCCGAATCCCTTAGTGCCCTTCCTGCTTACCTGAGTACATAGCATTTTAAAACAAAATACGTGAGACATAACGTCTCGTGAGCATTATGGGTTTAGACCCAAAACAGTTTTCCAATAATACATTATTCCTTAAATTTCCAATATTTCTTTTCCTATGAGCGCACCCATAGGTATTCCTTATTATGTGCTGGTACATTCCTACGAGCGCACCCGTAGGTTTTATACGAGACGCACCCGTATAACTACTTCCCCAATAGCATGAAACGGATTCATCTATCAAGGTAAGACAACTACTTCGCGACGGGAGGTACCATCCCAGTTGTGTCTTTTTGCCACCCCTACCGCAGCAGGCCGTGGTCTTTATTCGGATACTTCTCAACTCATCACAGGGCTCAATTACTTTATTACCTTCTTGTATTTCTCATTATCCTTACTATTTCATAGGAATCATTTTCAATCTTACAAAACCATTTCCAGTTCCATTAAATCATTTTCATTTTCGTTAAGTCATTTCAATTTCCATAAACCATTTTGACTCCCAAAACATTCTTTAATAAAATTCATTTTGCTATGTACTCGAAAATCCACATAACACTCACCTCGGTCACCTAGGAGTTAGTTATCTTCTTGGACTCCTTTCTTTTTATCTTGGACAATCTTGTTTGAACCACCACCTATTATATAAAAATTATACATTTATACTCAGTTCATATATTTACAATACTAACTTTACAGTACAGAAGTACCATACTATGCAACTACAATTCATTAGTTAGGCTACAACATCTATTAATTAACTTCCTTCAATTTATAACTTTCCCGGAATACACGTATTTTGCTATAGTACCCTCGGGAGGTCGTATTTCTGTTCCGACAATTTTCCACATGTTTTCACACCATTTTAGGCCTATGGTATGAATTATAGACCAAACGGACAAGTCTAGAGCCAAGTTCAAAACTCAAAATTGGACAGAAAGCTGCCAGACCATTGGCACGACTCGTGCATTTTTCCTCATGAAAGAGCACGACTCGTGCTCTTACTGTGATGCTATTTCTGGCTTAAATAGTGGAGCACGACCCGTGCTCATGCTAGGCAAAAAGAGCACGACTCGTGTCTGTGCTGCAGATACGAGTTTTTGCCCGATTTTTGTGCTGCAGCCCCCTGTTTTGGTCCATTAAGTTCTTAATACTTAACCTAACCAATATATAACATTCTATGACTAAAACCTTCAGTTTACATCAGGTTTTAACCCATAGAAACAACTCAATTACACAAATTCTTAGTTTTAGGGTTCTTGAGGAATTTCTCAATTCCTCCTTCTTTTAACCGATTCCAGAAGTGGAATTGAGTTCTTAATGGTGTTAAGAACATGTTTCCATGGTTAGAAACTCAATACACACCCCATACCACTTCTGTAACCCGTTTTTGCCTATTCCCAAAATCCTAAAATGATTAAATTGGATTAATAGGGTGAAATTCTTACCTTAATTAACTTGGAAACAACAATCTTCAAGTTAAACTACTGATTTCCTGCTCAAAACTCCCCAGAGCCTTCAAGAACGTGACCAAGCTCCCTCTCCCGAGTCTTCTGAACTTTTCTGGAACTTATGGAGATTTTTCTCCTATTTATAGTTCCATATTTACACTTCTAACCCTCTAGTTCTTTTTCTTCCAATTTGGCACCATAACTTAGTTTTTATTACATCATACTTTTAATTTTTACATTAATATCCCTAGTTACAAAATATTTTACATTAAAGTTCAAAATATGGCAAAAGACCGATTTGCCCTTTCTCATAACTTTACTATTACACATAATTATTTTATTACAAATTTTTGGCGGGTTCTTACAACCTCTCCCCCTTAAGAGGATTCCGTCCTCGGAATCTTCTCATAACTCGTAAAATTGGGATATCTTCTTTTCATGTCTTCCAAAGTCTCCCAAGTCAAATCTGAACCCGACGAGTGCTTCCATTTGACCAAAACTAGATCAATTTCTTTATTCCTCAACTTTTTGGTTCTCACTTCCAACATCGCTTCTGGTTCTTCTATCAGCTTATTCGGGGTTTCTACTTTTAAGTCTTCCAACGGGATAACAAGTTCACTCTTCCCAAAATACTTCTTCAAATAGCACACATGAAACGTATCATGTATACCACTTAGTTCATGCGGTAACTCTAGCTTGAAAGCTTGTTCGCCAATTCGCTTTAAGATCTTGAAAGGTCCAATGTATCTTGGATTCAGTTTACCCTTCTTTCCAAATCTTACCACACCTTTCCACGGTGATACTTTGAGCATCACTAGATCACCTTCCTTTAAATCATAAGGTCTCTTCTTCAAGTCTGCATAACTCTTCTGCCTATCTTGAGCAGCTTTCATATTAGCTTGAATTATTTTGATCTTTTCGTTTGTTATCCTTACAATTTCTGGCCTAGTTATTTTAGTCTCCCCTGCTTCCAACCAACACAAAGGGGTTCTACACTTTCTGTCATATAGAGCTTCGAATGGTGGCATCCCAATACTGGAATGATAACTGTTGTTATAAGAAAACTCTACCAATGGCAAGTGTTTGTCCCAATTCCCACCAAAATCTAAAGCACACGATCGCAGCATATCTTCTACGGTCTGAATAGTTCGTTCACTTTGCCCGTCCGTCTGGGGATGATAGGCTGTACTCATTTTAATTTTTGTCCCCATCCGTTCCTGTAGTGCTTCCCACAATTTTGAGGTAAATCGTGGGTCTCTGTCAGACACAATAGATAAGGGAGCTCCATGAAGTCTTATAACTTCATCCTTGTATATCTGCGCCAATGTTTCCAACTGCGTATTTTCTTTAATTGCCAAAAACATTACACTCTTGGTCAAACGGTCAACAATGACCCATATACTGTTATGACCTCTTCTAGTTCTTGGCAACCCAACTATGAAATCCATGGTTATGTCTTCCCATTTCCCCGCTGGAATTTGCAGTGGTTGAGTATTTACATATGGGGCTTGGTGTTCCGCTTTCACCTGTGCACAGGTTGCACATTTAGAAATATATTTAACAATTCTTTTCTTCATTCCCGGCCACCAGTACTGTTCTTTGAGATCCCGATAAGTTTTCGTGCTTCGATGGAATATTTTGACCTATGGGATTCTTCTAGAATCAACTTTCGGATTCCACCTGCTTTTGGTACCCATACGCGATTTCTGACTGTCTTTAATCCCTGGGTATTTTCCCCAAACACCAAATCTTTTCCCAGCTTTTCCTTCTTTAAGTCACCTCTTTCCAACACTTGTTTTTGCGCGTCTTTGATGCTCTCTATTAGACTGGATTTCAATTCGATCTTCATCAACCTTTCTTGACTTTTCTTTTCATGAAACTTCCTGCTTAAAGCATCTGCTACCACATTTGCTTTCCCAGGGTGGTAAGCGATTTCACAGTCGTAATCATTTATTAGCTCTAGCCACCTACTTTGCCTCATATTGAGATCTCTTTGTGAAAATACGTATTGCAGGCTCTTATGATCTGTGTGTAAGGTGCACTTTGTTCCATACAGGTAATGCCTCCATATTTTTAATGCAAACACAATTGCTGCCAGTTCCAAATCGTGCGTGGCATATCTTGTTTCGGGTTCTTTTAATTGACGAGAAGCGTATGCTATCACTTTCCCCCACTGCATTAGTACGCAACCCAATCCTCTGTTCGAAGCATCACTATATACCACAAAGTCTTCAGTTCCTTCAGGTAATACAAGAACCGGCGCACCACATAGTTTTTATTTCAGTGTCTCAAACGCTTTTTCTTATTCTATCCCCCACTTGAATTTTACCCCTTTTCTTGTTAGCTTCGTAAGAGGTACTGCAATTCGTGAAAAATCTTGGATGAATCGTCGGTAGTACCCGGCGAGTCCAAGAAAACTTCTCACTTCCGTCGGGGTCTTGGGAATTTCCCATTTCATCACTGCCTCCACCTTTGCTGGATCTACTTTAATGCCTTGGATTGAGACAACGTGTCCAAGGAATTGCACTTCCCTTAGCCAGAATTCGCACTTCGAAAATTTCGCATATAATTTCTCTTTCTTTAGAACTTCTAGCACCATCCTCAAATGATTTCCGTGTTCTTCTGCATTCTTCGAGTAGATAAGGATGTCATCAATAAAGACGATAACAAACTTATCAAGGAACGGCTTACACACCCTATTCATCAAATCCATGAAAATTGCCGGGGCATTCGTCAGACCAAAAGGCATGACTAGAAATTCATAATGCCCGTAGCGAGTGCGAAAAGCAGTCTTCTCAATATCTTCATTTCTTACGCGCACCTGATGATAACCAGACCGAAGGTCAATCTTGGAGAAATAGTCAGCGCCTTGCAACTGATCAAACAGATCGTCTATTCGTGGTAGCGGGTAACAGTTCTTAATGGTAATTTTGTTGAGCTCTCGATAATCAATACACATTCGCATGGTACCATCCTTCTTTTTGACAAACAGCACCGGTGCACCCCAAGGAGATACACTGGGGCGTATGAAACCTTTATCAAGGAATTCCTGTAATTGGGACATCAACTCCCGCATTTCGGTCGGGGCTAAACGGTATGGAGCACGGGCGATAGGAGAAGCTCCGGGTACAAGATCAATGCAGAATTCTACTTGTCTCTCAGGTGGTAAACCAGGTAGATCATCAGGGAAGACTTCAGGATATTCTTTCACCACATCAATGTCATGTACTGTTTTCTTTACTTTATCTTCCATTATTACATACGCCACATAGGATAAACATCCTTTCACCAAACATCTCCTGACTTTCGCTGTGCTAATCAAATTGGACATCCTCTTGGGCTTTTCACCATACACATACACCTTGCTGCCACCTGGAATTTTTACCGACACTATCTTTTTCCCACATGCGATTTTTGCATCAATGGCCCCAAGCCAATCCATACCAATGACAACATCAAAAGTCTTCACTCCAATCGTAAGAAGGTTCAACGGAAATTTCTGATCACCTATGCTGAGTTCACAGCCACGGTACACATGTTTTATCTCCACCTTCTTACCACTCGCCAATTCTACCTCACATACATGATCTAATGGTTCTAGCGGTATTTTGAATTTTAGACCAAACTCATGGGACACAAACGAACACGTAGCACCAGAATCAAATAATACGTAGGCAGGAATCTGGTTAATTAGTAGAGTACCTGATACCACGTCATGTGCCTCCTTTGCTTCTTCTCGGGTGAGTTGGAAGGCGCGAGTCTTCACCTTTTGGGGCTCCGTCTTTTTCTGCGCAGTTGATACCATTGTCTCGCCACCCTTCTTTGGACAGTTAAAACTATAGTGCCCCTTTTCGTGACATGAGAAACACTCGACTTCACTGAGCTTCGGATAGGTACATTCCCTAGCCTTGTGACCCGTTCTTCCGCAGTTAAAACAAGCTGCACTTCCCATCTTACATTTACCTGTATGCTCTTTCCCACATTTCTCACATGTCTTCCGGCTACCTTGCTTGGTTGACATCACTACCGACTTCCCCTTCTTATTCCAACTACTACTCCCGCCGCTGAATTTACGTTTATCCCCAGAAACTTGCCTCTCCATTGTTCTTCGTTTCCACACATCTTCAACATTTCTTGCTGCCTCAAACGCCGCATCCATTGTTACCACCCGTTTTACTTCCAATTCATACTCCCAAGATAGGCCTTTCACATAACGGTTGATCCGTGCCCGCTCCGTAGTGTAAATGTTTCCCACAAATGCTAGCATATCGCTGAACTTTTTAGTATACTCGGCAACGGTCAAACTACCCTTCTTTAGTGTAAGGAACTCGTCTTTAAGTTTTTCTATGTCCCGAAGGGGACAATATTTGCTCTTCAAGCGAGTGGTGAATTCGGCCCACGACCATTTATAAATTACATCCTTTCCCACCAGTTCGTATAAGGTATTCCACCAGACCAACGCATCGTCTTTCAACATTCGGGAGGCATAATAAACTTTATCTTTCTCATGACATTTGCTGACCTCCAGTACTTGCTCTGTCTCCCGTATCCACCGCATCGTGACTTTAGGCTCAAAGCTACCATAGTATTCTGTTGGTTTACATGCCAGAAAAGTTTTGAAAGAACATCTCTTCTTGTCTTCTGTCCCCACACTATCTTCTTCTGTAACTGAATCTCCGTTAGTGGGTCTCCAACAAGCATCATCTGCTGAAGGATTAGGATGTGGGTCCCCCAGCCGTGTATTCAACATTTGGCGCATATCTTCCCTCATCTCCGTCATTAGATTGCTAATAAGATTTTGAATAGCCTCCAAAGTCACAGGTGGAGGTTGCAGTATTGGATTTGGGTTAGGACCCATGTTAACCGCATCATCAACAGGGTTATCTCCATGGGACGGGGTACGACTTGCTGCCCGTCCTTCACTGAAAATGTTCTGATCTCCACTCTCCATGTACTATATAAAACAAAAAGAATTCGCGTTTGTTACATCACACATATATATATATATATATATATATATATATATATATATATATATATATATATATATATATATATATATATATATATATATATATATATATATATATACATTTATCAATATACTCAAAAGCGGTAGCATGTGATCTTCCTATGGAACTTATGTTCCCAGTTATCTCTCTACCAATTTCCACAACCAAATACCTCAGGGCCCCCCGTGACTTCACCATTTCCAAAGCATATCCTGTGGTTACAATAATACGGGCCCAATATTATTTTAACCACCTATATACTTTGGCTCTAGTGTCATCACAAGACCCCCTGATTCATCGGTTTCTGTGGATTACAACATTATAAATTATCAATTCTACCCCGTTAGTTAGTACCTAATACCACTACTTTACTTACTATTAATCTACTAGTTTAAGCCTAGGATGGTTGCCCAACCTAATTCGCTTAAACCATGGCTCTGACACCAAATTGTAACTCCCCAACTTTTATAACATTTTTTTTTACAAACTTATTTCACTATTATTTTATTATACAAAACGTTTAATTATACAACGGGGTATCACAAATTTGCATCACAAACCATAGTTCAAACCTGTCTAATTTACATTTTGTACAACAGTGACTACGGTCCCGCACCCGACTCCCTTAGTACCCTTCCTGCTTACCTGAGTACATAGCATTTTAAAACAAAATACGTGAGACATAACATCTCGTGAGCATTATGGGTTTAGACCCAAAACAGTTTTCCAATAATACATTATTCCTTAAATTTCCAATATTTCTTTTCCTATGAGCGCACCCATAGGTATTCCTTATTATGTGCTGGTACATTCCTACGAGCGCACCCGTAGGTTTTATACGAGACGCACCCGTATAACTACTTCCCCAATAGCATGAAACGGATTCATCTATCAAGGTAAGACAACTACTTCGTGACGGGAGGTACCATCCCAGTAGTGTCTTTTTGCCACCCCTACCGCAGCAGGCCGTGGTCTTTATTCGGATACTTCTCAACTCATCACAGGGCTCAATTACTTTATTACCTTCTTGTATTTCTCATTATCCTTACTATTTCATAGGAATCATTTTCAATCTTACAAAACCATTTCCAGTTCCATTAAATCATTTTCATTTTCGTTAAGTCATTTCAATTTCCATAAACCATTTTGACTCCCAAAACATTCTTTAATAAAATTCATTTTGCTATGTACTCGAAAATCCACATAACACTCACCTCGGTCACCTAGGAGTTAGTTATCTTCTTGGACTCCTTTCTTTTTATCTTGGACAATCTTGTTTGAACCACCACCTATTATATAAAAATTATACATTTATACTCAGTTCATATATTTACAATACTAACTTTACAGTACAGAAGTACCATACTATGCAACTACAATTCATTAGTTAGGCTACAACATCTATTAATTAACTTCCTTCAATTTATAACTTTCCTGGAATACACGTATTTTGCTATAGTACCCTCGGGAGGTCGTACTTCTGTTTCGACAATTTTCCACATGTTTTCACACCATTTTAGGCCTATGGTATGAATTATAGACCAAACGGACAAGTCTAGAGCCAAGTTCAAAACTCAAAATTGGACAGAAAGCTGCCAGACCATTGGCACGACTCGTGCATTTTTCCTCATGAAAGAGCACGACTCGTGCTCTTACTGTGATGCTATTTCTGGCTTAAATAGTGGAGCACGACCCGTGCTCATGCTAGGCAAAAAGAGCACGACTCGTGTCTGTGCTGCAGATACGAGTTTTTGCCCGATTTTTGTGCTGCAGCCCCCTGTTTTGGTCCATTAAGTTCTTAATACTTAACCTAACCAATATATAACATTCTATGACTAAAATCTTCAGTTTACATCAGGTTTTAACCCATAGAAACAACTCAATTACACAAATTCTTAGTTTTAGGGTTCTTGAGGAATTTCTCAATTCCTCCTTCTTTTAACCGATTCCAGAAGTGGAATTGAGTTCTTAATGGTGTTAAGAACATGTTTCCATGGTTTGAAACTCAACACACACCCCATACCACTTCTGTAACCCGTTTTTGCCTATTCCCAAAATCCTAAAATGATTAAATTGGATTAATAGGGTGAAATTCTTACCTTAATTAACTTGGAAACAACAATCTTCAAGTTAAACTACTGATTTCCTGCTCAAAACTCCCCAGAGCCTTCAAGAACGTGACCAAGCTCCCTCTCCCGAGTCTTCTGAACTTTTCTGGAAATTATGGAGATTTTTCTCCTATTTATAGTTCCATATTTACACTTCTAACCCTCTAGTTCTTTTTCTTCCAATTTGGCACCATAACTTAGTTTTTATTACATCATACTTTTAGTTTTTACATTAATATCCCTAGTTACAAAATATTTTACATTAAAGTTCAAAATATGGCAAAAGACCGATTTGCCCTTTCTCATAACTGTACTATTACACATAATTATTTTATTACAAATTTTTGGCGGGTTTTTACAAAAATCCTTAAGTTCATAAACTAAATCATCGTGTTCAAACTTCAAAGTGGTCCAACTTCATCTTCTTCTACATTAATGGGTATGTCATGGAGTCCAACTTCATCTCCCTCATGATAGTCCTCAACTTCAAAGTCATCATCTGTATCAGTATTAACAAGTGTAGTTTTGCCTCTGTCATTTGCAACGGGCACCTTGTTTAGATTCCTCGGCCCTACGAACGATTAGAATTTAAAAATATATTAATAATATATATATATATATATATATATATATATATATATATATATATATATATATATATACATATATATATATGATTTATAACGTAATATTTACCTCTCTTTCTTTTATTGTTACTCGTTCCTTGATCCTCTTTAAAGCATTCATGGGCATCCATCCACGAGATATCTTCCGGTAGAAATACATCCTCTTTTATTGCTACTCGTTCCTTGATCCTCTTTAAAGCATTCATGTCCGATAAACAAATAGGATCATAGGTGATACGTGTTTGAAAAAAGAGATGAGAAAAAAGAGCAAAACAGAACAACAGTTGCAGATTGTGAGAAGTGAAGTCTGAAGTTGTCAACCATAAAAAACCGGTGAGTCTGATATGATCATGTGAATAAGTTGAAGTGTGAAGAAACATTGGATCATGAGAAAAACCAATTTCTTAATAAAAAAGAGTTCATCCAATTTCTTAATAAACATTGGATCATGAGAAAAACCCATGGATCAAATGACCCGACCGAGTTGCGATTCGACTCGACTCGTACCGAGTCAACTCATGACTCGCAAAAATTGACCGAGTCAGTCCTAAAACCGAGTCTATCCTACGAGTCGACTCTTTTTGGGTTACAATTGACTCGACTCGTACGAGTCGACCCGTGACTCGTACGAGTTTAACAACTATGCGTATGACCAAAAATTTAATATTCGAAATTAACTAAAAACAAGTGACAATAATTTTCTAAGATATCATGTATTTGACACAGAATCAACAAAAATAAATAGTTAGAGAACATTAGACCAATCAAGATATGAATAATGATACATATTTGGATGTGTACGCCTTTTATTCATGTTATGAGAGACAGATTTGGGTGTCAAAGAGTATACCTCACGTGTGCTACCAATTGTGCCAGGATTTCTTTGAGAAAAAGCTCTGAACCAACACTGTCTCAGTCCCTTTGGTACTGAAATAAAAAGTTATGTAATAATCATTATTCACACACATCACTTGGACAAAATAATTGTATTGGGTCTCATACATATCTATGTGATCCAAACACATCAAAAGACTTAATCAACTTATATAACAAATCAACCCATTTAGACGGATCAATACTTGGGTCGACCCATTTAAAATAAACTCTTATTGTAGAGGCCAAACAAAATAATAATATTAACAAGTGGATTTAGGTTATGATTCATCTATTAAAATAAATGGGTCATTATCCATCTATTTAAAGAAATTGGGGCATGGGTCAACTCGTCTTACATAAGACAAAACAATAAATTATTAACAAAAAGGACATCCACCTTGATAGTCGGAGCCATCTGGAACGAATTTACGATGATAGGGAGACAATATAATGTCAGGCAGAAAAAATGTCTCGTGGTTTAGGAGGTATTCCCCTGTAGTTGTTTGAAAAAAGAGAGATCTCCACCAATGATGTGATTCCATGACTTGTAATAGCCCAATGCATCTTCTTTTCCATCATCATACACAAGACTCACCCCACACTCCGTTGTAAGTACAAAAATTGGCTCTGTAACAGTAATTGTAACGTGGTCACCATCCTCCATCTCATTCATCCCAAACATCCAATGACATAACAACACCCAACACTTTTCACCTACATATTTGTCTGGGTAATGCTCGTATATCCACATGCGGTTCTTTGTTATATTATGAATTGTGATCATTGGCCAAGGAATGAAATGATCATCATACAGTACATCATCATATAGTTTATACTTAAAGTTATTTTGCACAGAGCAGAAGTTGAATCCTCTAAGGTTGTTTGGAGACGATGATGGGATGGTAAATGATATTGATGGCCCCGCACTTCTATGCCTAAACCAACTCGGCATGTCCTCGGCCACATACATTGTGCTGAATATTCCAAATTCATAAAACATCTGCCAATTACAATCACCTTAATTAATTAATCACCATAATAATAGTATTATCAAATTCACATAAAGAAGAACAGTTAACTACAGAAAACCTGTATTTCAGATTCTGAAGCATTAATTCTCACCCACGTGTCATTAAGGAAGCCTGTATTTGTCCAGCCCAAGCTGCGTAATACCTTTTCCTCAACATCCACCATTGCTTGGATTTTGATCATGCCTTCAACTTCCTATGAACAAGGTGTGTGATAACTCCGGCCTATAAATAATTCGAGTGGGGACATTTTTGGATCATATACAGCTTTTTCTACATTACGAGAAAACAGCCACAACTCTCTTAGTGTATGTGGAGGATACTCGATTGATATCAATTGTGTACAGTTCCTCATGCTAAGTTTCTCAAGCATAGGAAGGGTTCTCACACAATTGGGCATGGAAACAATAGGATTCCTATCTAAATATAAATGTTTTAAGATGGATAGGCAACTAAAGTCCATTGGAAAGGATTCAATGGACAAATTATTATTTGCAAGTGACAAAGTTACTAAAGACCTCGGTAAAGACATTACAAAAGACTTCAAATCACTTGGTATAGCACCCACAAAGGCAGAGGAAGAGGTTCTTCTATGTATGCACATTTCCAGTGAATCCATCTCCCTATTCTCAATTCTTGATTCACCGAGATTACAACCATCAAGCAACACTATTTTAACCTTCTTTAACATACCTCTTATTCGTGGAAGTTTTTTAAGCTTGTTGCAGTAGCTTAGATCGATAAGGAAAAGTTCAACACATTGCTCAATTGACTGACAAACTGCAAGCAAACCAGTGCAATTTCGAACTATTAACCTCTCCGGTGCGGGGAGTTGGTCAAAGTCACCAAGACTACGAAGTTGTTTACAAAAACTTAAATTAAGAATATTCAATGAGCCAAACAACCTTTTCTCTTTTAAGCACGATCCATCCAATTGCACAAATGGAAATAAATTAGTATAGTATTGAATTTCATTAACTTTCATAGATGAATATTAAATAAAGATAATTTACCTTTTGCCTCTTCTCACGGCGCTGTGGATTACTATCACAACCAACAAATGATTCAATATTGCTATATGATAGGTCAAGAGCAACAAGATTCTCCAGAGGTAAGTTTGAAGGTATAGACTTTAAAGGAAACCCATGCATACACAAGGCTCTTAATTCTCGTGGAAAGTTCTCATAAGACCCTTTCATGTGCACATAATTGAGTTGTAGTAGCATCAAACCATCCATGTTACTTAATGCATCCGTTTTCAGCTCAAATGATGCACCAAATTTCTCTTTCTCAAGCATACGCCTATCAAGGGAAAGGCCTAGAATATTTCCCTTACCCTAAAAGAATCACAATGCAAATGAAAAAGAAATTAGACAATACAAAATACTTTGGACATGCACACTACTTACAAGCATACATGGCTTTTCACCTTTTTCCGTTTTAACACTTTGAATGACTCATCATGACACCATATTAGACTTCGCTTCCATGGCTTGTCAAGTGATTCTTTACATACTATGGATCTTCCCATCTCTTGAACCAACTCATGCATCTCCAATTCGTTTTTCCATCCTATATTAAGAAGACATCTATCGATGAGATTTGTGATTGCAGATCTTGTGTTTATATTGCATGCCTCTAATATTGTATCAGCAACATCTCTATCTATTCCAACAAAAAACAAGCAATATGCTTGAACAACTCCTTATCATTGTTGGATGGCAAAGAATCAAAGCTCATTCTCAAGACATTATTTATATTTGAATTTGTTTCTTTCTTAAGCCCTTCTATATACCCTTCCCAGTAAGCTACATCTTTGTTATATAAAGACTTGCCCAAAACTACAAGAGCTAATGGATGTCCTTGACAATACTTCACAAGATTATCAAACACCTCTTCATAACTAGCAATACGATGGTTGCACATGAATGCATGGAAACACAAAAGTTGTTGTGATGTAATCTCATGTAAGCCATAAAGAGAGTGTTTTATATGTTTGGGTCTAATGTTTGTTTTGAATAGTTTACAACATTCTGTCAAACATCTGTCCTTTGTTGTTACAATGATTTTGCTTCCAGGGTGAAACCTTTGCTTCCAAGTAATGCATCCAACTGATCACGACTATCGATATCATCAAGAACTAGAAACACCCTTTTATAGGCTACTGCGTTCTCTATTTTTGACGTGTATAGTGAAACATCATGAACTTGAATTGGACTTGCTTTTGAAATGTCACTGCACAATTGTTTTTGTATATCAAGCAGTCCATTAAACTTTCCAATACATCTTCTATTAATATCTTCAATATAGCTACTTGTGTGGAATTCATAACAATGTAATGCATAGACATGTTTAGCTAAAGACGTCTTTCCAATCCCGCCAAAACCCAAAATACTGAGTATGTCTACCGTATGTGAGGATCCATCTTTTAACTAGGAAGTGATGAAGTCAATGGAATAGGTCATCCCAATAAGGTGTGGTGGAGCACTCCGTAAGGGTACGTGTACTCTACAGTAGATGTCCTTCACAATTTCTTCAATAAACTCCGTCTCTAACCTAAACTTTATTAACAATAAGAACTTAAAAACACAGTTCACAAAACTAACAAACTAAGTTTTGAGATTAAACTTATAAAAATATCCAAATCAAAATGATACCATAGCTATTCATCTTATTTAAGTACTTCACATGAAAACCATATTGTGGTTTTGCATGTATCCAAACAAAATGCTATGAAATACAAGCTAATACGTAAGGTCATAAATATTTATGTATGATAAGATTAAAGCTACCAATGAAATACAAGATTTCATTAATGGGCCACCTAACTTCACTATATTTCTACAAGACCATCGAACTTAACTATTGATGACCATAACAAAATGCCATGCAACAGTTATAGGTTATCTTTTACTACTTACAGGGCACTTATTTATCATAAAAGACATTATGATTTGAATGTTGTGTGGTATAACTACTAGTGGACACTTAGCAAACCGTTCAAATTCTGGTTTTGAACAAAAATCATATAAAATTAATTGAAATGGTTTATCTAAATGAACTAACTAATGATAAAGTACCATATGTACAACAAACGTGTAATATCTATCAGAATGGCTAATCCATCTCTATATACTGATTTATGAGATCACAGATTTACAAACTTAGATTCTATTATTTGCATCTTTTATATATACCCTAATACATAAAAAATATGTCTATTTGATGATATTAAAGAAACTTATTGAAATGCATAAGGGAAGATGATATGACATTTCATGTGTTAATCAACCAACAATGTAAGAAAGTAGTTACCTGCCATTTACATCATTCCCTTTTAAATTAGCAACTTTTGTAAGCGCTTTACTCCATCTGTCTGTCTTTTGAGCCAATTGACTTCTCTTATTTTCATTTGCTTACTTTTGTCACTTTCTGAACTTAAGGGACTATTTTGTGTAAATTACAAAACTCAAGAACTTGACAGTATACCGTCTTCCTCTCACCATCGCCCTCCCCAGTGGAGACTCTGAACAACGAATTGCCGAATACGTGACCATCGTATTTAACTGATCTAATTCTCTTGGTAAATTCTCACAACGCTATCACCATCGTACATTTGTTCTTCGACATTCTTACAACTTTGCGTTGTGTTTGACGACAAAAGAAACCCACTTGTTGTTTATCGAGTTGAGAAATGGGATTGCCA
Source organism: Cichorium intybus (assembly GCA_023525715.1). Lineage (NCBI taxonomy): Eukaryota > Viridiplantae > Streptophyta > Magnoliopsida > Asterales > Asteraceae > Cichorium > Cichorium intybus. The sequence goes on from CM042013.1 coordinate 61,900,076, forward strand.
TAGAGCAATCAGAAGTAATTACGACACTTCCTTCTGTCAATCAAATGTTTATACGAGTGAATCAAATCAGTTCAGTAATTAGGATCATGTCTCAACTTTTGGCGCATTTGAATGATTTGGGATTAAGAATTATAATAGACTAGCTTTTAGGGTTTAAAGGATGTAAGTCATTGTTATGTTAAGATATAGAATAAGTACTATCAAGTAAAGTAGCCTGATGTGCTGTTTGTATGTGTGTTTGAGAATTCCAGTATCACAATCCAAGTTGGTTGCTGAGTATAGCATTCGACCTTTTGGAGGTTTTTGGTAGCGGGCTGTGAATATTAGCAACATACATCTGTCAATTTGTTTAAAACAGCATCCAATTTCATTCTTCTTATTACAACAATGTAATTTGAAAACTCATCGGTTGTAGCAATTTCAAATTGTTGTGTCCTAATAACCAAAAAAAGTTGAAAGTACAGTTAGGTGGTTCTTTCAAAGTACAATGCCTTAATAAGAAAAATATTGAAAGTACAATGCTGTCCTAGAAAGAAATAAAAGTAGGATGCTATGTTACACAAATACCGAAAGTACATTGCTATTTTTGAAGTGGGTGTCTTTGTGTAGAAAGGACTTCTGAAGGCAAAAGGCTCCCAGTTTATGTGAAGTAGGTCAAGCTTATATGAGCTCTTTTGGGACAACCTTAATTGTTTGCTGACCAAATAACAAAAACGCCCCTGGTTTTTATATTTTTATAGATTTGGTCCAAATAAGAAAAACAAATATAAGAACAATGCTATGACTGGGTAGATTTTTCAAAGCAAAATGCCATGATACAAAAACTTGTAAGTACAATGCTGTAATAAAAGGAATTAAAGTATGATGCTATAAGTAACACCTGTGTCCCGAATGGGACTATAGATCAAAAGTAAGAGCGTTCTGACCTTTAGTGTGACCAAATAACGATGTTAAGGTCATTATGAGATAAGAAAAATATAACGATCAAAGCCTAGAAGTCAAAACGGAGCAAAAAGCAGGAAAAAGTGACACTTTTTAGTGTCGGCACGTCGCGACGCGACGGACATAGTGGTCGCGACGCGACGGCTGTCGGCAGTGTCGGTTGAGTGCGTGATGAGGTAAGCGCTTACGTAAGAGATCAGGACGCGATCTGGGGTCGTGTCCCGGGTGGGACTATAGATCAAAAGCAGAGCGTTTTGACCTTTAGTGTGACCAAATAACGATGTTAAGGTCATTATGAGATAAGAAAAATATAACGATCAAAGCCTAGGAGTCAAAACGGAGCAATAAGCAGAAAAAATGACACTTTTTAGTGTCGGCACGTCGCGACACGACGGGCATGTTGGTCGCGACGCGACGGCTGTCAGCACATCCGTAAATCGCGCAATAAATTGCGCAATCAGGCAATCATTCGAGGTGAGTCATCACGACACGACGGGAAGAATGGTCGCGATGCGAAGGAGGCCCAGAGGCCTATAAATACGAGGCATAAGCCTCATTTTGTTGGTTATATGCCCATCATTATAAAAAGTTGGTAATATTATTATAAATAGTAGGGTCCTTTTGGGTTACACGCAAGAGACGATTTAGCTAAAAGAGATCGAAAATAAACTTGAGGGGTTAAGTTTATTAATATACCAAAGTAAAGGTATATTAATTAGAAACTTAATAAGGATAAAGGACTAAAGTGAAATATCCACAAGGGAAGGGGATAAGGATGGAGAGCACTATAAATATAACCCTAGATCTGAGTTGTAAAGGCTGCCAAAACCCTAATTTTCGTCACTCTCCTCCCACCCCTCGGTATACGGCCGATTTCTTTCAAAACCCTAAGTATTATGTGCTAAAACTTCAAGCAAAGGTATATACTACATCAACGGGTGCTGGATCGTTGTCTTGGGTGCGATTACATTAGAGGAGTTCTACTTTGGGCTCTCGTCATCCTAACAAAATCAGATCTGAGATTTAAAAGGTATGTCTTGAACCCTCTTGATTTTACAGTTACAAAAGTGTGCATGATTCTGTGATTCTGGTTGAATACGATTTTGTTTTATGTTTCCGCTGCGTTTGTTTTATGCTATCGTATTCCAACACATTTTTGAGGCAGAACACACACCAAACGCATATACGATATAGAGGAGTGTTCTAGTAAGAAAGATACGTTGAGAGATGATAGTTAGAAGTAAGGAGCCAGCGGTAGCTAGCATTGAGGTGCTCGGGAGCTGTCGGAAGCCTAGAACGAGAATAGGACTCTGAGGAAGCACCAAACTCAGGTGAGTAATCGCTACCGTATCTCCCTAGTAGTTTATACGTGTTAAACTATAGTAGAAGGAAATTATTAAAAGATATGCAGAGTAGTACATTTATGATTATGTACTAGTAGTTGTAAGGAACGTAGGTGTGTTACAGACCCGACTGACTAGTCTGGACATGAGAAGGAGTGTATCACAGGATGATGCTAAGTAGTGTGATTAACCGGTAGTGTAATGTCCATATGGAAAGAGGACATATGACATAGAAAAAGATAATATGTAGATGCTGTGTGCCAACTTCATATGTTGCACCAGTATTAATATAGTAAGTTAGAGGGGATATGGATATCCTATAAAGCAAGCATAGGAGATTGTGTAGACAGTACCAAATGATGAATTTGGTTAAAAACGATAGTACTGAGAAATAACCCGGTGTGGAACCGGTAAACATTGTTAAATAGTAATAACGAATGAGCCGCCGTATAATAAAAAAATAGGCGGCTTAACAGTAGAATGCATCATGGTATATGATACCGTAAATGAGTAACGTCAGGCAGTACGGTGATGTTATAAGTTACCAGACAGTAGAAGATAGTACAGAAAGACAGACAGTGTGGTAACGTATAAGTCACCAGACAGTAGACAGTATGGTAACATATAAGTTACCAGACAGCAGCAGGAAGTACAGAAAAATGTAGTAAGTGAGTATAGTAAGTGAGTAACGTTAGACAGTACGGTAACGATATAAGTTACCAAATAGTAGAAGAAAGTGTAGTAAGAGTGTACGAGGAATGAGTTTCGTCGGGTAATACGGTAGTTTCACAGTATGATGTACGATTAAGGAAAGTGATCATATGACGGTCAAGTGTAGTAAAATGATTCTGTGAAACGAGTGTGGCTATTTAGGCCATACTGTGATTCGATTACTCACTAAGCTTTATAGCTTACCCTTTTATTTTATGTGGATTTTGCAGGTATAAGTAACGCTCGGCTTGGATCATAGGACGATCCCTGGTGATATTATCTTGTAAAACCTCAGGCTTTGGAGAGCCGGGTCGTTACAAATGGTATCAGAGCCGAGATTTGAGTGAACTAGGTGTTAGTAGAAAAGATTCCTAGACTCAAATCAGTAGGTAATTGTGGATTACCTAATGATAGGTAAATATCACAAACATATTGTGATAAGAAGATAGATAAGGATAAAGCAAACTATACATAGTAACACACTATGAGTGTTAAAGAACTCCTTAGAAATTTAAGGAGAAAAAGATAGTAAGAACAGTGATAAGATAGCTTGTTAAAAATAAAAACAAGAAAGTAAGTGAGAAATAAGAACTACAAGAAAGTATTAAAACATGAGAATGGTACATAAGGTACCAAAGAAAATAATAAGTATACTCATAAGAGTAATATAAGGAAGCTGGAAAAGTAAAAAGAACGTGATTAAACAAGTGTAACGAGTAAATAAGAAAGCAAGCAGTTTTGAGAAAGTAAAAGTTTGACCAGAAGGCCATAAAGAAAAGAATTGACTTTTAGTCATAAGATATTTTAAAAGTATGATTAAATAGTCAAGTATGATTGAAAGTCAGAAAGAATGTAAGATAAATGTGATAATAAAATTAGCTCTACGTAAGAGCTAAAAGTTTGTTTGAAAGAAGTTTATGAAAAGTTAAAATTTTAAATAGTGGCTCTACATATGAGCTAAAATGTTTTATGAGTCTGTGTTTCAGAAAAGAGTTTTGAAAGCTATGAGATTTGAAAAGATATTGAAAGTCGCTTTATAAAAGCGAAAGATGATTTAGTTCAGCTAAGACCAATTTGAAACGAATGATAGTAGAGAAGAGAAGAGAAAGATGTCAGGACAGGCTTTCGCCATTTAAGGAAGCCTAGAAGACACTACTAGGATGGTACCTCCCTTCGCGAAGTAGTTGTCTAGCTTAGCATACCCTTGCGCTTGGATCCGTTCCAGGTCACAAAAGGGGAGACAGAGATAGCATAACCTAGCGGGTGGATCTGTTCTGTCCCGCGAGGGAAGTTAGTAGAATGAGTTTCATGAGTTTCAGTTGGTCTTATGCTAAGAGAAGGGAAAGAGTTAAAGAAAGAATTATTTTCAAAATGAGGGTTATTTTATAACCAAAGAAGATTAAGGGTCCTGTAGTGACCAAAAGTTATGATAAAAATTTTTAACGAGATAACAAAAGAGTTGTTTTATGACCAAGAAGTGAAAAAGATTTTTCTAAAAGAGTCATTTTTCATGACTAGAGTATGTAAAAATTTTAAAGTATAATAGAGTCACTTTATGACTAGAAAGAGTAAAAAGACAATTTTTAAACGAACGACCCAACTGTAACAAAATGTAATGATGTTTTGAAACAAGTCAGTTGGAAAGTATGAAAGTTGATTATGTGATAGCAAAAGTCACAATAGTAAGTATATGAGAAATATAGTATGTACGAGATTGGTAAGTTTTGTTATAGAAAAAGAAAAAATACAAATAGACTATACCACGTGTAACTAGTGGCATATGAGTTAAGGGAACCAGTGAGCCAGGAAACCCAGTGTAACGTTAGAATCAGTATGTATAAGTAATTATGATAGTAAGGGCCGTATTATCATAGTCACAGAATATGTATTGATGCTAACGGAATCACGAAGGAGTCATGGTAATCTGGTAAGAAATCAGTAGAAAATATAACAAACATCAAATTATGTTGTGAAATGAGTAAAAGATATGGGAACCCTTATACCCGAAAGTATAAGTCAAGTAATTATGGGTAACCATAAGAGAGAACAAGTAATAATAAATGTAGTATGGTATGAATACCTAAGTGTGTAGAAGAATATGTACACAAGTACGTAAGAACTAGTTTGAGAGATTACTGAGATTTCGGGGACGAAATCCTGTAAGGGGGAAGGTTTGTGACACCCGTGTCCCGGGTGGGACTATAGATCAAAAGAAGAGCGTTTTGACCTTTAGTGTGACCAAATAACGATGCTAAGGTCATTATGAGATAAGAAAAATATAACGATCAAAGCCTAGGAGTCAAAACGGAGTAATAAGCAGAAAAAATGACACTTTTTAGTGTCGGCACGTCGCGACACGACGGGCATGTTGGTCGCGACGCGACGGCTGTCAGAAAATCCGTAAATCGCGCAATAAATTGCGCAATCAGGCAATCATTCGAGGTGAGTCATCGCGACGCGACGGGAAGAATGGTCGCGACGCGAAGGAGGCCCAGAGGCCTATAAATACGAGGCATAAGCCTCATTTTTGAGGCTGAACACACACCAAACGCATATATGATATAGATGAGTGTTCTAGTAAGAAAGATACGTTGAGAGATGATAGTTAGAAGTAAGGAGCCAGCGGTAGCTAGCATTGAGGTGCTCGGGAGCTGTCGGAAGCCTAGAACGAGAAACGTGCCAGGACTCCGAGGAAGCACCAAACTCAGGTGAGTAATCGCTACCGTATCTCCCTAGTAGTTTATACGTGTTAAACTATAGTAGAAAGAAATTATTAAAAGATATGCAGAGTAGTACATTTATGATGATGTACTAGTAGTTGTAAGGAACGTAGGTGTGTTACAGACCCGACCGCCGTATAATAAAAAAAATAGGCGGCTTAACAGTAGAATGCATCATGGTATATGATACTGTAAATGAGTAACGTCAGGCAGTACGGTGATGTTATAAGTTACCAGACAGTAGAAGATAGTACAGAAAGACAGACAGTGTGGAAACGTATAAGTCACCAGACAGTAGACAGTATGGTAACATATGGTAACATATAAGTTACCAGACAGCAGCAGGAAGTACAGAAAAATGTAGTAAGTGAGTATAGTAAGTGAGTAACGTTAGACAGTACGGTAACGATATAAGTTACCAAATAGTAGAAGAAAGTGTAGTAAGAGTGTACGAGGAATGAGTTCCGTCGGGTAATACGGTAGTTTCACAGTATGATGTACGATTAAGGAAAGTGATCGTATGACGGTCAAGTGTAGTAAAATGATTCTGTGAAACGAGTGTGGCTATTTAGGCCATACTGTGATTCAATTACTCACTAAGCTTTATAGCTTACCCTTTTATTTTATGTGGATTTTGCAGGTATAGGTAACGCTCGGCTTGGATCATGGGACGATCCCTGATCATGGGACGATCCCTGATGATATTATCTTACAATACCCGAAAATAGAAGCACATTGCCATTTCTTGCATTTAGCTCTACTCTTGATTTCATTTACCGTCCCTTAAAATTCATTTGAATAGTTTTCAACTTGTTAATGTTGTCTACATGTTTTAGGAATAAAGTTATCTTAGAGTGGTTTACTTCTTTACAAATTACACATGGCTGATCAGTTTTGTTACAATGGCGACAATTACACCAAAAGTATTCCCGGGCACATTACGTGGGTCGTCTCATGTAATTTCATCCGTTTATTTATTTATTTATTTATTTATTTATGTTGCTCTAAAAGCTCATAGATTGTTGATTACTTCCCAAAATTTCTACAAACAAGTTTATTGTTTTTTGTCTTTATAACATGCACCTTTGATGATGTAATAGAGATGATATTTACTGGGTTTTTTTTTTTGCCTCTGGTTGACTATCCGTTTGAAAAAGAAAATAAGTTAACAAAAAATGTTTGTTGTAATAAAATATAATCAACAAGCACTATGCACAACACATGTTGTAACCAGCAACACAGAAGCACAAACATTATGAAATTTTGGGCTTTTATAACAAAAAAAGCAGCAACGAAATGGACAAGTACAAATCAGTATCAACAAAACTTTTAAAAGCCGCATCACATTTAAGCATTCTTAAATCATTCATCAAGCCCTTTCTATGGACACAAAATAAATATTTTCACACGATGTGTGTTTCATTCTTCAGAAAATCAACAAAATGGAGGTACCACATGCTCCCAATTTTCAAAGTTTTATAACAATTTACCAACCCATAAGAATGTATTCGAGTTGTCCATGTGCCATAGATATACATCCAGATATTGATAAAGATGTCATCCAAAGAAATCTAGTATAAAATCCAACATAAAAACAGTAATTTACAATGCTTAGAATTAGTATAAAGCAACTGAAGACACGAAAATGGAAGAATGACAAGGAATGGAATACGATACGCATTATCAATTTTGCACAAGGAAAAATCGACAACTGTATGTCATCTTAGTTGTATTCCCAGAGCTCATGCATTTTTAGTCCGAATGAAATATTAAACTATGTTAAGCATGTCATTTAACTGAATCCAATCATATTTATAATGGCCACGGGATAACATCTTATAATTGTGGTGCCATGTCATCAGAACAAATTATGGCATGACATGTACAACAGCTATACGGTTATCGATTGCAATAATGGGTAGATTTTTCAAAATACAATGCTGTTTTAAGATATAACTGGGAAGTACAATGCTATAAGAAAAAGAAATACAAGTACAATGTTACAATAAAGAAAAATATAAAGTGCATTGCTGTTTATTGCATTTAGCTGATAATTAAAGTACATTGCTAGTCCCCATAAATTGGTTGCCCATCTTACCAAATGCATTCAACTTCAACTTAGACAGCCATGTAGTCTCTCTTTCTCAAGCATTTTCATGTGAAGGACAAGACCTTGAAGATTCCCCCTTATCCTATGAATTAAGAAGTAAGAAAATTGTAAAACTTACATAAGTATACAGAGATATATTGCAAAATGTTATGAATACATATAGTTATTTGGAAGTATATATATTATGTTACATTTTCTTGATTTAACAGACTAAATGACTCCTTATGACACCATAGTCAACTACGTTTCCACAGGTTCTTAGATTCTTGATGAACTACATCTCTTTAAACTCTTGAAGCAAATTATACATTCTCAAAATGTTGTTCGGTCCTATCCTACGAAGGCATCTATCAATAAGATTCTTTAAAAAAAAGCAATATGATTTAACAATTCCTTATGTATCAAAGATGACAAATCGAGATATCGGTGTCTATTCTTTTTTACTTCTATTACTAAGTTTTGTTAACTAAAATACAAATCCGTCCCTGTGGTTTATCTTTTTATGTATATGGTCCGTTAGTTTCATTTTTTTCCTTTTGCATTTCTAAAACAATGTTTGGTCATGCTTTTAGTCCGTGACATCTAACCGTTAATGTCCATCAAAATACTATGGCAACTAACATTTGTTGACTAAATTACATAAATCGTCCTGGTGGTTTATAATTTTTTACGTATATGGTCCAACAGTTTCATTTTTTTTCCTTTTCTGTCCCTAAAAAAACGTTTTGTAACACTTATAGTCTTTGGGTCATCCTAGTAGACGCCCTAACTGTTAAATCCATAAAATGACCATATCCATAAAGAGTGAGATTATTGGACCATATTCGTAAAAAATGATAAAGCACAAGGATGGTTTTTTATAAGTTAGTCTTCTTTGTTTCTTTGTTCTATAACTTTGATGTACAAGTCAACTTCTTTTCACAGATTATATGCACTAGCCCCGAACTTGTTTGCATATATGTGTGTATGCATTTGTTTTCAAGTTCTGAATTATTAGGAATATCAACTATGACAAATTCATAAGGGTTAAATTCAAGAAATAACAATGTACTTTGATTATATGTTTATTATAACATCCTACTTCTCAAATGCAAGAAATAGCAATGTACTTTCGTTTCTTTCAGTTGTACATTCCGTTTTTTTATTGAGGCATTTTATATTGAAAGCTCTACCACTTATAGCATTGTACTTCGAATTTTTTTCTTATTAGGAAATTATACTTTGAACCGTCTACCCAATCTATCGGTTATAGCTATAGTTGAATAGATTTATTAAAGTATAATGTTGTAATAAAATAAAATGAAAGTAGGATGTTGCAATAAACAAATCAATGAAAATATGTTGCCATTTCTTGCATTTTTTTCCCATTGACATTGGTCTTGGTTCTCTTTTGTATCTTGTTGGTTTTGTTTATATCTTAAAGGATTCAAGTTTTTTACTTTACTATTTGGGCTAAATGCAAGAAACAGAAATTTGATCTGTTTATGATAGCACCTTACTTTCATTTCTTTGTATTATAGCGATGTTGTAAACCATACAGACGATTTTTATTATTTAGTCTACTTTGTTTCTTCGTTTAAATAACTTTAAAGGGTCATGTTAGTTTCTTTTCATAGATTCTACGCAATGGTGCATTCATTTTCAAGGTTTAGATGCTTATGAATACCGTCATTGACAGACTCTTAAGGTTTAAATTCAGAAAATAGCAATGTCTGTCATTGATTTGTTTATAATAGCATCTCGCTTTCATTTCTTCTTATTACAACATTGTAATTTGAAAATTCTACCCAATTATAGTGAGGCCATCCAATACAAAGAAAATTTTAATGCTATAATTGGATAGATTTTCTCTAGTATGATGTCCGAATAAGAAAAAAACTTGAAAGTACAATGTTATAATTGGGTAGATTTTCAAACTATAATGCCTTTATAAGATAAAATGGAAGTACAATGCTGTAATAAAGAGAATGAAAGTAGGATGCTATAATTCACATAAAGAAAAGTTCTTGCTATGTCTTGTATTTAGCCCAACTCTTAATTACATTTACCGTCCCTTAAAATGCATTTGAACAACTTGCAACATGTTAATGTTATGTATAGGTTTTAGGAATGAGATGGGCAAGTGCTTTGTGTGTGGAGAGTATTGCAAGAGTGAAATGGCTATGTCTAAGTGGTTTTCTTCTTTACAAATTACACATGGCTGATCAATTTTTCGTAAAATGGCCACATTTACAGCAAAAATATTTTAGGCTCATTATGCGGGCCGTCTCATGTAGTTGCTTCAATATTTTTGTTTGTTTTTTTGCTTTAAATGCTCACGGATTGTCGACTACTTCCAAAAATTCTTACAAGATTTCTTGTTTTTTTATTTTTATAGCATGAACCTTTGATGATGTAATTAGATGATATTTATGTCTCAAAAGCAAAATGTTTCATGTCCTATTTTGTAACTAAAACACTAAAAAAATGTTACATCTCTTAAAAAATTCATCCTAATTACAATCCTAATTATTAAAGTTGAACTGTATTGTAACAAGTGTTACCTTCTCCATCCTTCTCAACAATGTTGTATTAATTCAAAACCATTCTCACTTTGCCTCCTTTTGGGAAGAACTTCTGGTTGTGATTTCACTTGAGGTCCAACTGTAGCTTCAAATTAGCTTCAAATTAAGTTTCCTGTTCGGTTTGAATCGGAGTTTGTTCCTATTGACATCTATATACAAATTAATTGTCACAGAACCAATATATAATCATTTGTCCAAGTTCGTATGCAATGATGCCAACTCTTTACTATGCACTTTAGATGGTCCTTTCTTACTTGCTTTGTCTATAACTATCTTTAGAGAAATTCCCATGTCAACATTTTACTTTGCATTATGGACAACATATGTTGTAACTAGCAACACAGAAACACAAACATTATGAAAATCTTAAACCATACATTATGCGTGTTTCGTTCTTCAGAAAAAGTAGTGAAATGAAGGTACCACATGCTGCCTATATTGGATGTTTTAAAACAGTTTACCAACCGATACTCATATATTTGAGTTCTCCATGTACCATAAATATACACCATGATATTGATAAAGATCTCATCCAAGGGTATATAAACAGCAAAAAACCCAACAAAGTCAAAACGATAATTTACAATGCTTATAATTGCTATAAAGCAACTAAAGAACCAAAAACGGAAGAATGACAAGAAATGGAACAAGATACACATGGTGCTTCCGGAATGCTAAGCTTCGAAAATCAAACATTATTAAGCCATGTCATTTTAACTACATCGACTTCATATTTATAATGGCCACAGAATGTCATTTTAATCGTGACATATCAGCAAAACAAATAATGGCATGACGAGTACAACAACAAGGCGATTATCCATTGCTATAATGGGTAGATTTTTCAAAATACAATGCCTTTTTAGGATATAATTTGGAAGTACAATGCTATAAGAAGAAAAAAAAATAGAAGTAGAATGATATAATAAGAAAAGGAAAAAGTACATTGCTATTTGTTGCATATAACACATACTTAATTAAGAGTGATATTTTTTTATGAACAACTATACTCTATTCAAAAGAGGCCAGAGCATAAATTGATAAGATAAAGTACATTGCTAGTCCACATAAGTTGGTAGGTACCCAAGAAATATTCTCCTGCTGACAGAATCCGATGCGATCTCTTACCAATGATGTGATTCCATGACTTTCAATAACCCAATGCATCTTCTGGAAAATTAGTATATAACTCGCTGAATAGTATCATTAGGTCAACCCAATGCAAATGCATTGATCTTCAACTGACACAGCCATGCAGTCTCTCTTTCTCAAGCAGTTGCATGTGAAGGACAGGACCTTGAAGATTCCCCCTTTTCCTACGAATTAAGGAGAAGTAAGAAATTTGTAAAAGTTACATTATATAGTGAAAAATGCTATGAAAAGAGATAGTCTCTCTTTCTCAAGCATTTTAACTACATTTCCATAGCTTCTTAGATTCTTGATGAACAACTTCTCTTCAAACTCTAAAAGCAAATTATACATTCTCAACATGTTGTTTGGTCCTAGTCTACTTTGTTTCTTTGTTTCAATAATTTTAGTCTACTTTGTTTCTTCGTTTCAACATTCAATTTCGTTCCATTGTAGAAATATCTGGACTCTATCAGTTCCATTATTGTGGAACTTTGTATTTTGGTTATAATGGCACCAATGTGGAATTTTTGTTGTATCTATGTTAGTACTCATATTGAGGTTCATTGTATTCAGTATAGTGGATAATCAAGTTTCACAATTGGTTGCCTCTACAAAATGGTGGAGGGCATCTCTGTCATTTTGATTGCTACGTCATTGGCACTGCTAATGATTTCGTATCCCATATGTTAGAAATCGGAGTAGTTAACAACTTCATAAACCATTGTATTCTACCTTTCTGGGTGGGACAATAAATTGATTTTCTGTTGTAAGTTGTAACATTTTGCTTTCATTGATTTCAATTACAACATTGCACTTTCAAACTTTTCTTATGAAGGAATTGTACTTTGAAAATTTTCCCAATTATAGCATTGTACGTCCTTTTTTCTTATAATCATACTTAAAAAACATATCCTAGTTGTCCCAGTGGAAATTGTTTTGTATTTGGATGACATTGGTATAATTGGTTAGAGTTATCAAAGTGAAACGTTGTAGCCTATAATAAGAAATGAAAGTATGATGCTATAATAACTAATCAATGAAAAACATTATTCCTTGCATTGAAGCCAATTTTGTCCCATTGAATATCGGTCTCTGTCCGGTGCATGTCAAACACTATACGACCTCTTTTATTGTATTTCGATCCATAATACCAATTTAAATGTTGGAGGCACACATTAGAGATGATAAATTTTTATCCATCCTATAAAAATATTGTTCTACTCCATTGTTTTACATTGTTGTAGCAACTAATATTTTGAGCCTGTAGAAAGCATGTGTCTTTGAGGACTCACTGTATGATAAGGTATAAACACATGATATTTTCCATCACTATGATTCTTTTATTTTTGTAGCTGCCATTCAATATTTATTTCTCTTTTGGTATTCTTCCTATATACCATCCTTTGTGGTTCTACCTCAGAATTAGACCATTGCGTTAGACATTGTTCATTTGTTCATCATCTTTTGGGTGGCAGTGTATATAATCAGTTGGAGTCTGACTATAACGTTGTGTTCCCGAGTCTGATTTAAGGAGAGAAAGGAAGAGAAGTGGATGGAATTGAGAAGAAAAAGAAAAAAAATTGATGTTCCCGAGTTTTATTTTTTACAGAAAGAAGTGGTAAGAAAATAAGGGAATAGGAGGAATGATATTCCCTCCTAACTTTCCTACCGATAATTTGGTAGGATTCAGAGATAAAAAAGTGACTGCCAAAAATAACACTTCAGAAAATAAATTTCCCTTCTCTTCATTTCCACTCGGGAACACATGGAATGATCATTTTCTTATAACTCAGGGACACGAAACTATAAGTTTCTTTTCCTTTCTCTTTATTTCTTTTCTCTTATTCTTTTCTTTTCACTTCTTTTCTTTCTTTGGTAAAACTCGAGAACGAAGCGTTAAAGAGGTTGTTAGGGCATCTGTGTTACCATATTCTCCTTCCTTTTTCTATATCAGACTGTATGTTGGAATAAGTTTACTTAACCAATATGTTTTAAGGTTTATGATCCATAATTATGACGAATGACTTCCTTGCAAGTAGGTTTTCCACTTTTGAATGGCAGCAACCATTGCTAAAATCTCCCTCTCATATGTGGATAACAACAGGTGTTTTGGGCCAAGTTTCTAGCTAAAAAGGCTACTAGATGATTGTTTTGTGCTAAGACAACACCAACACCCATTCCCAACATATCTATTTCGATAATGAATGGTTTCTAGAAATTAGAAAGGACAAAAACGTGAGCATTTGACTTGGTTGTTCTCAATTTCGTGTAATTACTCAAATTGTAAAATTTTGGGTACTCCTACTATCAACCACTATATATAGGTAGGTCTTATTTCTTAACCATTCCCCTAAGTTGCAATTTTTGGAGATTAAAAGACCCTAACAGAGCATGTTGCTCCCAATTTCTATTTAAAAGTTTATCCGATATTCTTCCATTGCAAAAGTGAATCATAAATATATCTCGCTGACCAACATTAAAAAGGAATCGCTAATAAAGCAATGCCATTTGGCACTCTAATAAAGAAATTATTTATCAAAAGGGTGTATATATGTGAAGCAGTTCAGTTAATAAGAAACGTATCTCAACTATCATGCATATTTATTTCTAAAACGAAAAATGTGTGTTTTTCACTTTTTTGTATGTGTGCTTGAGAACTATACTATCGCGATCCAAATTGGTTTCCTAGTACAAATGCTGGAAGTTTTGAATGTCTTTTGTATATAAATTACTTTAGGGATCCAATTTTTTCCCAATTTATGCGACCAAGTGGCTTTTTATACGGCCTATGCAACAATGTTTCTTTCTAGGACCAAAAGATGCAATATTCTATCGGTACCTATCTAAAACCTGATTGTATAATTCACGTCAATTGTATAAATTGGTCAAAACTGTGAAACATCATCACATGCATGCATTGGTAAACTATGAGACAATGTTGCATAAATATAGTTCCACCTCATAATCTAATTGGTTGTGGTTTTAATGTTGCATATTTTGATCCTGTGGTTGCATGTTTCTTTCAAAAACCATTTTGTTGCATGAATTGGGAAAAGGCTAAAATGTTGTTTCACAATGCACATTTAAGTTTTGTTAAGAAATTTATATGTTGTCGCATAACAAGTAGGGACAATGTCACTAAATAGCAACCAAGTTCCACACATGTTCCACCTAAGTGCTTTACAATTTTGTTTTCAAGAGGTTTGGCTATTCAACTTTGAATTTCGTTCCATTGTAAAAATATCTGCTCTTTATCAGTTCCATTATTGTGGAATTTTGTATTCTGGTTATCATGGCGCCGATGTGGAATTTTTGTTGTATCTATGTTAGTACTCATTGATGTTCATTGTACTCATTATAGTGGATAATCACGTTTCAAAATTGGTTGCCTCTACAAAATGATGGAGGGCATCTCTGTCATTTTGATTGCTACGACATTGGCACTGCTAATGACTTCGTATCCCATATGTTACACATCGGAGTAGTTAACAACTTCATAAACATTGTGTTCTGCTTTTTGGGTGGGACAATAAATTGAATTTTGTTGTAACATTCTGCTTTCATTGATTTCAATTACAACATTGTAATTTCAAACTTTCCTTATTAAGGAATTGTCCTTTGAAACATTTGCCAATTATAGCACTACACATCCTATTTTTTTCTTATTAGGACATCATACTTCAAAAACATATCCTAGTTATCGCAGTGGAAATTGTTTTGTATTTGGATGACATTGCTGTAATTGGTTAGAGTTATCAAAGTGAAATGTTCTAGCCTGTAATAAGAAATGAAAGTATGATGCTAATAACTAATCAATGAAAAAAAAGTTATCCCTTGCATTTAACCAAATTTTGTCCCATTGGATATCGGTCTCCTTGTCCTCGTCCGGTGCATGTCAAACACTATACTACCTGTTTTGTTGTATTCTCATCAGTAATATTAATTTTAATGTTGAAGGCACACATCGGAGATGATAAATTTTTATCCATCCTATAAAAATATTGATTTACTCCAAAATTTTACATTGTTGTAGCAACTGATATTTTGAGCTTGTATAAAGCATTTGTCTTTGAGGACTCACCGGATGACAAACACATGATATTTTCCATCACTATGATTCTTTTAATTTTGTAGATGCCAATCTATGTTTGTTTCTCTTTTTCTCATCAAGTGCTATTTAGATAAATGATGTTAAAAATATTTGATAAAGTGACATGCACTTGAGGAAATGGAAGGAAAAACAATGAATTTTCATAATGTGATGCTCCTTCTTCTGGAAAATTAGGATATAACTCACTGAGTTGCAGTAGTATCAGCTTACCCATGCATCTTACCGAATGCATTCAACCTTGACTTAAACAGTCATGTGCTCTCTCTTTCTCAAGCCTTTTCATGTGAAGAACAAGACCTTGAAGATTCTCCCTTACCCTATGAATAAAGGAAATAAGAAAATTATAAAATTTAGATAAGTATACAAAGATATAATGCAAAATGCTATGAAAACCGATAGTTACTTTAAAGTGTGTATGTATGCATGTATGTATGTATGTTTATATATATATATATATATATATATATATATATATATATATATATATATATATATATATATATATATATATATATATATATATATATATATAATGTTACATTTTCTTGATCCAACAGATTTAATCACGCCTCGTGACGCCATAGTTGACTACGTTTCCACAGCTTCTTAGACACTTGATGAACCACATTTCTTCAAACTCTTGAAATAAATTATACATTCTCAACATGTTGTTTGGTCCTATCCTAAGAAGGCATCAATCTACTTTTAAGACTGTAAAAAAAAGCAATATGGTTCAAAAATTCATTATCTATCAAAGATGATAAAATCGATATACCAGTGTCAAATGCTTTTAAACGTCATGTTTGCACATAATATTCGTGAGAACTCGACCCTAGTGTCTAGTGATATCAACACATAGTGATTATACAAACTATGAATAGAAAATCTTAATTGTACTCGGTGAATCCAAGTGAATCCAAAATTACAGGTCCATGTCTTTGTAAGGACAATTCTATTATGGTAGGTACGGCCAAAATTTTGAAATTTGAAATTTGCTAAAACCAGCTGACAATAATTTCCTAAGATATCATGTATTTGACGTAGAATCAACAAAAATAAATAAAAACCAAAAATCTTGATAACAACCAAAACACTGAATTCAGAGCCATAAATGCAGGGATTAGGGCTCATAAGTCAGGAAAAAGTTAGGTCTGTTTAAAGTTGGAATGCTTTCGATTGCATTTCCTATGCTCCTACTCAGCTATAAAATATTGTAAGTAGTTGGAGAACATTAGACCAATCAAAATATGATTCAATTTTGGACGTTTACGCCATTTATTCATGTGATGAGAGATAGATATGGGTGTCAAAATGTATACCTCACGTGCTCTACCAATTGTGCCAGGATTTCTTTGAGAAAAAGCTCTAAACCAACACTCTTCCTTTGGTGCTAAAAACATATAAAAAGTTATGTGATAATCATTATTCAGATACATCCACTTGGACAGGGTAATTGTAATTGTATTGGGTCTCTGACATATTTATGTAATCCAAACACATCAAAAGACATAATCAATTGATGTAACAAATCAACCCATTTAGATGGATGGATACTTGGGTCAACCCATTTAAAATAAACTCTTATTTTAGAGGCCAAACAAAATAATAAAATAAACAAGTGGATTTGGGATATGATCCATGTATCAAAATGAATTAGGTTATGATTCATCTATAAAATAAATGGGTCAGTATCCATCTCTTTAAAGAAATTAGAGCATGGGGCATGGGTCATAGGGCATGTGTGGCATGGGTCATAGGGCATGGGTCAGGTACTCAGGTCATCATACACGACAATAAAATATTTAACAAAAAGGACATATACCTTGAGCTTTAGGGCTGTCTGGAGACAATAAAATGCCATACTCAAAGAACATGTAGTTGTCTAGCATGTATTCTCCTGTAGTTTCTTGAAAAGGAGAAAGATCTCCACCAAGTATGTGATTCCATGACTTGTAATAACCCAAAGCATCTTCTTCTTCTTCATCATCATACACAAGACTCACCCCACACTCCTTTACGATGTACTTATACGGTAGTGTAACAGTAATAGTAACGTGGTCACCACCCTCCATCTCATTTATCCCAAACATCCAATGACTTAACAACACCCAACACTTTTCATTTATATATCTTTCCAACTGACGTTTGTATATCCATGTATGTTTCTTTGTTATATTACTAATTGTGATCGTTGGCTTAGTGTGGAAACGAACATGTGGATAGGGAATTTGCAATGTGTGCACATAGCAGAAGTTGAGTCCTCGAACGTTGTATGGAGATGATGGGATGGTAAACGATATTGATGGCCCCTCGCTTCTTTGCCTAAACCAACTCGGCATCTTTTCTGCCACATACATTGTGCTGAATATTCCAAATTCATAAACCATCTGCCAAATAAAGTTGCCTTAATTAATCATCATAATAATAGTATTATACAAACTTATATAAAGAAGAACAAATAACTACACGAAACCTGGATTTTAGATTCTAAAGAATTAGTTCCCATGCGCCCGTCGATAATGAAGCCTATATTACTCCAACCCAAGCTACGTAATACCTTTTCCTCAACACCCACCATTGCTTGGATTTTGACTATGCCTTCAACTTCATATGGGCAAGGTGTGATATATGTCACATTTAAATATAATTTGAGTGGGAACATTTTTGGATCAAATACAACTTTTTCTACATGATGAGAAAACATGACCAACGTTCTTAGTGTATGTGGAGGATAGTCGACCGACTTCAATTTTGTACAAAAATTCATATGAAGTATCTCAAGCCTAGGAAGGGTTCTCACACAATTGGGTATCGAAACGATAGGATTTTCATCTAAGTTTATTTCGCTTAACATAGATAGGCAACTAAAGTCCATGGGAAAGGATTCAGTGGACAAATTATTATTTGCAAGTGACAAAGTTACTAAAGACCTCGGAAAAAACATCGCAAAAGACTTCAAATTACTTGGTATAGCACCCACAAAGGCAGAGGAAGAGGTTCTTCTGTTTATGCACATTTCGAGTGAATCCATCTCCCTATTCTCAATTCTTGATTCACCAAGATTACAACCATCAAGCAACACTATTTTAACCTTCTTTAACATGCCTCTGATTCTTGGAAGTTTTTCAAGCTTGTTGCAGTAGCTCAAATCGATGAGCACAAGTTCAACACATTGCTTAAGTGATTCACTAACCTCAAGCAAGCCGGTGCAATTTCGAACTATTAACCTCTCAAGTGCAGGGAGTTGATCAAAGTCACCAAGACTATGAAGTTGTCTACAAAAACTTAAGTTAAGAACCTTCAATGATCCAAGCAACCTTTTGTATTTTAAGCACGATCCATCCAACTATAGAAATAAAAGTGAGTTAGAATAGTATTGAATTTCATTAACTCACATAGATGAATAATAAATAAAGATTATTTACCCTTTGCCTCTTCTCAAGTCGTTGTGGATTACTATAACAACAGAAAAATGATTCAATATTGCTATATGACAAGTCAAGAGCAACAAGATTCTGCATAGGTAAATCTGAAGGTATTGACTTCAAAAGAAACCCATGCATACACAAGCTTCTTAATTCTCGTGGGAAATTGTCATAAGACCCCTTCATATGCACATAATTGAGTTGCAGTAGCATCAAACTATCCATGTTACATAATGCACCCATTTTCAGCTCAAATGATGCACCCAACTTCTCGTTCTCTAACATGCGCATGTCAAGGGAAAGGCCTAGAATATTTCCTTTACCCTAAGAAGAAACGTAGTGCAAACAGTAAAAATTAGACAATACAAAATACTTTGGACATGCACACTGTTAACAAGAAAATATGGCATATTACCTTTTTTTGTTTCAACACTCTCAATGACTCCTTATTACACCATATTCGACTTCGCTTCCAAAGCTTGTCAGGTGATTCTTGACGTACTTCAAATCTACCCATCTCTTGAACCAAATGATGCATCCTCAATTTGTTATTCCATCCTATACTAAGAAGACATCTATCAATCAGATTCCTCATTCCAGAAGTTGTGTTTATATCGCATGCCTCTAATATTGTTTGAGTAACATCCATATCTATTCCCACAAAAAAACAAGCAATATGTTTAAACAATTCCCTATCATTATTGGATGGCAAAGAATCAAAGCTCATTCTCAAGACATTATTTATACGAGAATCGGTTTCTTTGTTTAGTCCTTTTATGCACCCTTCCCAATACATTACGTCTCGATTATGTAGAGACTTGCCCAAAACTTCAAGAGCCAACGGATGTCCTTGACAATACTCCACAAGTTTATTTGAAACCTCTTCATAACCTGCCATGGGATGGTTACACATGAATGCATGAGAACACAAAAGTTGTCGTGAATTAGTCTCATGTAAACCTTCAAGGAATTGTTCTACATGCTTCGGTTTAGTATTTGTTTTGAATAATGCACAACTCTGTGTCAACCATCGGTCTTTTGTCGTTATTATAACTTTGCTTCCCGGGTGAAAACCTTTGCTTCCAAGTAATGCATCCAATTGGCCAATACTATCGATATCATCAAGAACTACAAGTACCCTTTTACGGGCTAATGCATTCTCAATTTTTGGGATGTATGTTGAAACATCATAAACTTGAATTGAACATGTTTTTAAAACGTCGTTGCACAGTTGTTTTTGTAAATCAAGCAACCCATTAAACTTTCCATAACATCTCCTACTAATATCTTCAATATAGCTGCTTGTGTGGAATTCACGACAATGTAACCCATAGACATGTTTGGCTAAAGATGTCTTTCCAATCCCGCCAATACCCGAAATAGTGAGTATGTCTGTCGTATGCGATGATCCATCTTTCAACCATGATGTGACAAAATTAACATGATAGTCCATCCCAATAAGTTGTTGAGCACTCATTAAGGGTAAATGTAATCTACGGCAGATGTCCTTCACAATTTCATCAATAAATTCCGTCTCTAGCCTGAAACTTGATTTAATAAGAACCACAAAATACAATCCACAAAACTAACAAACCAAATTTGCAGATTTAATTTATCCAAATATTCAAATCAAAATTATATCATAGCTATTAATTTTTATTAAGGTCTTCACATTAAACCATATTCTGTTTGCACTTCTGACCATATAAGTATCTAATGTGATCTTAGCTATCATTGTGCTGCATTTGAAAAAAGTGGAAGTTATAAGTGATCCTTTACTACTTAAAGGTAAGAGAAGTTATTTATCATAAAATACACTATGGTTGAAGGTAGTATGCTATAATCAATAGTAGATGCATAGCAAACATTTCAAGATAGGCTTTTAGTGGAACCGTGTAAAAATAAATGAAATGGTTTAACTTAATGGACTAACTTATAATAAAATACTCGATGCATAACAAATGTGTGAAAATTGCAATCTTTATGTATATGAATTGATTAATCAGATCACATAATTGAATACATAGATTCAACTTTGTGCATCTTCTTTATCCTAATACGTCTAATATATATGTCTATTGGATGATATTAAAGAAGCTTATTGACATTCATGAGGAGAAGAAAATATTGATCCTTCATGCGTTAATCAAGCAAATTTGAAGGCATGTCGAAATATGGTAAGAAGGTGGTTACCTTCCATTTACGTCATTCCCTTTTAAATTAGCAAATTCTATAAGCGCTTTAGACCATTTATCAATCTTTTGAGCCCATTCACTTCTTTTATGTGCATTTTTCTCTGCCTCCATTGTCTGTTTATGCTTAGCCATTGCATCTCCAAAGCTACTTTGTTGCTTCCTGACATGGGTGGGCTCAACATGATAAAATATGGGGATGACAATATGGTTGGATGTCATACGCTGCTCAAGGATCAACACCAATTCATTCAGACACCATGTTGAAGAAGCGTAATTCTTGGACAGCAAAACAATAGAAGCCCGAGATGACTTAATTGCGCTCTCGATTTCTGGTTTCAGATCTTCCCCAGTTTCAATCTCTTCATCATCCAGGAAGGTTTTGATATTAGCATCAATGAGGGCCTTATGAAGATGATCAGTGAAACTATGACGAGTGTCAACACCTCTAAAGCTTAAAAATACATCATATCTATGATCATCGGTTGATGAACTATGACCACAAGTTGGTGAACTATGGCCATGAGTTGACGAAGAAGATGAAGGTCCTTCTGGAAGTTCAGAGAGAAGAACCATTATGAGTTGTAGGGTGATGAGCCTTCGCCCTACCCACGATTTTGTGTCTGTATTCAAAGTTCCACCTTATAAGCAGGTGTATCTTAGTAAGCTCTGAAAATGATCCGGACGTTATCGGTTATTAAAGTTGGTTTCACCGGCTTTCCTCACTTGTGCTTCAATGTCAGGATTCCGTACATAACGCCACTACATAAAATCCAAATTATCAGTATTTATAATATGCAACTTAAATTTAGTTTAACAATTAAACCTCGATAATAATAATACTTTCAAAATCTTCAAAATAAAACTTTTAAGTGACTATAATACAGTACATATGAACTGTAATTGTGTTAATACGCCAATTATAATACAGTACATATGAACTGTAATTGTGTTAATACGCCAACTTTTATCCCCAAGCTTCGAGTTTTGAGTTGATTTTGGAGCTATATAGCGCATAATGTGTATATATGTGTATATCCTTCATTTTGATTTTTGTGATCAAAGGCCATACTATAGCTCAGTTAGTGGTACACTCGATTGCTTTGTGTGCAGGGGACATATGCGAATCAAGCTTAGGCATCTAAACACTGGAAAAGAAACACGGAACTCAAATAAGCTGCAGGGTTTTCTTATTTTAAATTTCTACAACAGCAGCCTCATGGCAGTAACAATTATGTGACAGGTTTATTCTGGTTAAGTTCGGGTGCAAGAAATATCAAACCAATTTATTCATTTAACCTACAACTCCTCTGTTTCGATTTGAGTAACCCACATAAACATCCCTACTAGCGTCTAAACAAAATCCATTTGAAATTCACTTAACAAATAAACATCAAATACCTGTCTATAAACAACTACAGGATTCAATGTTACCTTGGATAAGAGAAATTGCAACACATAAAGGAAATTTCAAGCTTGCACTAGATATCAACAAACAATTAAAGATCTAAACATGAAGAAAAAGAGTAAGTGTTATGATATGGTTGTTATAGATCCCCAAAATTAGCAACAACAATCTTTTAAACTTTGAATTTCACTATTACTAGATCTACTATGAGTGTACATCTAAAGGCTTTCAACTAACATTCACGGGCTTCCTCCAAATAATATGTTTGAAATTAACAAGTAATGCCTTTCTAAGATCTCAATTTCAACTCTCTGAAGAAGTAAATGAGGAACAGTAACTCAAATAGACAAATCCAATCATCTGTTAACGATATAAACGAATGATTATGATGTGATTTATGAATAATAAGATGAAACTGCCTAACAACATGTGAAACTAACTTTTAAGAATGTCCTTCTGGTTACCTGTCTACAGCACGACAAGGAAACCTGAGGTAGAGATGCTAAAGGATGAACAACTGTGACGAGGCTGAGAAAGATGACGAGTGAAAACTACAGAGTTAAGTTGGCAGGGAAACGGCGAGACAATGAGGAAGGAAGGGAGACGACCAGAGAGGAGAAGATGCTGAGGTTTCCTTTGCCTAAGGATCAACGGTGTTCTTCTCCTTTTATTCTTTTCTACAGATAGGACAAAATCCAGAAAAGTAGCGGCATTTGTTAGGCAAATTCCAATAAAATAATGATATTTTTCTTAAAGTAACGGTATTTATTAGGCGAAATCCAATAAAGTACAAATTCTATTAGTATTATATTCATTGGGGCAAATACTACGAAAGCACAAATTCTACAAGTAATTATATGTACAAGGGCAGATTCTAAGAAAACAACGATATTTATTATGTCAAATTCCAAGAAAAAACTCTTAAAGGAAAAGGTAAATAGGCGTTCACAAAAAGACTCGAACATGTCACCTCTTCATTGTGCAACATAGCTTTCACCATTTATATACAAAAAGCGATAACTATATTTATACTATTGTTGCCATTATTTAAAGAAACTGGAAGAAAAAACTGGCCTACAATGGAACTTGAAACACAATTTATAATTGTTGTAGTATATAATACTTAACACTCGACTAAACCATCTACTTCTTTAAAGGCTTTATTTTTTCAATTACTTTGTTACTATAGTTACTTTGAAATGTTTTGTCATTTTAGAAAGACGTACACGCCTACACGGTGTTGCATAAATCATAATCGTGTTGCATTCACTGTTCACTCAAAAAGGATTATATTTTAGGAGACTTGGGTGGTTTGGACACTTACGAGACATGGATATCTACCATGGTGAACGATGAACAGTGATTTGTGTTTGCATTCTAAAATGCCTTCATTGGAGTTGTGTCTTGCAAACCCTTCATGCGGTACTCATGTGATTGTTCGTGTGTTACCTATTATACGATGGCTTGGAGCCTCAAATTATGTAGGTATGCTTTGTACTTTCTTTTATAACACGATCTACTTAACTATCATCCCCTGCAGTGAAATGAGTGCCCTTAAAAAAGCGATTTGGAAAAGAGCAAAAAATCTTTAAAATTTTGAGAACGTATTTACTCAGTTGTGAAGAATATAACGTTCAAAATCGAGATTCAGGGAGGTTTGATTTTTTGGTCTTAAATAATCAAGACTCAGGGATTTCACATCTGCATAAAGTTCGACTAAATTTTGATAGCTACTGATTTTGATTCATTCAAGATCCCATGGTGCAAGAGCAATAATGGGGAAGAAGATAAAAGACGATGAATGGGGAAATTGTGGCTTATGGTTTTCCTAGAGACCCTGATCTGAAAACGGGGAGGTGGGGAATTTGGGTTTAAGTATGGGTTGTTGTAACACCCCTCCTTTCGGATTATGGTTAAAGGATTGATAGGTTTTTTTATATCCTAGATTCAATTATCATGACTGTGGAAACACACAAAATTAATCTAAGGAAGCAACTATTACTAAAACTATAAGGCTCCTACGTAATGATATTGACACCTACAAGAGGGATCAAGAAAAACCAACCTTGAGCAAAACCAATTTGCTTGAAGATCTTTGATGAAGAACAAATTCACAAATGCCAAGGAAGGTAGTATCCAAAAGATAATACCTCTAATGGTTCACACCCAATAAGTACAAATTATTAGAGTAATTAGGTATTTAAGAAAGCTCGTTATAGAACCATGGAGAGGGACTATAGATTCTGCTGAGAGAGAAAAGAAAACTCTGAATCTAACAAATGATCAGAGCGGGACGAAAATTCTAGGAGGCAGGGAGGGGTATTTATAGCTGAAGGTTGCTTAGAGATAAAGCTGATTTGAATTCAAACCGGATAATGATAAGCAATTAAATAATCCAACTTATCTCAAATTCAATCTTTCCTTCCCTATCTTGATATGGACAAAATTAGTCGAGGCTTATTCTTTCCTAAATTTCATCCCCTATCTCATGAATGCAAGTATATCCCTTTGTCCAACTATTAAACAATTAATATTTAGTCCTTACACTTTTAGTTAATATCAAATTAATTCAAATTAGTTCCAAGCTAGTTCTTAATTAATTTATCATCACATGACAAATTATTAAACTATTTCTCTTTCCCTTTTAATTAACTCTAATACCATTTGGACTACTAAGGGTAACCTAAAAAGGACCCTGATATTAATGGAAAGTCATTGCCAATTAGTTATAACCTTGGACACTATTCCAACAAGGATGTGAGACGGTTTAGAAAAGAATGCAAAGGAGATGACTTGCAGAAATAAGGTCCTGAAACCAATCAAAAATGGAATTTATGTCCCAGAGTAATAACTTAATATAAGTTCCAATCCTTGAACCAATTTTTCATAAAACATTGTCATTAAGAAAATACATAAGTGGAAAAGTTTGGTTGCAATTGCTAAAATCCATGAAGTCTTTAGTTTCTCAAGTCCAATGAGGGTGTCATGATACTTCGTCGCTACAAATAACTTAAAGACTTTAAGCATGATGTTTTAGGACTAAAGCATAGTTTAAGGAACCACACAGCCCGTGGCCTTCTTAAATCTCAAGCTCTACTCAAAACATCCTTAATTGCTAACCTAAGCACATGTCAAAATAAGTTAGGCAATGCCTAGTGAGTCCACCCGGGATCAACTCATTGAGTGTAACTAATGCCAGTTAGCATACTCAATTCAACCCGTAGAAAAAAAATTTAGAATACACGTACATCATGGTTTGAAGGGAAACTTGTTGCCCAAAATCAACATATTCAATCTTTATTATCGTAAAACATAATCTATATCAAAACATCATTTCATTGAAAAAAGGGTAAGCCATATGTATGATATATTCATTTGCAACTAGTCCACACCTGAATTCCATCTCATCAAGTCCATTTCACCATGAAGATACGAAATACCCGTCGGGTGGTTTCGAAGGTGCAACGTACCCTTCCATCATAACTAAGAGCTTGTGTACCACCACATGTGGGGTAGCTAGCCTCGACACGTGTAAGTGGTGATTATCTAGAAATCTAACCACAAAACCATTCGTATGTCATCATTAGTCAAGTTCTATATGGATATGATTGACCATCTCAGACTCCCATCCTAAATGTGAATGTAATGCAAAAGTAGGATGCAATTTTTAAAATGGTTAATGACTTGAGAGGGTAATATACTTTTTCAAATGTTCACATTTAGGTAACATTGTTTTTGTGTGCACATTTAGGTAACATGCTTGTTATACTTGTTCAGAAACGGGTAACAATGTTTTTTTGTGCACATTTAGGTAACACAGTTGCTATACTTGTTCAAAAACAGGTAACAATGTTTTTTTGTTCACATTTAGGTAACAATATTATTACCTAAATGTGAACAAAAAAAACATTGTTACCCGTTTTTGAACAAGTATAACAACTATGTTACCTAAAGGTGTACAAAAAAAACATTGTTACCTAAATATTAACAAGTATAACAAGTATGTTACCTAAATATGCACAAAAAAATAATGTTACCTAAATGTGAACATTTGCAAAAGTATATTACCCTCTCAAGTTATTAACCCTTTTTAAAATTATCTTTTTATCATTTTTAGTTTTAGAATCATATTAGTTTAAAATCATCTTAAATGCATGATTTGAAAGATATTTTCATGAATGCACAAGTATACTTATAATATGACACATTTCACATAAGATGAGTGCATAAACATCTTTATACAACAACTCACGCAAATGTAGTTTTAGGGACATGTGCTCAGGTAAACTGACATTAGTTAAGTAGTTAGACAAATCATTGACCACTTTCAAGTTGTTACACTCTACTTTCTTTCAACAAGTGGTCAAAAGCTTTCTTACTTCAAATAAAGCTTGCACCAAGTCATTCTTCTTCTATAAGAAAAGAAATGGACTTTCACTCTTGATTCTAAAAAGTGGTAATAAAGTCTCAAAGATTGAGGTAAATCTTAGGTTAAAGGTTCCTTATGGAAAATGCTCAAGCACTAGGATCAAAACCCTTTCAATGGCAACATTTCATGGAAGTTGATAATGAGTTAGATAGGGCACGGGTGCATGTCGCATGGACTGTGAAGGAATTTCACACAGGCCGCGCACGTCATAAGTACGTTTGGTTTTGTTTTTCATTTTCATGTAGTTCTTCATGTGGGCCGCTTGAAATGTGCAGGTTTATCCAAATTCTCTTTACTTTTGTTCCAATCTAACCCAATTAAGGTATTTTCACCCCCAACCCTCAAATTACATGAAATAAGAAGTGCTAATGCTAATTTACTCCTTTTTATAAGGTTCCTTTATATGTTCTTGAGTTATGCATTAAGAGCTTAATGATTCAATTTCTCATTATACATTGAGACATGAACAATTCTCCAAGATCAAGTGATTCGTTACACCATACTCACATTCCTTATCTAAGACTTGTTTCAAATGGTCATCATCAAGTTAATCATACCAATATTGTCTTTAATCAAATCCCAAAAGCATAAACTATGGAATCCCCAATTCCAATCCATAAGTCAATCTCACAATTGGATTTGGTTCATTTACAAGTGTTGGAATGACTGAGAAGCAGTTAGCTTAGATTCTGTAACGTCCCACATTTTACAATAAATCTAAAATTTATTTTTAAAAACATTTTTATTAAATAAAAATCATATCATTTTAAAACTTAACGATAAACATCATTTAAATAAAACATGTTATTTGTTATAAATATTTTACTTATAAACCTTATCCAATTCTTTGAAAACATGTCTCTATCGAACGAAAATCATTAACAACAGAATCCACTAACATGTAGTTAAACATAACATAGATTCCCCCAGAAGCTGCCCTAGTGTGTACGCATCACGCCTTGCCATCACCCACATCTGCAGAATCTGAAGCACTAATTTAATAGGGAAAGGATAAGCACACAGCTTAGTGAGTTCCAACACATAAATTCCCCCATAAGTTGCGCTAGTGAGTACGCGTCACGACTTGCCATCACCCACATCTACAGAACCTGAAGCAGTGATTTAATAGGGAAACGATAAGCACATAGCTTAGTGAGTTCCAACACATACATATCATATCAATCACACATACCCTACCCCTATCAGAAAGAATACATATCATATCACAGTAAAACACTAGTCTACTCTACACTGTAAATTGAGTCATGCTCCTCCACTCAGCACTCTGATCCGCGCATACTCTGTTCGTCGAGCCATGCATATCCGCTCAGCGCATCTTGCCGGGCATTCCCGCTTTGTACCACATGCTCCTGCGTTCAGCACTCCGAGTCGCACATACTTTGTTCGTCGATCCATGCGTATCCGCTCAACGTATCTTGTCTAGCATCCCTATAGCGCTTAGTGCGTCAAACCACCCTATATTGGTCAGTGCGTCGAGCCACCCTATATAGCTCAGTACGTCGAGCCCATAACATCTACATACTAGACCTAGAATCATCTAGTACCAATTACTTACCAACACATCAACACACACTAGACATCCAAATGGTCTGGTACTACATACACACGTCCAATAAGCAAACATGAGCTACAATAAAGTACATATAACATTCACACAATGTAGTGAGAAACTCACCTCGAAACAACAACTGTAGAAATCCGTGCATCGACTCACAAGGTCCCACCAAGTTCCACCCGCATGCCTTATACTCCTATAAGCTAAATATAGTTACTACAAGGCATATATACTCAACCTTACTATACTTAGATACTTGTATTATTGTTTTAGTTATTGAGTCACATTTTAGCTTTTAACCCCAAATAGAGGATCTGTTTTTACCCTTTTAGCCCATCCCAAGCCCAACCAATCTAGGATATTTTTACACACTCACTTATTTCATCTTGTTAAGGTTCCAGGATATAAAATACTCATTCTAATTATTTTCTTTCTAATTTATATGATTTTAACAATATTGGGTACCAAAGCTGACATATTCAGACCAATCGATGGAAATTGCCTACTTCACCAAACTTAAGGTTTGAGATCGGCCAAGCCCTTCTGAACGAATAAACTACACACATAGTCCATTTTAGTGACATAAGGTTCAACCCAAGTAGACACTGACACGATTTTATGTGAATTTTTCAAACTGGCCCAAATTCAGGTACTTTTCTAACTTTATAGACAACACACTAGGGTTAGGGTTTCCAATCCTAAACCCATTAAGACCTTCATTAAACCCCTTTAGGGCCTAAAAGGACTTTAAAGACAACACAAATATTAGAAGGCTTAAATAGAATTCAATAGCATCCAGCATATGTAATATAAACACACACATGCACATAGAATAATGTGTGTATGTATAATTGTCTAGACATCAAGAACCTATGAACCTCACCTCGAAACAACAACTGTAGAAATCCGTGCATCGACTCACAAGGTCCCACCAAGTTCCACCCGCATGCCTTATACTCCTATAAGCTAAATATAGTTACTACAAGGCATATATACTCAACCTTACTATACTTAGATACTTGTATTATTGTTTTAGTTATTGAGTCACATTTTAGCTTTTAACCCCAAATAGAGGATCTGTTTTTACCCTTTTAGCCCATCCCAAGCCCAACCAATCTAGGATATTTTTACACACTCACTTATTTCATCTTGTTAAGGTTCCAGTATATAAAATACTCATTCTAATTATTTTCTTTCTAATTTATATGATTTTAACAATATTGGGTACCAAAGCTGACATATTCAGACCAATCGATGGAAATTGCCTACTTCACCAAACTTAAGGTTTGAGATCAGCCAAGCCCTTCTGAACGAATAAACTACACACATAGTCCATTTCAGTGACATAAGGTTCAACCCAAGTAGACACCGACATGATTTTATGTGAATTTTTCAAACTGGCCCAAATTCAGGTACTTTTCTAACTTTATAGACAACACACTAGGGTTAGGGTTTCCAATCCTAAACCCATTAAGACCTTCATTAAACCCCTTTAGGGCCTAAAAGGACTTTAAAGACAACACAAATATTAGAAGGCTTAAATAGAATTCAATAGCATCCAGCATATGTAATATAAACACACACATGCACATAGAATAATGTGTGTATATATAATTGTCTAGACATCAAGAACCTATGAACCTCATACATAGGCTTTGAACATCAACTCTAATGCACCAGAAATCACAAGAAGAAATCACAGGAACACAAAAGACAACACCATGCACACACCAATATGCACACACACACACACACATCACGATGGAGGTTTGGTGGAGGCGATAACCACGACTAGACCAAGGAGAAGGAAAACCAAGAGCTTACCTCAAAGAGAAGAAGAACCATGACTCTACTTGCTTGATCCCTAGCTTACGCCTTCACTATCACACACACTTGCACCATCATCTTCTCACCCAAAACCTACGACAGCAACAGTCACGTGAAGAATGAGAGAGAGAGAGAGAGAGAGAGAGAGAGAAACGAGAGAGTGAGAGAACACGACCGTTAGGGTTTGAAAAGCTAGATCTTATCACCTCGAGTGTTTAAATCATGAATAAAAGTCCATCCCTAATACTTGGACGATCCACCCCTCCTCTTCCAACTCAGCCGCACCACACCTTAAACTAGCCGCATAAAAGTTCCACTCGGTCGCACCTTAAGGCCACTTGACCGCACACCATATGGCTTATGAAGTGGTACTCTAGAACTAGGTCTACGTAGTTTGATCGGGTGAGGTTTTGGGACTTGAGGGAGTGTACGGCCGAGCGAATTGATCCCCAACCCTCATGTGCGACACCATTTCCTGCAACTATCGCAACTTGTCTAACATGGTCCCTATAGTTTTCCTTGTTATTTTTAGTTCATCTATACATCATTTGGTATACAATTTTAGTTTCAAAAGTTGGCAAAATATACCCCTCCAACTTATGATAGAAAATCTAGCATTATTATTTTGTTATTATTATTATCATTTACTTCATTTATTATTATTATTATTATTTTAGTCATAATAATCAGGACTTCATTCTTTAAATTGCTTCCTAATAAATTTATCTCTTGTTCTTAAAAATACGCGATTAAGATGACGTTAATCAAAATCGCTAAATAAAAAATGGGGTGTTATAGATTCATTCATCCAAAGAGGCATTATCCTCAATATAAGCAAGATTCAACCAAGGATTCACAACATCTAAAATTCTAAGGTTCATATAACCGAAAAACTCATCAAAATCCATTCTAAACTATCAATTTTGTTGGATAGTGACCATTTGATGGTTAATAATGAGAATCAATCACCTAGGATCATAGGAAATGACCTCCTCCAACTTTAAATTTTGGCTTGATTAGACCCCAAACCCTAGAGTGGGTTTTGCAACTAGAATAGAAAGCATTCTTACCAAAATTTGCCCAATAACTCAAATCTAATGGTTAGGGCTTGAATTTCTTCACAAAACCATTCAAAATCTAAAGAATAAAGAACCTTAGCTCTCCCCCTTTCTCCAACAAGTTCCCTAGACTGAAATGGGGCTTCTAACCCACTTAAATTCCTAACTTTTAGGAAATAAAGTGAGGCTTGCAGTGACTTCTCACATGGTAGGAAAGGGAAATGAAGGGGTGGCATTCACGAAACCTTACCCCGCTCCACCTCAGCATACCGCACTCTACACCTCATGACCTAACGGTAAGTAGACGTAGGATCAATTAAATGGAAAAATCTTTAAGAAATAATTGTATAAATTGTAATATGGGCATTTCAAATTTTATGATGACCAAATCCAAAATAAAAATATTTGACGGACGAACCCACCAACATTAAAAGTGTTTGACCTATAGCAAAAAAAATCACAAGGACCATTATGCAATTTTTTTGGTAAAAGAGTATAATTGCATAAGAGACATAAATCGTGTTTGATCTTATCAACCCCTGTACGCTCATACTCGAGACAAACAAGGAAAGACAAACAAGGTGAGGCTGATGTGAAAGAGAGATCAATGAATCCGAGGTTAGGGATTTTCTAAATCACCAACAATTCTACAAAACCATAAACCCATAATTAGGTCAGTGGGGACTCTAACGAATTGCCAAATGTGTGACCTATTAGCTTATTTGCTTGTCTTGGTAAATACTGGAAACTGCTAGCATTATTGTGCGTTTGACAACAAAAGAAACCCAATTTTTGTTTATGGTGGGTGCGAAACGGGATTGCTATAGAGCAAATGTAAGTAATTACTCTAGACTTCTTTCTGTCAATCAAGAGTTTATATGAGTGAAGCATATCAGTTCAGTAGACAGAAGCATTCTCAACTTTTTATGCATCTGAATTATTGGGATTGAGAATTATAATAGCTGGGCCTTAGGGTTTAAAGGAATTATGGCATTGATATGTTATATATAGATAAATGACCATGAATTGCAGTTGTTTTGATCTAAAAGGAAAACA
Organism: Cichorium intybus; assembly: GCA_023525715.1. Lineage (NCBI taxonomy): Eukaryota > Viridiplantae > Streptophyta > Magnoliopsida > Asterales > Asteraceae > Cichorium > Cichorium intybus. Next base: position 61,932,679 of record CM042013.1, read on the forward strand.
GCCCCTGTGCTGTTTGTTTGTGGAATTATGTATAGTGTTTAGCATGTTGGGACCGATGGGACCAAAACTCTTGTCTATGGGTCATCTTGTACTTTTTTGGACCTCCTAAAATGGTTTCATGCCCTATTTTGTAATGAAAAGACTAAAAAAGCAACATCTCTTAAAAAAACCCATCCTTATTATTAAAGTTGAACTGTCTTGTCACAAGTGTTACCTTCTCCATCCTTCTTAACAGTGTTGTATTAATTCAAAACTATTCTCACAATGCCTCCTTTTTGGGAAGAACTTCTAGTTGTGATTCCACTTGAGGTCCAACTTTAGCTTCATATTAAGATTCCTATTCAGTTAACACTTCAGTTTGTTCCTACTAAATACATATACAAATTAATTGTCATAGAATCAATATATAATGATCTGTCCAGGTTTAATTTTGCCAACATTTTACTATGCACTTTAGATGGCCCTTTCTTACTTGCTTCATCTATAACATTCTTTAGAGAAGTTCCCGTGTCAACATTTTACTTTGCATTATAAACAACATATGTTGTAACTAGCAATGCAGAAACACAAAAAATCTTAACCCATGCATTATGTGTGTTTTCACACGATGCGTGTTTCGTTTTTCAGAAAAAGTAGTGAAATGAAGGTACCACATGCTGCCTATATTGGATGTTTTAAAACAGTTTACCAACCAATACTCATATATTCGAGTTCGCCATGTACCATAACTATACATCAGGATATTGATAAAGATGTCATCCACGGGCATGTAAAAAGCAAAAAAGCCAACAAAGTCAAAAAAATAATTTGCAATGCTTATAACTGCTATAAAGTAAATGAAGAACCCAAAACGGAAGAATGACATGAAATGGAACAAGATACACATGGTGCTTCCGGAATGCTAAGCTTCGACAATCAAACATTGTTAAGCCATGTCATTTTAACTACATCCACTTCATATTTATAATTGCCACTGAATGTCATTTTAATCGTGACATGTTAGCAAAACAAATAATGGCATGACGAGTACAACAACCAGGCGATTATCCATTGCTATAAGGGTAGATTTTTCAAAATACAATGCGTTTTTAGGATATAATTTGGAATTACAATGCTATAAGAAGAAAAAAATAGAAGTACAATGATATAATAAGAAAAATAAAAAGTACATTGCTATTTGTTGCATATAACCCATACTTAATTAAGAGTGATCTCTTTTTTTATGAACAACTATACTCTATTCAAAAGAGGCCAGAGCATAAATTGATAAGATAAAGTACATTGCTAGTTCACATAAGCTGGTAGGTACCCAAGAAATATTCTCCTGCTAACAGAATCCGATGAGATCTCTTACCAATGATGTGATTCCATGACTTTCAATAACCCAATGCATCTTCTGGAAAATTAGTATATAACTCTCTGAATAGTATCATTAGGTCAACCCAATACATTGACCTTCAACTGACACCGCCATGCGGTCTCTCTTTCTCAAGCAGTTGCATGTGAAGGATCGGACCTTGAAGATTCCCCCTTTCCCTACGAATTAAGGAGAAGTAAGAAATTTGTAAAAGTTACATAAGTATACGGAGATATAATGCAAAATGCTATGAAAAGAGATAGTCTCTCTTTCTCAAGCATTTTTAACTACATTTTCATAGCTTCTTAGATTATTGATGAACAGCATCTCTTCAAACTCTTGAAGCAAATTATACATTCTCAACATGTTGTTTGGTCCTATCCTACGAAGGAATCTATGATCTATCTACTAATAAGATTCCTTAAAAAACAAGCAATATACTCAAACAATTCATTATCTATCAAAGATGACGAATCCATATATCAGTGTCAATTGCTTTTATACATCATGCTTGCATATGACATTGGTGAGAATTTGGCCCTAGTGATATTGACACATAGTGATTATTACATAAACTATGCATAGGAATTTGTAACAGTACTCAATGATTACAAAATTACAGGGGAATGTCTTTATAAGGACAATTCCATAGTGGTAGGTACGACCAAAATTTTGATATTTGGAATTAACTACAAACAATTGACTACAAATTCCGAAGATATCATATGTTTGACATAGAATCAACAAAAAACAATAAAAACCAAAAACCTTGACAACAACCAAAAACATCGACTTCAGAGCTATAAATGAAAGGATTAGGGTTTAGGGATCAAAAGTCCGCAAAAAGTTAGGTCTGCTATGACATGGCCCTCATGAGTAAGGATGAGAACTTTGCATGTAAATAGTTAGAGACTATTAGACTAATCAAGATATGATACATTTTTGGATTTGTACGCCTTTTATTCTTGTGAGAAGACACAGATTTGGGTGTCAAAAAACATACCTCACGTGCGCTACCAATTGTGCCCGTATTTCTTTGAGAAAAACCTCTGAACCAACAGTCTTCCTTTTGTGCTGAAAATAGATAAAAAGTTGTGACAGCCATTATTCACACACATCCGCTTGAATATAGTAATTTTATTGGGCCTTGACATATTTACGCGATCCAAACAAACCAAATGACTTAATCAACCAATGTAACAAATCAATCCATTTAGACGGATCAATACTTAGGTTGACACACTAAAATAAACTCCTATTGTAGAGGTCAAACAACATAATAGAAATAACGGGTAGATTTGGGTCATATGATCCATGTATTCAAAGGAATTAAGTTATCATTCATCTATTAAATAAATGGGTCATTATCCATTTATTTCAAGAAATTGGGGCACGGGTGAAGCCATTATACATAAGACACAACAATAAAATACTTCACAAAAATGACATTCACCTTGATAGTTCTGGTCGTCTGGAACGAATTTACGATGATTGGGAGACAATATAATGTCAGGCAAAAAAAATCGTATGTATTGTAGGATGTATTGTCGTATAGTTGTTTGAAAAGGAGAGAGATCTCCACCAATGATGTGATTCCATGACTTGTAATATCCAACACATCTTCTTCTTCATCCATCTTCTCTCCATCATCATACACAAGACTCATCCTACACTCATTTATAACATCATTAAATGGCCCTATAACAGTAATAGTAACATGGTCATCACCTTCCATCTCATTCATCCCAAACATCCAATGAATTAACAACCCCCAACACTTTTGACTTATAGTAAATCTATCCAAACAACGTTCGTATATCTATGTGCAGTTCTTTGTTATATTACTAATTTTGATCATTGGCGAATAAGAGAATGGAGGAAATGGATTTCAAAACCTCTCGACGGGCAATTGTACAAGGCAGCAGAAGTTGAATCCTCTAAGATTTTTTGGAGATGATGATGGGATGGTAAATGATATTGATGGCCCTATGCTTCTATGCCAAAACCAACTCGACATCTCCTCTAACTCGTACATTATGCTGAATATTCCAAATTCATAATACATCTGTCAAACACAACCACCTTAATTAATCACCATGATAATCATATTACACGTATTTACATAAAGTTAACTATACAAAACCTGGATTTTAGATTCTGAAGAATTAGTTCCCACATGCCTCTCCATAAGGAAGTCTAAATTAGTCCAACCCAAGCTATGTATACCTTTTCCTCAACAACCACCATTGGTTGGATTTTCAAAATGCCTTCAAATTCATACAAGCAAGGTGCAAAACGTTTCATGTCTAAAGCAATCTCAAGTGGGTACATTTATAGATCAAATACAACTTTTTCTACAAAAGGCTCATCAATTGAATATATCAGCAACTCTCTTAGTGTATGTGGAGGATACTCGACTGACTTCAACTTTTTACAGTTCTTCATACTAAGTCTCTCAAGCCTAGGAAGGGTTCTCACACAATTGTGCAAGGAATCGATATGATTGCCATCTAAATATAAATGCTTTAACTTGGATAGGCAACCGAAGTCAATGGGAAATGATTCATTATACAAATTATTATTTGCAAGTGGCAACCTTACTAAAGGCCTTGGTAAAGATTTTACAAAGAACTTAATCACTTGGTATAGCACCCACAAAGGCAAAGGAAGAGGTTCTTGTGTTTATGCCAAAATCGTTAATCTTGCACAATTCCCATGAATCCATGTCCCTATGCTCAATTCCAGAATCACTGAGATTACAACCATCTAGCAACATTGTTTTAACATTCTTTAACATGCCTATGCTTCTTAGAACTTTTTCAAGCTTCTTGCAGTAGCTCAAATCGATGAGGACAAGTTTAACACATTGCCCGATTGATTCATAGACATGAAGCAAACCAATGCAATTTATAACTATTAACCTCTCAAGAGTAGGGAGTTGGCCAAAGTCACCAAGACTTCGAAGTTTTTTTTTACAAAAACTTAAATGAAGAATCTTCAGTAAACCAAGCAAGCTTTTCTCTTTTAAACAGGATCCATCTAGCTGCAAAAATGGAATAAGGTATAGTAGTGATTAATTTGATCAACTCACGATGATAAATAATATATGAATATTAGTTACCTTTTACCTCTTCTCTGGTCATTGTGGATTACTATAACAACCGACAAATGATTCAATATTTCTATATGAAAGGTCAAGAGCAATAAGACTCCCCATAGGTAATTTTGTAGGCATAGACTTCAAACGAAACCCATGCAAACACAGGCCTCTAATTCCTTAGGAAATTTCTCATAAGACCCATTTTTTGGATTAAGGTGTCTAAGTCATAACTATAATTGATACATATGTTAGAATTGATAGTAGCACAGCCCTTTTGGGTTACCCTCATAACTTAGCATATGTTTCGTGCGCTATATGTTTCGTGCGTTGGTGCTGAACCGGATTTGTGGACATGTAAGCTGCACTTACATTGTCACAATAAACTATGGTGGCCGTAGTCATGGGACATCGAAGCTCCCGAAGAAGATTCCGAAGCTAACTAGTTTCTGCAACAGAATTTGCTACAGCTCGATAGCTCGATACTCTGCCTCTGCACTAGATCATGATATCATACCCTGACATTTGGAGGACCGGGAAACAAGATTATCTCCTAGGATGACACAGTACCTAGATGTAGATCTGCGTGTGGCAGGGCACCCGCCCCGGTCGGGGTATGAATAAGCAATAAGGTCAGACGAGGAGGAAACATGTAACTGTAAACCATGAGTGAGAGTCTCACGAATGTATCGAATGACACGTTTGAGAGCATGAAGATGCGGCTCTCTGGGGTCATGCATGTATAAACAAAGTTGCTGTACAGCAAATGTGATGTCCGGTCGAGTGAACGTCAGGTACTGAAGAGCATCAGCAAGACTGCGGTAGAAAGATGGGTGAGATACGGGCGGACCTATGGCATCCAGCTTCTGGATCGGCTTAGCTGGGGTGCGAGCAGGATTGCAGTTGAGCAAGTTGGCATGTCGAAGAATATCAACTGCATACTGCTGTTGAGAAAGGAATAGACCTGTAGAGGATCGAGTGGCTGAGATTTCCAAAAAATAGTTGAGATTGCCAAGATCTGTCATGGCAAAATCTCGCCCAAGCAGAGAGATAATCGACTGAAGACAGGCAGTGGCAGATGTAGTGAGAATAATGTCATCTACATATAAAAAAAGGTAGGTAGTAACCGGACTAAATGTCTCATCACAATCTATACCCTACCGCTGACTACAACTGTTTGCCACAAGACGGCCCTTATATCGAGAAAAGGATCCGTCGGTATGATGTTTGTGGCGGAAAAGCCACATAGAGTAGACCACGTTGACCCCTGGGGGTTGTGGAACCAATGTCCAAGTCCCGTTAGACATAAGTGCCTGATACTCGTCAAGCATGGCTTGGTGCCTGTTAGGATCCTGCATAGCCTGTAAGTAGGACCGGGGAACATGAGATATGGATGAGGTATGGAGATTAAGGCGGTCAATGGGTTTGGTGATCCCGCGACGGGCACGGGTAGTCATATGATGTATGGGTGGCGGATAGGCGGGTGGGGTGGGGGCTGTAGGTGGTGCTGTGGGTGTAGTGAGAATAATGTCATCTACGTATAAAAGAAGGTAGGCAGTGGCCTAGCTAGTGTGATATATGAACACTGATGAGTCTGATTTGTTGTTTTAAAACCCGATCTGAATAGCATAGGCGGCGAAGCGATGGAACCATGCACGTGGGGCCTGCTTAAGACAATATGGTGATATATGAAGGTTACATACGTGATCCGAAAAACGAGAGTCACGAAAACCGGGTGGCTGATGCATGTAGACAGTCTCCTGGAGATGCTCGTGAAGAAATACATTCTTAACATCAAGCTGATGGATGGGCCAGTGTCGAGAGACTGCAAGGCTAGAATAGTACGTATCGTGGCTGGTTTGACAACCGGACTAAACGTCTCATCACAATCTATACCCTGCTGCTGACTACAACTGTTTGCCACAAGACGGACCTTATATCGAGAAAGGGATCCGTCAGTATGATGTTTGTGGCGGAAAAGCCACATAGAGCGGACCACATTGACCCCTGGGGGTCGTGGAACCAATGTCCAAGTCTCGTTAGTCAAAAGTGCCTGATACTCATCAAGCATGGCTTGGTGCCAGTTAGGATCTTGCATAGCGTGTAAGTGGGACCGGGGAACATGAGATATGGATGAGGTATGGAGATTAAGGCGGTCAATTAGTTTGGTGATCTCGCGACGGGCATCGGTACTCATATGATGTATGGGTGGCGGATGGGCGGGTGGGGTGAGGGCTGTGGGTGGTGCTGTGGGTGCGGGTGGTGAGGACTCAAGGATACTACGGAACATAGGGGAAGGATTTGATGTGTCATCAAGAAATGTGTATGATGGAGAGTCAGTAGGGGAGTAGGGGTGACTGATCCAAAAGGAAAAACAGTCTCGTCAAAAGTAACGTGACGGGAGATAATGATGCAACGGGAGGATAAATCTAGACATCGGTATCCCCTATGATGAGAAGGGTATCCAAGAAATACGCAGGGGACGGTGCGTTGCTCTAGTTTATGGGATGTGGTGAGGTGAGTGAAACAAAAGCAGCCAAAGATACGAAGATGATCGTATGTGGGGTGTTTTTGGAAGAGTCGAAAATGGGAAGTTTCATTGTGAATGGTTGTGGAGGGAAGGATATTGAGGAGGTGAGTGGCCATATGGAGTGCCTCTACCCAAAATGTTGGGGTAATATGAGAGTGAAATAGGAGGGTGCGAATGCATTTGTTTATGGTACGGATCATGCGTTAAGATTTCCCATTTTGTTGGAAGGTGTGAGGACACGAGAAACGGAATGTGATACCCTTTGTGGAAAAGAAGTCATGAAATTGGCGGTTGTTGTACTCACCCCCGTTATCACACTATAGAGATTTTATGGTGGTTTTAAATTAGGTTTTAATAAGTTGGAATAATTCAACAAATTTTGTGAACAAGTATGATTTCTGTTTTAGTGAAAAAACCGAAAGATAGTGGGTGTAGTGATCAACAAATAATGCAGAATAACGAAAACCACTGACACTAACAACATGAGAAGTCCAAATATCATAATGAATAATGTCAAATGCACAAGACACATCAGAATCAAAAGTAATAAAAGGGAGCTTAGTATGTTTCCCAAGTTGAGACGAATGATAAATATTGTGACTTTTATTGCTATTACAAGAAATGAATTTATTTGAAACTAAGGACTTGAAGACTTGATCGCCGGGGTGACCCAATCTTTGATGCCAGGTGGATGGACTCAGGGAGAAACGAGCTTGCGGGTTGGACGGAATGACTGGAAAGAGTGGACAGTCACTGTCGCACCGGATTAGAGTCCGTTTTGTCTTGTAATCCTTGACAATAAAGCCTAACTCATAAAATTCAATGGCACATTTATTTTGTTTTGTAAATTTACGAACATATATAAGGTTTTTAATGATATTGGGTGTGACAAGAACGTGATTAAGGTAAAGGGGACGGAAATAATTTTTAATTGGGAAGTGGGCGTGTCCGGTCATTGCTACATGCATGCGGGATCCATTACCGACTAATATAGACATGGAATGACGAGGACAAAGGTTTGTATGAAGTATACCAGAATTTGCATGCACGTGGTCTGTTGCCTCGATGTCCATATACCAATCATTTTGCACCGGTTCATTAACCGTCATCGTGGAGAAACATTTTGGTAGAGTTGTGGGCTCGGTTTGACCCGTAAAAGACCATGAGCTGTATGGCACAGATTGCTGAGTTGGCTGTGGGCCAGTTATATAGGTCTGAAAAGATGATGTGGTTCGCTGAAAGTGCAAGTGGGTTGTCCCATTGTTGCCGACAGGCTGTTGTTGTAGGGTGGAGTGGGCCGGCCCATGTTGCTGTTGGCGAGGAGATGGACCCAGCAAGCCAGAAGCCCAAGGCACTGTTGGGTTGTTTTAATACAAGGTTGGATTAAATGCTCCATGTGGGGTTACGTAAACCCATCCGTAAAGTATACCTGGAGTGGAAATTTGGGTTACGTCGGTGTGACCAGGAAACGATGCAGCAGCACGGGACGACGGTGTGAACTAGTGTGGAGTGGTCGGAGACTGTTGCTGGCAGCGGTGGTGGCCTTGCTGCTGGCGGTGGTCCTGTCGACGGCCGCTTCCTCGATTTTGCTGATGATTTCTGGTGGTATTTCCGCAGTGATTTCCGCCAGGTGCTCCTCGGGTGTAAAGAAGTGTTGGTGTAGAATAAATTCTACCATTGTTACCGGGAAGGTGCAAACGGACAGCCGACATGTGTTCTTCCTCCATTAGTAGAATCGAATGTGTTTCAGCAAAAGTCGTGAGTGGTGTTCGGTATCGGATAATGTTGGCCACGGAATCAAACTTTCCCAACAGACCATTGATTGTATTAATAACCAAGTGTTTGCTAAGTATGGCGGAATCCGTACCAAGATTGGCAAGAAGATCGGGCAAGGACTTGATTTTAGTATAATAGGTCGTGACGGATAGATCCTGTAACACCCCTTTCTCAAACCGTAATTTAATACAGTTTAAATATTCTACAACTCGTGACTATGAAGTAGTCAATTAATTTTTTTTTACAAACTTTATTCTGAAGGGGTATTACAGACTCAATACAGAAAACCATAATTTAAACTTACTGTATATATACGCTGGTCCCAACTACTACTTCTGCTCCATTCACCTAAGTACATAGCATTTAAAAACAATATACATGAGACATAAAGCCTTGTGAGTAATATGGGTTTAGACCCAAAACTTTTCTGTTCAAAACTTGAAATATTACAAGTAAACTGCTTAAAACTTATTTATGTAACAAATCTCAAAATTTCTTTTCTTCTTTACTTTCAAACTCCAAACATACTTTCTTTCTCAAAAACTGCTTTCTTTCTCAAAACTGTTTTCTTTTTCAAAAACTACTTTCTTTCTCAAAACTGCTTTCTTTCTCATTTTCTAATGACCAACTGAAACTCATGAATTAGTTTAATTTAATTCATTCTACTAGCTCCCCTCGCGGGACAGAACAGATCCACCCGCTAGGTTATGCTCTCTCTGTCTCCCCTTTGTGACTTGGAATGGATCCAAGCACAAGGGTATGCTAAGCTAGACAACTACTTCGCAACGGGAGGTACCATCCCAGTAGTGTATTCAGATCTCCCGATTATGTGGGTGATCCTAGTCCGGACAACTGACTCTTACTACTTTCTTTGCTTTACTTCTTATCTCATTACTTTCTTCATTACATCTCAAATTGGTCAAATGGGACACAATTTATAATAAACTCAAACTCATAAACTTTTAGACTCATAATCAAAATATTTTTAAAACTAATCTCAACATCTTTAGCTCATGTATGGAGCCTCTTTCAAAACTTTATAAACTATACTTCTTTAAAAACTGAACTTATTTAAAATCTCTTTTAAACCCTTAGCTCTTAGAGCTACTTTCAAAACTAATTCCAAACCTTAGAATTTGCAAATATTTGGAAATCTCATTTTCTGAAAATATCATTTTTCTATGTACTAGAAAAATCCTCATAAAACTCACCTTGGTTTTGCTATGGTTCACTAAGCGTCGCGTACTCCTTTTCCTTTCCCGTGCTCAATAGTATTTGAAGCACCTCCTATATATATCACATATATATTCTTAATTAATACATATATATATATATATATATATATATATATATATATATATATATATATATATATATATATATATATATATATATATATATATATATATATATATCACAACTGACTCTATAACTTAAGAGTCTCTTATAACATAGCTTCAGGTTATAACAAGTGTTTATAACCTTAAATAATTAATTTTACAATTTTTCCCGAGATACACGTATCTCACTACAGTACCCCCGGGAGGTCGTATTTTGGTTCCGACACTTTTACATGAAATCTTAGGTCATAATAGACCTATGTTCAAAATCTGAAGTTAATCGGATAAGCCTAGCTCAAATCTCAAAAATCAAGTTTTGACATAAACTTGATATTTAGTCACTGCCGCTACAGTAGTTTTTCCGCAAGGTCGTATTATGAATTTAACAATTTTCCATATGATTTCATACCATTTTAAGGCTATGGTATGAGTTACACACCAAACGGACATGCCTAGCATCGAGTTCAAAACTTAAAAATTGGACAGAACTAATCTGTCTTATTGCCGCGAGGTCGTGTCGCGACCCTGGGCTTGGTCGCGTCGCGAGCCCTGAAGTATGTTGCTATTATGGACAATTTTTCAAACTGCAGTTTCACTATTCACCCCATTAAGCTCTTAATAATTGACTTAATTAGTTTAGGGTCATTTCCAGGCCCTCAACTTACACTTGACTTTAAACTTCAAATTCATCAAATCATCTTTATAATCTTGAAAATTCTTCCGAAAACACCATTTTTCACCAAAAATCGTTTTATTGGATTTTCAAAGCTTGAAACTGATTTCTTGCATCTTTTATGTCATGTTTGACTTAACAAGACCTAAGAACTACATAAAATCAGTTTCATCACTTAAACCCATTTCTAGGGTTCTTGAGCTAAAAACCCATTTCATCATTTTTTTTTTTTTGCATCAAATCTTCAATTCTATGGAATTACTCGTTAATACAAGTTTCTTTCATCATTTCTAGCCTAGTAGACTCATCAAAACTACTTGTTCATCCAAACCCGTGAATTATGGTTCTTGGGCAAAATCATCATTTTCTGGATTTTCACATATTCTTTGGCTAGAACATGCTTATATGGTGATTTTGAGCAAGATGAGTTGGATGATCTCACTGGAATCATAACTTCTAGAAATCAGAAATCAAGAGTATGATTCCCGTTCAAGAATTTTGAAGTTTGGAACATGAGAACCTTACCTCTTGAAGCTTGGAAATCACAAATTCCAAGTAATATCTTCAATTACTTTGATTTTCTTTGCAAGCTTTCTAAGCTCCTTGTTCTTCCCGTGCCTTCTTGCCCTCTCTCGATTCCTCTACTGACTTCTGGAAATGAGAGTCAGATAACTCTCATATTTATATTTAATTTTTTTATAAAATATTTACACTTTAACCCTTAGCCTCTCACTTTCTTTACAAAAATGGTCCTAAGACCCAAAATCTTGCAAACAAGGTTCCATTAACTTCTAACTTGACATTTTCTTGACATTTTGGTCATTTCCATGTCAAATGACCGTTTTGCCCTTTTTCGGCCAAATTTCACTATTCACGCGATAAAATTCCAAATTTTACATAGACTTTTATTTCTTTCATTCTTACTTCATAACAACATATTATTTTACATAATGGTCTTATAATGTGTCAAAAGACCATTTTACCATTTTACAACTTTTTCGCGGGTTCTTACAGTCACCCCTCCTTAAACGGATTCCGTGCTCGGAATCTTTTCGTAATCCGTGAAATTCAGATATCTTCTTCATTTCTTCCAACGTCTCCCAAGTTAGGTTTGACCCTAATGGGTGCTTCCACTTGACTAGTACTAAGTCAATCTCCTTGTCTCTTAGCTTCTTCGTCTGCATTTCTGGAATCGCTTCAGGTTCTTCAACTATTCTGCTTGGAGTCTCCACCCTCAAGTCTGTATACGGTATCACTAACTCTTCCTTTCCAAAATACTTCTTCAGGTAGCATACATGAAAAGCATCATGTATTCCACTGAGTTCTGATGGTAACTCTAGTTTGAACGCCTGTAACCCGACTCTCTTCAGGATTCTGAAAGGTCCAATGTATCTTGGACTCAACTTTCCTCTTTTGCCAAATCTGACTACGCCTTTCCATGGCGACACTTTTATCATCACTAGATCACCTTCTTGTAAATCATACTGTCTTTTCTTTAAATTGGAGTAACTCTTCTGTCGGTCTTGTGCTGCTTTCATGTTAGCTTGAATCACTCCAATCTTCTCATTAGTCACTCTAACAATCTCTGGTTCTGTAAGCTTAGTCTCACCCTCCTCCAACCAACATAAAGGAGTTCTACACTTCCTACCATACAATGCCTCAACGGGTGGCATTTTAATGCTAGTATGGTAGCTGTTGTTATATGCAAGCTCCACTAGAGGCAGGTGTTCCCAACTACCTCCAAAGCTCGTCACACACGATCGTAACATGTCTTCTTCTGTCTGCATTGTTAGCTCACTTTGAACATCCGTTTGTGGATGATACGCTGTACTTAGCTGAATTTTTCGTCCCCATTTTCTCTTGTAAAGCTCTCCAAAAGTTAGAGGTAAATATGGGGTCTCTGTCTGACACGATGGACAACGGTGCCCCATATCTTCTTAATACTTCATCTAAGTACAGCTGGGCTAACTTCTCCAATGGAGTAGTTTCTTTTATAGCTAGAAATAGTGCACTCTTGGTCAATCGGTCTGCTATGACCCATATACAATCATAACCTCTTCTCGTTCTTGATAACCAACGATAAAATTCATTGTTACATCTTCCCACTTTCTGGCTGGAATGTGCAATGATTGAGCATCTCCATGCGGGACTTGATGTTCCGCCTTGACTTGTGCGCAATTGGCACACTTGGAGATGTACTTAGCCATCTTCTTCTGCATTCCAGGCCACTTATACTGTCTCTTTAGATCTTGATAAGTCTTGGTACTCCCTGGATGTATGGAATACTTTGACTTATGCGACTCTTCTAAGATCAACTTTCTTAAATCTCCTGCTTTCGGCACCCAAATGCGGGTTCTAAAAGTTTTTAACCCTTGACTATTTATTTCAAACTACATGTCTTTTCCTAGTTTCCCATCTTTCAAATTTCCGCTCTCTTCAACTCTTTGTTGGCTGTTTTAATCTGCTCTACAATACTGGATACTAGTTCTATTCTCATCTATCTTGCATTGATTCTTTTCTCAGGAACTTTTCTACTCAAGGCATCTGCTACTACATTTGCTTTACCTGGATGGTATACAATCCCGCAACCCTAGTCGCTGATCAACTCTAACTATTTTCTCTGTCTCATGTTCAACTCTTTTTGAGTGAACACATACTGCAAACTCTTGTGATCAGTGAATAGCTTGCGGTTTGTACCATACAGGTAATGCCTCTAAATTTTTAAGGCAAATACAATCGATGTAACCTCTATATCATAGGTAATATACTTTGTTTCTAGGGCTTTCAACTATCTAGAAACATATGTTATACCCTTACCCCTCTGTATCTACATACAGCCAAGCCCTCTATGTGAGGCATCGCTGTATACTTCAAAATCTTCTGCCCCATCTGGTAACCTAAGGACAGACGCATTACTCTACTTCTCTTTTAATGTAATAAAAGCTTTTTCTTATTCTTCTTACTTGAGTACATTTCATATTTTTAATTTACTTTCTCTCTCTTGTTATAGAAGCTCTATCCCTTCATACTTTATTATAGAAAATTGACTTTCCAACAGTCAATCTACATTTCTAATTACTTCTTTCTTGTCATTAGACTCAAATCTCATATATATATATATATATATATATATATATATATATATATATATATATATATATATATATATATATATATGATTATATTTTACACGATGTCTACCCACTTTACCTTTATACATTTCTTTAGAAGTTTTGCAACTTCTTATATCTACATATACTAGAAGAATTGACTTTTCAAAAGTCAATCGTTGTTCTTGCTTCTTTTGTCTTATCTTTCATCTTTAATTCTCAAAGAATTTTCTATCTTTTTCTTTTTATAAGCAAAACCTTTTATCTCAAAGGTGTTGCTATAATTACTACTAAAACTTTTCTTTGTCTTTACTACTAGTTTTCATACATTCACATAAGGTTATTACCTTTATCATTTTGCTACTTATCTGTATTACTTTTATAGATACATATCTTGTATCACTCTTTACTTATATTATTTTCACCTTTCGACACATCAACAATCTAAATACTTCTTTCCATTTTCTTTGTAATTTATGAGATTTCAATCTCTTTTACTCATTATACTTTCTACTATAATCATGTCCTTTACATTTCTCAGCTTTCTTACTGTACTCTTATGAATACACTTCTTATCTTCTTAGGTACCCCATGTACCATTCTCATCTTATTACTTATGTTTTAGTATTTTCTTGTAGTTCTTATTTCTCACGCTAATGCTTAGTTTAGCATTCTATCTCTTACTTACTCTTTACTTGCTATGGCTAATGACAAAAATAACTTTTACTTCTCTCTTTTTTTATCCAGGCTACATTATAACCATATTTCAATAAGGATTGGCATTCCTGACTCAACAATTTCTTGTTTTATCTCATTATACTTATTAAGCATACACTACTTTCAAATTCATATAGATTACCCCCATTTTTTTATAGACATTCAGTCTCTATGTCTCATACATTTTATTTATAAACTTCCTAGGTTTGATACCCAGATTTTCTTTTATTATTCTTTTTACCATTTCTCTCTATGTGTCATAAGGCTATATGTCTAACACATTACATTGTTCTTTCATTTAAGCTTCATTTCTTTACTCTCTTTATTTATATATCTTAAAGCGATATACGCTATACACTTTCTTATGTTCCATAATTACATGTACTGACCATTTTTCTAATCTTTGGCTACCTTTACCCGTTACTTCCGCTTAGAGGTAGTAACTTCCTGTCTCTTTATTTTAATTCTTATTTCGTATTTGACTCTTTGTCTAAGACTTATTTGGTTATTCACTTTTACTCTTTATCTCATATTATTTATGACTCTCAGTCATTTTTTTTTCTCACATTCTTTCGATTATCCTTTTATCATTCTCAGTTCTTCTTATTTATAGTTTATATGGTCACTAAATCTGATTTCAGATGACCATTTCTTTGGTAACTATCTGTATATTCTTCTCATTATCATCATTGTCTGTCTTATTTTTAACTCTTTGCCCAACACTTGATTAGGCATTTAATCTCTATTTCTCAACTCATTCTCTGGCATTATAACAATGCAACTTGCTCATAGTCTTTAACGATTTTTTTATTCAGGTAACTTATTTTGTTATATTACTCATTATAGCACTATACTTATGACTTATTTATTTGTTCCAATCATAGGATGTCATTTCTTGTCATACTTCTTCCGAGTTTGGAAGTCACAACTTCCCATTTCTTACACTTTCTTTTCTGTCCTTGATTCCTTATCTAATACTTGATTAAGTATTTTGCTTTCGTTTTATATTAACATATTTAATCACAACTTTTATATACCTTAATCTCTTGGTTGTCCACGAACAACACATCATACTACTTCTCTTTTTTTTTATACCTCTATTGGGCTTGTCTATCATTACAAACTCAGCTCATCTCCCTTTTACTCTTCCTGCTTAAATGTTTTCATTCTTCTTTCTTATATGAATTTCATTCATATATCTGTATTCACATTCTTTTCCAATCTTTCTTTCTTTGGTCACTGTAGTGACTTTACCATTATTTTTATTCCATAATCATAATTTGTTCCCATTAGACAACGGAAATTTTTAGTTATACTCTTTCTTTTATATTTGTACTATATACTTCATTACTTCCATTAGAGTTTTCAATACCTTTTGGTCATGTCTCTTTTACTGGTTTCTTTCATACTTGTCATCTTATTTTCAGTACTCTTCAGTCATACTTTCTTATGTTTTATTACATATACTTCATGCTAATTCATGTAAGATATGGGGTTTTTCCCCACTACATACTTCATACTTGTTACTTCATCTTTAACATTTTTTCTTTTATACTGTAGTATTTCTAGTCATACTTGATTTTCCTCCATAGGTATACTGAATCTATACCCCTTAAACCTCTTACACTTATCCTTTACAGCTTCACATGATTCCTGTGTGGTTCCACCAAACTCAAATGTATATCGTGTGATTATGATAGTACGGGCCCATATTATTATAACCACCTATGCACATTTGCTTCCAGTTTTACCACCAGGACTCATGTTCCACTGTTGTGGATTTACTCCCATTTCTACTTACTCTCAACATCATACTCAAGTATGTACTCTACTTAACTCCTACACAGTTTAAGTCTAGGTTCAAGTACTGACACCTAGTTCGCTTAAACTATGGCTCTGATACCAAAACTGTAACACCCCTTTCTTAAACCGTAATTTAATACAGTTTAAATATTCTACAACTCGTGACTATGAAGTAGTCAATTAATTTTTTTTTACAAACTTTATTCTGAAGGGGTATTACAGACTCAATACAGAAAACCATAATTTAAACTTACTGTATATACGCTGGTCCCAACTTCAACTTCTGCTCCTTTCACCTAAGTACATAGCATTTAAAAACAATATACACATAAAGCCTCGTGAGTAATATGGGTTTAGACCCAAAACTTCTCTGTTCAAAACTTGAAATATTACAAGTAAACTGCTTAAAACTTATTTATGTAACAAATCTCAAAATTTCTTTTCTTCTTTACTTTCAAACTCCAAACATACTTTCTTTCTCAAAACTGCTTTCTTTCTCAAAACTGTTTTCTTTTTCAAAAACTACTTTCTTTCTCAAAACTGCTTTCTTTCTCATTTTCTAGTGACCAACTGAAACTCATGAATTAGTTTAATTTAATTCATTCTACTAGCTCCCCTCGCAGGACAGAACAGATCCACCCGCTAGGTTATGCTCTCTCTGTCTCTCCTTTGTGACTTGGAACGGATCCAAGCACAAGGGTATGCTAAGCTAGACAACTACTTCGCGACGGGAGGTACCATCCCAGTAGTGTCTTCAGATCTCCCGATTATGTGGGTGATCCTAGTCCGGACAACTGACTCTTACTACTTTCTTTGCTTTACTTCTTATCTCATTACTTTCTTCATTACATCTCAAATTGGTCAAATGGGACACAATTTATAATAAACTCAAACTCATAAACTTTTAGACTCATAATCAAAATATTTTTAAAACTAATCTCAACATCTTTAGCTCATGTATGGAGCCTTTTTTAAAACTTTATAAACTATACTTCTTTAAAAACTGAACTTATTTAAAATCTCTTTTAAACCCTTAGCTCTTAGAGCTACTTTCAAAACTAATTCCAAACCTTAGAATTTGCAAATATTTGGAAATCTCATTTTCTGAAAATATCATTTTGCTATGTACTAGAAAAATCTCCATAAAACTCACCTTGATTTTGCTATGGTTCACTAAGCTTCGCGTACTCCTTTTCCTTTCCCGTGCTCAATAGTATTTGAAGCACCTCCTATATATATCACATATATATTCTTAATTAATACATATATATATATATATATATATATATATATATATATATATATATATATATATATATATATATATATATATATATATATATATATTACAACTGACTCTATAACTTAAGAGTCTCTTATAACATAGCTTCAGGTTATAACAAGTGTTTATAACCTTAAATAATTAATTTTATAATTTTTCCCGAGATACACGTATCTCACTACAGTACCCCCGGGAGGTCGTATTTTGGTTCCGACACTTTTACATGAAATCTTAGGTCATAATAGACCTATGTTCAAAATTTGAAGTTAATCGGATAAGCCTAGCTCAAATCTCAAAAATCAAGTTTTGACATAAACTTGATATTTAGTCACTGCCGCTACAGTAGTTTTTCTGCAAGGTCGTATTATGAATTTAACAATTTTCCATATGATTTCATACCATTTTAAGGCTATGGTATGAGTTACAGACCAAACGGACATGCCTAGCATCGAGTTCAAAACTTAAAAATTGGACAGAACTAATCTGTCTTACTGCCGCGAGGTCGTGTCGCGACCCTGGGCTTGGTCGCGTCGCGAGCCCTGAAGTATTTTGCTATTATGGACAATTTTTCAAACTGCAGTTTCACTATTCACCCCATTAAGCTCTTAATACTTGACTTAATTAGTTTAGGGTCATTTCCAGGCCCTAAATACCAACTTACACTTGACTTTAAACTTCAAATTCATCAAATCATCTTTATAATCTTGAAAATTCTTCCAAAAACACCATTTTCACCAAAAATCGTTTTATTGGATTTTCAAAGCTTGAAACTGATTTCTTGCATCTTTTATGTCATGTTTGACTTAACAAGACCATAAGAACTACATAAAATCAGTTTCATCACTTAAACCCATTTCTAGGGTTCTTGAGCTAAAAACCCATTTCATCATTTTTTTTTTGCATCAAATCTTCAATTCTATGGAATTACTCGTTAATACAAGTTTCTTTCATCATTTCTAGCCTAGTAGACTCATCAAAACTACTTGTTCATCCAAACCCGTGAATTATGATTCTTGGGCAAAATCATCATTTTCTGGATTTTCACATATTCTTTGGCTAGAACATGCTTATATGGTGATTTTGAGCAAGATGAGTTGGATGATCTCACTGGAATCATAACTTCTAGAAATCAGAAATCAAGAGTATGATTCCCGTTCAAGAATTTTGAAGTTTGGAACATGAGAACCTTACCTCTTGAAGCTTGGAAATCACAAATTCCAAGTAATATCTTCAATTACTTTGATTTTCTTTGCAAGCTTTCTAAGCTCCTTGTTTTTCCCGTGCCTTCTTGCCCTCTCTCGATTCCTCTACTGACTTCTGGAAATGAGAGTTAGATAACTCTCATATTTATATTTAATTTTTTTATAAAATATTTACACTTTAACTCTTAGCCTCTCACTTTCTTTACAAAAATGGTCCTAAGACCCAAAATCTTGCAAACAAGGTTCCATTAACTTCTAACTTGACATTTTGGTCATTTCCATGTCAAATGACCCTTTTGCCCTTTTCGGCCAAATTTCACTATTCACGCGATAAAATTCCAAATTTTACATAGATTTTTATTTCTTTCATTCTTACTTCATAACAACATATTATTTTACATAATGGTCTTATAATGTGTCAAAAGACCATTTTACCCTTTTACAACTTTTTCGCGGGTTCTTACAGATCGACCATGACGAAGTTACGAAGTTCACTGTCAATTTGCATACTTTTTGCATCTTTGTTATCACGAAAGAGAGACTCAAGACTTGACTAAACTTGAGCAGCGGTGGCATCTTTCTTGAGTACCATAAGAAGAAGAGGAGACGAGATGGAACCATAAATCCATAACTTGACGATAGAGTCGACCTTCCACTCGGGATCGGTCGGTTTTGGTGTGGTGTCGTCAATGTGATCAAGGACATCGAAGCCGACACAGTGAGTTGTAAAGAGTTCTTTCCAAGCATTGTAGTTAAGTCGCTCGAGATCAAGAACAAGAGGTACATACGACTTGATATTTGTAACCCCAAAGGCTTTGTGTAGGGAGGCAGTTACAACAGCCATGTTACAGCGGCCATGTTCGACAGAAAGAAGAATAATTCGACTAGGGTTAAAAACAAGAGAGAAGAAGAGAGGCGTGGTATGGGGAGAAATTTTAGGAGAGGATTCGTTCCTCTGATACCATATTGAATGGTGATATTATCTCACAACCTCAAAACAGGAAATATAGCAGCAAATATATAACCGAGTACAATGAATTGGGCTGGATAGAAACTAAGGCTACAAAACAATGGACAGCCCATGAAATAATGCTACATATGCCCAAATGAGCTAATACGATAACACAATCGGTGGTGGGTCACGACACCTCACACTATGAAACTCTGGGGTACACACGATGAAACTCTTGGGGGACGGTCTGCATGGGGCGGAAGCATCATTGCGAGCCTTAGCACGAACTCTATCCTGCATTAGTGAGGGGTTCTTTGTCGCATTCACCGGCATGACCGACTCGAAGCCACCGGTGCATCCGGTGCTCGACGAGTTACTAACCCATTATCAGGATGTTTTTGTGTACCAGCAGGTTTACGACCTTCGAGAGACCACGAGCATGCTATCGCTCTCAAAAGAGGTAGCGAACCGGTCAACATACACCCCTATCGTTAGCCACAACTGTATAAGGATGAAATTGAACGATTGGTGGGTGAGATGATTGAAGCTAGAATAATACGAACCGGTCAACATACACCCCTATCGTTACCAATCAGATATGTATGAAAGCGGAGGATATACACAAGACAGTCTTTCGGACACACGAAGGCCATTATGAATTCTTAGGCATGCCATTCGGCTTGACTAATATTGTAATGCACCATCTACATTTCAGTCCTTGATCAACTGTGTATTTTGACCCTTCTTACGCCGATATGTGTTGGTTTCCTTTGACGACATCTTGGTATATAGCAAAGAGTATGGAGGAGCATAAAGAGCACTTGACTGTAGCATTTGATTGTTTACGGAATACGGGCTAAAAGCTTGTACCGCAACAGTAAGAAATGTGTGTTTGGGCAAGACAGGTGAAAAGGTGGAATACTTGGGCCACATTGTTAGTTGCAATGGGGTAATAGTTGATCCATCAAGGATTATGGCAATGACGGAGTGGCCAATTTCAAAGAATATATGGAACTAAGGGGCTCTCTTGGACCGACCGGTATTACCGCAAATTCATGTGCGGGCCCTAATAGATCTATTAAAGGACAGTTTTCATTGGCCTAAATATGCCACCAAGTCTTTTCAAATATTAAAGGAGGTTATGACCAGAGCGTCGGGGTTAGTATTTTCGGACTTCAAAACACCCTTACACGGCTGCATCTGTGGCGGTCGTGTTTGTACGAGAGGTCATTAGGTTGCATGGGTTTCAAAACTATTATTTCTTACCGCGATAGGGGTATTTATTACCCTCCTTAACCTCAGTACCGCATACCATCCACAAACGGACGGTCAGACAGAAGTGGTCAACGCAGCCTGGAAACTTATATGCGTTGTTTTACATCTTCACAGCCGAAGCAATGGGTTCGTTGGCTGCCATGGGCTGAATACTAGTACAACACCTCGTATCATTCATCTATCCGCATGACACCCTTTAAGGTTTTGTATTTGTTAATTATGCGGCGACTACGTTTGAGGTGGATCAATATTTTGCACGATCAAGTTGGGGTAATCAAGGAACTTAAAGGTCACCTTCTCAAGGCACAACAGATGATGAAGGCGTAGGCAGACGTTAAGCGATGGGAAGTTTAGTTTGAAGTAGGGGACTTGGTTTACCTCAAATTTCGACCATATTGACAGATTACCGTGTCAAGGAGAACTAATGTCAGGTTGGCACCCCTTTTTATGGGCCTTTTGAGGTATTGGAAAGGGTGGCCAAGGTTGCGTGTCGTTTGAAATTGCCGCTCACAGCAACCATTCATCCGGTTTTCATGTATCGCAACTAAAGGGGGCTATTGGAAGTCACACTGCTGAGACCGAGTTACCGGAGGTTTTAACAGAAGACATGGAGATCTTGTTTTAACAAGAGAAGGTGATAGGGACCAAGGATGACTACGGTATCCATGAGGTGTTGATTCGCTGGAAAGGGATGCCACAAACTAAAGTGACATGGGAGCCGGTCGAACACATGGCGTTTCCACCTTGAGGACAAGGTAGATATTCATGGCGGGGGAAATGATACGCATCAGAAAGGAAAGCGGCGTCAGGTGTATCATAGGCAAGAAAAATAAAGAGGGGACTGAGAATTAAAAGCAGGATAGTGATTTTATTTTGATTATCTTCTTATTATGTATTAACTTAACTAGTCTCACTTGTGGAGTTTCTTAATTATCAACTCTGGGGGAGTCTATAAAAGGGAGGTTAGGACAGGCTAGGGGCAGCTGTCTTTATGGTTATGATTTTGTAAGAAGATCTCCCTAAGTCTGGAGATCTCGAATTTCTGGCCCCTTGTTATTTTCTTTCTGCAATCATTAAATAAAATTATCTCTCAGTCAGTCTGATCCTGAACCGTATCAGCAAACCCTTCAAATTTTGGTTTTTAGCTATAAAACATGTAAAACTCACTGAGATGGTTAATCTAAATACACCAACTTATGATAAAATACAAAATGCATAACAAACATGTAAAAGGTATCAGAATGTATAATCAATCTATATGAATTAGTTAATGAGATCACATAACTGAAAACTTAAATCCAATTATGTGCATCTTCTATATATCCTAATACATCAAATATATGTCTATTTGATGATAACAAAAATAACTTATTGAAATACATATGGGGAAGATGAATATGATATTGGCAGACATTTCATGCACTAATCAAACAAAATTGAAGGCATATGAAAATATGGGTAAGAAATTAGTTACCTGCCATTTATTACTTTCCCTTTTAGCTTACCAACTTCTGAAAGTGCTTTACTCCATTGGTCCATCTTTCGAGCCCATTGACTTCTTTTATTTGCATTTGTCAGTGACTTCATCGTCTATTTATGTTTAGCCATTGCCTCTCCAAAGCTAAATCGTTGGTTCCTAACATGGGTAGGCTCAATATGATAAAAAATGGGGATGACAATATGGTTGGATATCATATGCTGCTCAAGGATCTGCACCAATTCATTTAGACACCATTTTGAATAAGCATAATTCTTAGACAACACAACAATAGAAGCCCGAGATGCCTTAATTGCACTCTCCAATTCCGGTTTCCGATCTTCCCCTGTTTCAATCTCTTCATCATCCAAGAAGGTTTTGATATTGGCATCAATGAGGGCCTTATGAAGATGATCAGTGAAACTATGACGAGTGTCAGGACCTCTAAAACTTAGAAATACGTCATATCTATGATCATCAGTTGATGAACTATGACCACAAGTTGGTGAACTATGGCCATGAGTTGACGAAGAAGAAGAAGATCCATCTGGAAGTTCAGAGAGAACAACCATTATGAGTTATAGGGCGATGAGACTTCTCCCTTTCCACGATTTTGTGTCTTTATTCAAAGTTCCACCTTATATGCAGGTGTATTTCAGTAAGCTCTGAAAATACTCCACACGTTATCGGTTATTAAAGTTGGTTTCACCGGCTTTCCTCACTTTTGCTTCAATGTCAGGATCCTGTACATAACGCCACTACATAAAATCCAAATTATCAGTATTTATAATATGCAACTTAAATTTAATTAAACAATTAAACCTCGATAATAACAATTCTTTCAAAAGTCTTCAAAATAAAACTTTTAAGTGATTATAATACAGTACATATGAAACTGTAATTGCGTTAATACGCCAATTTTTATTCCCAAACTTCGAGTTTTGAGTTAATTTTGGAGCTATATAGTGCATAATGTGTATATATGTGTTTTAATCCTTCATTTTGATTTTTGTGTTTGGGGATCTATGGGAATCTATGGGAATCAAGCTTAGGCATCTAATCACTGGAAAAGAAAAATGAAACTCAAAGAAGCTGCAGGGTTTTCTTATTTTAAATCTCTGCAACAACAGGCTCATGGCAGTAACTATTATGTGACATGTTTTTCTGTTCTGGTGCAAGAAAATATCAAACCAGTTTATTCATTTAACCTACAACTCCTCTGTTTCGATTTGATTAACCCGCATAAACATCCCTACTAGTGTCTAAATAAAATCCATTTGACATTCACTTAACAAATCACCACCAATACCATTCTATAAACAACTACAAGATTCAATGTTACCTCCCATAAGAGAAATTGATTGCAAACATATAGGAAAACTTCAAGCTTGCGCTAGATATCAACAAACAATTAAATATCTACACAAAAAGAATAAGTTCTACGACATGGTTGTTTATAGATCCCCAAAATTAGCAACAACAATCTTTTGAACTTTGAATTTCTCTTTTACTAGATCTAGTATCAGCATACATCTAAAGGATTTCAACTAACATTCATGGGGTTGCTCCAAATAATATGTTTTTTGAAATTAACAAGTAATGCCTTTCTAAGATTTCAATTTCAACTCTCTGAAGAAGTCAATGAGGAACAGTAACTGATATAGACAAAATCCAATCATCTATCAACGAAATAAACGAATGATTATGATGTGATTTACGATTAATAACATGAAACTGTCTAACAACATGTGAAACTAAGAATGTCCTTCATAGTTACCTGTCTACAGGACGACAAGGAGACCTGAGGTAGCGATGCTGTGAAATATGACGAGTGAAAATTACAGAACGGACGGCGGTAAGTCGGCAGGGAAACAGCGACTCAACAAGGAAGAAAGGGAGACGGCCAGAGAGGAGAAGATGTTGAGTTTTCCTTTGGATTACCGTAGACTGTGTCTTCTTTTTTTATTCTTTCTACAAATAAGTAAGACAAAATCCAAGAAAGCAATGGTATTAGGCAAATTTCATTAAAATGATATTTTTTAAATTATTAGGAAAAATCCAAGAAACTACAAATTTTATTAGTAATGATTGGGCAAATACTAAGAAAATACAAATTTTACAAGTAATGAAATTCCAAGAAAGCAATGATATTTACTAGAGTAAATTATAGTTTTGGTCTTTGTCATATATATATATATATATATATATATATATATATATATATATATATATATATATATATATATATATATATATATATATATATATATATTATAGGTTTGGTCTTTGTTTTAAAATTAAATATTGGTAATCCTTGTTGCTTACTTTTTGTCATTTTCTGAACTTAAGGGACTATTTTGTGTAAATAACAGTGATGATTGAGAGAGTTGAATGAAGATATTATTAAACATTTTTAAATTCAATCTTTTATATTTGGTTACAATTTTTAAATTTTTGGTTATAGTACGTTGAATAATTTCTTAGATTTAAGTTTTATTTTTTTAATTTATTTTTTTATGTCTGGTTTTTGTCTTATCCAAATATAAATTAATTTGTGTGCATATATCTAATTTATCAGCATTATGATATTAAATTAACTTTTATCATAATACTAACATTGAACTACAATAAATGTAAAATCAATAAATAAGAATATCGATGTAGTAGAAAACAATGTGTATTGATTAATGTTTGGTCTTTTGTATTTGGTTTACAACGTTTCAAGTTTAAGATTTACTACATTTAATAGTTTTTTGGATTATGAGTTTATGATACATTCGTGAAATTTATTAATGTAATACATCAATACCGAACTAAAACTTACCGATAGGTTTTATAGGTTTAGCATATACATTCATGAAGGTTATTGTACATGTGGATATGGCTATTTTTGGCAAGTGTTTTACTTCACGCTTGAAAATGTAATAATTTGTTTTTAAATTATGTCAAGAAAATCATTCATGTCATGTTACCATATCTTTGTGCTTGGTTAGTTTTCTTTTATATATACATTTTTGAAAGTACATCGGTAGGCATTTGCACTTTCATACCCCACGAAACAGAAAGTTCGCTTTCGAACAAGTGATACCAAAATATCACGTTAGATTGATTATAAATCAAACTACATGCATATATCTAATTTTCCAACATGATGATATTAAATTACAGAAATATATATTATATTAACAATTAAATACAAAAAAGTTGAATCAATAAATAATAAAACCTAGGCATAAATCAAAACGAGCTGATGAATTGTTGTTTTACATTGTTTTAGAAAAGTAAAAAGTGTTTGTTATGTATTTCATACAGATTGCAATGAGGAATACCAGTAAAGAAAACCAAAATAATAATGTTATCCAAGTTGATGCAGATACAAGAAAAGGTATGTTTCATATATAAAATATGATGACTGCTTTATCCTTATGCATAATTTAAAAAATATTTTTTGCAGAAAAAAGAAAAGCATATAATAAGGCATATTATGAACGGCAAAAGGAGAACAATAAACTTTTACGATTAAGTAATGGAGAAGGAAGTTCCCAAAGTAATCCATCAATACAAAATCACAACATCCAAGTTCCTGCAGATCAAATAAAAGGTATGTTTCATATGTGCAACATAATGATTACTTTATCCTTATGCATAATATTTTTTTTTTAAAAATTTGTTGCAGAAAAAAGAAAAACATATAATAAGACATCTTATGAAAGGCGAAAGGAGAACAATAAACTTTTACGATTAAGTAATGGAGAACGAGGTTCCCAAAGTAATCCATCAATACAAAATCACAACATCCAAGTTCCTGTAGATCAAATAAAAGGTATGTTTCATATGTGCAACATAATGATTACTTTATCCTTATGCATAATATTTAAAAAAAAAATTGTTGCAGAAAAAAGAAAAACATATAATAAGACATCATATGAAAGGCGAAAGGAGAACAATAAAAATTTACGATTAGTTAATGTAGAAGGAAGTTCTCAAACTCATCCATCAATACAAAATCGCAACATCGTGGACGACCCATATGATTTTGTTTATGCCGGTATCCCTGCAATACATCGTTTGGTCAAGTTCAGTGACATATGTCAATTTTGTGGAGCAAAACGACTTCAGTTTGAATTTAGTAGCTTTTGTTGCATGATTGGGAAGACGAAGTTGGCAGATCCCTCTATTCCTGACGAATTGCACAATCTCTTCACCGCAGAAACCCATTTAGGAAAATTGTTTAGAAAAACTATACGTGCGTACAACACCAACTTTTCATTTGCATCAATGGGTGTGGAACTGGATAAAGAAATGGCCAACATGACATCTGGGGTATACACTTTTCGTGTCAGTGGAGGAATATACCATTCAATCGATCAGTTAGTTCCAAAGAACGGACAACCCAAGTACTTACAGTTGTATATTTACGATGCCGAAAACGAAATGTCGCAACGACTCAAATTGCCAAATCTTGATAAAGAAATCGTGAAAATCTTGACCCGCGTTCTTGCTACAAACCCATATGTCGCAACATTTCGAAGCCTTGCTGATCTAGGACCGCTCGACAATTACAGAGTCACTTTGAATGCATCTGTAGAACTAGACCAGAGGGTCTACAGCCAGCCAACCACATCCGAGGTGCGAAATTATATTATGTATATACAATGTTTTGTTTTAAATGAAAAATGTTTCACATATTAATTCAAAATTTTTTAGTTATAAATATTTGTCTCTGTGTTGTTTGAAGTTATATGTCAGACAACTTTGGTTTTATATGATATGTTTCACTTAATAAAGTTTTCAATGCATATTACACACCAACTTCAAAGGTATTTTATTAATGCTATAAATTGACAGGTTGCTGGTATCTGGGTAGAAGGTAATGACAGTATAACCGCATATAAAAGAAGTATTATCGTGTATGGGAGGAAGTATTATCGTGTATGGGAGGTCTGACAAAAAACAAACAATTCAACATTATTGGGGATGTTACGATCCATTGTGTTATCCTTTATTCTTTCCTAATGGTGAGCCTGGATGGTATTCTAACATACCAAGACAAGGAGCTTCCGTAAATGAGATTGTTAATGAAGACGAAACATCGAGGATGATAATGAAGGTACGCATCGACTCAATTTTTTACTTTTAGTAATTATTTAAAAAACTTAGTTTAATATATTTTTTCTTCACAATATGATCATTATGTAGAAAACAATGGAAAAACGAATAGGAGTACTGTAACTATGCGGGAGTACTACTGTTACAAGCTCCAGATCCGGCACAATAGGAATTTGATATTGTTAGGCGGGAGATTATTACAACAGTTTGTGGTAGATACCTACATAAAGATTGAGACTTCCCGATTAGAGTTTTGTAGGAAAAATCAATCTACAATAAGAGCGGATTTATACCAAGGTGTTGTGGACTGTGTCAATGCTGGGGAGGTTCAACCAACTATGATTGGGCAACGTGTTGTGCTGCCTGCAAGTTTCATTGGAGGCCCTCGTGACATGCGAAGACGATTTCTTGATGCCATGGCTATAGTGCAAGAAGGGGGGAAACCAGATATATTCCTTACAATGACGTGTAATCCAAACTGGCCTGAAATACATAAAGAATTATTTCCTTGGCAGACAGCTCAAGATAGGCCGGATCTGGTTGCAAGAGTTTTTCGGGCTAAGTTAGAGGATCTTAAGGAACAACTCTTTAAGAGGCACATACTTGGTGTGGTAGGTGCATATGTTTATGTAATAGAGTTCCAAAAGCGTGGTTTGCCACATGCTCATTTTCTCTTAATAATGAGACCTGACTACAAACTCACCAATGCAGACCAATATGACAAGTATGTGTGCGCTGAAATTCCAAACCCGACAAAGTATCCTGTACTACACGAACTGGTGAAATCACACATGATTCAAGGTCCTTGCGGTGCGCTAAACATTAACTGCTCATGTATGGAAGGCGTCCCAGCAAAATGTCATTTTAGATGCCCCCGACAATTCAACGAAAGCACAACACAAAGAAAGGACTCATATCCAGTGTACCGTCGGAGAAATAATGGAGTTATGGTTACAAAACAAGGTATTATGATGGATAATATATGGGTGGTACCATATAACCCAAAGTTGTTGATGTTGTTTAACTGTCATCTAAATGTTGAGGTGTGCTCCAGTATAACATTAACATCTGTGAAATATCTCTTTAAGTATATTTACAAGGGTCATGACAAACAAGTTATCAATATCGATCCTGATGCACAACATGTAGTTATCAATGAGATTAAAAGGTTTCAAGATGCACGTTACGTCTCCCCCCGAAGCAATATGGCGGATTTTTAGTTTCCCTCTTTCTAAAATCTACCCTAATGTGATCTCTTTGCAACTGCATCTCCCAAACCAACAAATGGTTAGATTCACTAATGATGATACAATGACTACCATTGTTGAGAGGGAAAGAAATAAGAGATCAATGTTGACTGCATTTTTCAAGAGGAATAAAGAAGACGTTAGTGCAAGAATATATACATACAAAGATTTCCCGAAACACTTCACATGGAATGTTCGCTCGTGTATTTGGAATCCTCGAGAACAAGGATCAGCGATAGGTCGATTGGTTTATGCTAATCCAGCTGAAGGGGAGCGATACTACCTACGCGTGTTGTTATGTCATAATAGTGGCCCTACTTGTTTTGAAGATTTGTACACGGTCAATAACGTAAAACATCCAACATTTCGAAAAGCGGCTCTTGAAAGAGGGTTAATAGAGAACGATGAAAGTTTATCGCAGTGTCTTACAGAGGCCTCCTTGTTTGAATTTCCCAATGCTCTTAGAAGGCTGTTTGCAACAATATTGGTTTTTTGTGATCCTGGAGATGTTCGAAAGTTATGGAATCACCACTACAATTCTCTATCAGAAGATTATAGATGACAATACGACAATGTTGAACAAGTACAAAATATGGTGCTCACAGACATCAAGTTAATCCTACAATCGATGGATAAGAATCTTGATGATTTTGATCTTCCAACTGTAAGTACAAATGTCGGTTTCCAATTTGCATTTTCTCGTGAGGTACAAGAAGAATGCTCTATATTTGTGGAAGACGAGCATTTGCGTGCCCATGAGTTTCTCAACCATGAACAAAAATATGCGTATGATGAGATCATGACGCACGTGCATGCCGGTCGTCCAGGAGTGTTCTTCGTAGATGGTCCAGGCGGAATAGGAAAAACATATTTGTACCAAGCTTTACTTGCTAATATTCGAAAATGTGGTCATATTGCACTCGCAACAGCTTCATCTGGTGTGGCGGCTAATAACATGCCCGGAGGGAGAACAGCTCATTCACGATTCAAAATTCCTCTGAATCTCGAAAATAACTCGGTATGCACAATCAAAAAACAAAGAGGTGTAGCTAAGCTACTTCTACTTGCAAAAATAATCATTTGGGACGAAGCATCAATGTCAAAGCGATAAGCAGTTGAAGCATTTGATCGAACAATGCAAGATCTCACTGGGGTGACGCTCCCATTTGGTGGAAAGATAATGGTTTTGGGAGGCGATTTCAAACAGGTTTTGCCAGTCGTAAGACGTGGCACACGAGCACAAATTGTAGACTCTAGCCTACGAATGTCGCCTCTATGGTCTTCGATAAAAAAGTTGCGCTTAACAACAAATATGAGAGCACTGACTGATCCATGGTTCTCAGACTTTCTATTACGAGTCGGTGATGGAGTTGAAGAATCCATAGACGAAAACCTTATTCGCATTCCTGATGATATGGTGATTCCCTACACTGCTAAATCAAAATCGTTGGATGCTTTGATTGATGCAGTTTTTCCATCATTAGAATTTAATATGTCTGAATCAGATTACATCGTCTCGCGGGCAATATTATCCACAAAGAACGAAAGTGTCGATGAGATTAATAATTATTTGATCAAACGTTTCCACGGAGAAGAGAAGATTTACTATAGTTTTGATGAAGCCATAGACGATAAAAATAACTTCTATCCGATTGAATTCTTGAACTCACTCACTGTTAGTGGTTTACCCCCTCATCACCTTCGATTAAAAGTTGGATGCCCGATAATACTGTTACGAAATATTGACCCGGCAAATGGATTATGCAATGGCACTCGATTAATATGCAAAAGATTTCAGCAAAATGTCATTGATGCAGAAATAGCTGTGGGTCAACATGCTGGCAAGAGGGTATTTTTGCCAAAGATACCTTTATGTCCGTCGGATGATGATTTGTTCCCTTTCAAGCTTAAAAGGAAGCAATTTCCTATTCGATTATGTTTTGCGATGACAATCAATAAAGCTCAGGGACAAACAATTCCAAATGTAGGCATTTATCTTCCGGAACCAGTATTCTCGCATGGCCAACTTTATGTTGCATTGTCTAGAGGGATTGCACGTTGCAATACAAAAGTATTAGTGAAGCCTGATGAAAAATTCAAAGGTGATGAAGTTTATACATCGAATGTGGTGTATAAAGAAGTGTTGAGTGATTAATAATGTACAATGAATCATGTAAATTGTAAATTTCATCTTTTGTTTATATATAATTCTGTTTATTTTTCCTCAAATTACATTAGATACGTCTTACACAACTTATTAACTTTTACGGCTTATTGTTCATTTTAGCGAAACATCGAACTGAACAACGCAATGCTCGCCCCTAACATTTTCTGTCCCGCCGCATTGCGCGGGTAAACGACTAGTATATATATATATATATATATATATATATATATATATATATATATATATATATATATATATATATATTATAGGTTTGGTCTTTGTTTTAAAATTAAATATTGTTAATCCTTGTTGCTTACTTTTTGTCATTTTCTGAACTTAAGGGACTATTTTGTGTAAATAACAAAACTCAAGAACTTGACACTTGACAGCAATGTTTTAAAATCCGGTTTTTTAGTTGGCCCGGTCAGGAGACCGGTTCACGGGTCAACCGGTTCAACCACCGAGTCAACCCGGTTTTCAGTTTTTTTGCATAATTCACATATTTATGCATACATATATAAATATATAAAACCTGAATATTGATGTCTATGACTTCTAACATTAAAAAAACACACAACCACAAGTTTTACAGCAATCCAAATACATAAGAAAGAAACGTAAAATATAATACGCTAACAAAATATAGTTTTAAACGAATTCAAATGCATCACGATCAAACCAAATTACGGATTTTGAGACATGGGAGTGTTATAGGCATTAAGCTCACGATCACTTAGTAAAAGAAATTCACTATCATCTTCAGCATCATCAAGAGTATGCTCACTTTCTTTTTCTACAACATCAAACAAAAATTTTTAATCTCACGTAATATACTAATAATAAACTAAAATTATAACACTAAATTAATATATATAGAATAAAGAAATCACCTTGCATTTGTGAAGCCGGTCCATGCTCTTGGTCGTCAAGCATATTTTCTAAATCATTGTAACCAAGTTCTCCTTCCGGCTCTTCTTCAACCACCCAAAAATCCGTATTATCAATACATTCATAATCAATAGGATCGTAAGATCTCTTATCAACCTTGAGTCTACAAAAACATTCAAAAAAATAAAACATAACTTATAAAAGTAAAAATGGTGTTGCTTATAGATAAATAGTTTTGATTAAAAAATATCGTACCTATTTTGTAAACGCAAGTTGTAATGAACATATACAAGATCATTTAGTCTTTGATGCTCCAACCTATTTCTTCTTTTTGTATGAATAATTTCAAAAACACTCCAACTACGTTCGCAACCAGAAGACGATGCGGTCTGACTTAATATTCTAATAGTGAACCGTTGCAGGATCGGAGTATCTCCGCCAAATAACTTCCACCACTCATCTACAAAATAAATGGTTAGCAAAAAAATATATTTCATAATAACATATCTAATACTAACATGTAACAATTAAATCTTACCTGGACGAGTATGAGTACGAGAAGTAATAGCACTAGATCTACCAAAAGTACCTTCGCTGTCATGAAACTTGCCTAAAGACATGGTAAGATCCAAAACATCCCTCCCAGAATAATTTTTCTCTAACATATCAAGAACACCTTGAAACACCTCTCTTTTAGTACAAAGATTCTCTTGATCATACTGAAAAGCCGGATTTAACCAATAAGCTGCACAATGAATACTTTTACGTAACATTCTATCCCAATGACGATCAACTATCTCAGTATAAGGCTTGTATAATTCTTTCTTATTCTTGAATAATTCTTTAATCCCTTTCCTTGCACGATGCATTCCCTCATAAACATAACCCAATGCAGGTTTTTCATCTGAATCACACAACCGCAAAAGCCTTAACAAAGGAGTCATCACTTTCACCGTAATCAAACAGTTCTTCCAAAAATTTTCATTTAAGACAATTTCTTTACATTCAACTGCATTTCCCACTTTCAATATCTTCTTAAACTCGTGAGATATGACCATTGCTTGTAAATCGTCTTTATGGTCATACAAATTTTTCAACGCAATAAAGGCGGTACAAAAACGAGTAGCACATGGACGGATAATTTCTATCCAACCCGGTCTTTTTCTTAACCAATTCAAGGGCCATTTATGATTATAAATAAAAACTGTAATCCTAGATGCAAGAGTGACCAAACTTTTCACATTATCCAATTCTGAAACATCCTTTAATACAAGATTAAGACAATGTGCTGCACATGGAGACCAAGTAATAGAAGTATATCTTTCACATAACATATTGCCAGCAAGTTTGTAATTAGCAGCATTGTCAGTAACAATATGAACTACATTCTTTTCTCCAACCATTTCAACAATCTCAGCAAACAAATTACATAAGTTAGAAGCATTGCTCTCTATATCGGATGCATCAACAGATTTAAGAAAAGATATCCCTTTCGGGCAATAAACCAAGAAATTAATCAAATGGCATTGCCGAATATCCCTCCACCCATCACTCATAATCGTGCAACCACGTTCAATCCATTGACTTCTATATGAATCAATTAAAAGGGAAACAGACTTCTTTGCATCTGTCAACAAATTGACCCTCAAAGCATGATAATTAGGTGCTTTGTACCCATAACCAATACCAACTATTTTATCCACCATATGTTGAAAATAAGGCGAGTTACAAGCATTCATAGGCACACATGCATAATAAAACCACATAGCAATAGCTAAATCTACATCATGTAATTTTTCCTTACTTTGCATGGCAGATTTAATAGTGGGTTGAGAAGGATCATTTATACCTTTTGTAAAGAACGGATGCAAAGTTGATGTAGCTTTCCTTTTTCCCTCTTTAATAGATCGTGCTTTCACATTTCTCATGTGTGTTTCCTCCGTCTCTTCATCATCATCCAAGATAGTTACACTTTCTATTCCACAACCATTGCCTTTATCTTTTTCCTTTTGGGACGTTTCTTTCAAAATGCCGTCCATAGTGAAACGAACTTCCGGAGTTACCTTTTTACATGCTTTTATCTCACCGGGAACACCGGCAAGATGTTTCTTAACTCTATGTATACCACCACCACGGATAACTTTTTGACAAAAATTACATATGTATGACTTCTTTCCATTGTCATCAACGGCTAGAGTTGCATAGTCCCATGATTTATCCGTCTTCATTCTAACATTTGGTTGAGATTGTGGTTGTATTGGTTCTTTGTCTTTAGGCTGCATATTGAACTACATAACATAACAAAAATATTGTAAACAAAAATGTTATAATTGACAGGAAACACAGAAACAAATTCAATCAAGATTTATTTAATCACACTTCAATCGAACAACAGGAGAAAAGAGTATGGAACCAACAGGAGAAATAATCACACTTCAATTGAACAAGAAAACTTTAATGGGAGTATGGAACCAACAGGAGAAAATAGTTACGACAACTTTATTCAATCAAGATTCATTTATTCAAAGCTTCAATCAACCTTTATTCAATTTTTTTCCAATTAAAGATTGAATCGTAAACATAAAGAAAAAAACCTTGAATCGAATTACAAGTATAAAAATAACAGAAATTAAACCGAAGTTGGAATTGATTAATTGACTTACACAGTGAACAAGTTTGAATTGACTAATCGTTGAGTACAGCTTCAATCGACTTTGACAAAAAAATCACGGCATACGACTTTGACGTTGGTTGTTTACGTGAATATGTTTTCCATAATCAGATTATGCGTAAACAGTGATTCATGAGGGTTCAAACATTTGAGAATTGGGCTAAAATCACTTGGGCTAAGTTCTTGGGCAGTTGGACTTTAGTTTACGGTTTCAATCCCGGGTTTTTATACAACCGGGTCACCGGTTGAACCGGAATTTCCTAAAAACCGGCCGGTTCACAACGGGTCATAAGAAGGCTAAAAACCGGTCGACGTTGAACCGCTGCAGTCACCGGGTCGCGGCCGACCGGTTCGACCGGCCGGGTCGACCCGGTTTTTACAAAAAATCCATCAAAAAAAATCTATTGCAAATCGAGGTTAACGTTCTCCATCGCCCTCCACTTCTTCTATACGCTCTTTTTCCCCAACCAAGGGAGACGAGAGGTTAACGCTCTACATTTGAACAACGAATTGCAGAATTCGTGACCTGTTGTTAACTGATATAATTCTCTTGCTAAATTCTCGCAACGCTATCATCATCGTACATT
This sequence comes from Cichorium intybus, assembly GCA_023525715.1. NCBI lineage: Eukaryota > Viridiplantae > Streptophyta > Magnoliopsida > Asterales > Asteraceae > Cichorium > Cichorium intybus. The sequence goes on from CM042013.1 coordinate 61,967,939, forward strand.
TCTTCTTCGAGATTCTAACTTCGTGTTGTGTTTTGACGACAAAAGAAACCCACTTGTTGTTTATCGGGTTGAGAAACGGAATTGCCATAGAGCAATCAGAAGTAAATTCGACACTTACTTCTGTCAATCAAATGTTTATACGAGTGAAGCAAATCAGTTCAGTAATTAGGAACATGTCTCAACTTTTGGCGCATTTGAATGATTTGGGATTGAGAATTATAATAGAGTAGCTTTTAGGGTTTAAAGGATGTAAGCCGTTGCTATGTTAAGATATAGACCAAGTACTATCAAGTAAAACAGCCTGATGTGTTGTTTGTATGTGTGTTTGAGAATTCCAGTATCACAATCCAAGTTGGTTGCTGAGTACAGAATTCGACCTTTTGGAGGTTTTTGGTTGCGGGCTGTGAATACTAGCAACATACATCTGTCAATTTGTGTAAAACAGCATCCAATTTCATTCTTCTTATTACAACAATGTAATTTGAAAACTCATCGGTTGTAGCAATTTCAAATTGTTGTGTCCTAATAACCAAAAAAAGTTGAAAGTACAATTAGGTGGTTCTTTCAAAGTACAATGCCTTAATAAGAAAAATATTGAAAATACAATGCTGTCCTAGAAAGAAATAAAAGTAGGATGCTATAATACACATATACAGAAAGTACATTGCTATTTTTGAAGTGGGTGTCTTTGTGTTGAAAGGACTTCTGAAGGCAAAAGGCTCCCAGTTTATGTGAGGTAGGTCAAGCTTATATGAGCTCTTTTGGGACAACCTTAATTGTTTCTTGACCAAATAACAAAAACGCCCCTGGTTTTTATATTTTTATAGATTTGGTCCAAATAAGAAAAACAAATATAAGTACAATGCTATAACTGGGTAGATTTTTCAAAGCAAAATGCCATGATACAAAAACTTGTAAGTACAATGCTGTAATAAAAGGAATTAAAGTATGATGATATAATACCCGAAAATAAAAGCACATTGTCATTTCTTGCATTTAGCTCTACTCTTGATTTCATTTACCGTCCCTTAAAATTCATTTGAACAGTTTTCAACTTGTTAATGTTGTCTACAGGTTTTAGGAATAAAGTTATCTTAGAGTGGTTTACTTCTTTACAAATTACACATGGCTGATCAGTTTTGTTACAATGGCAACAATTACACCAAAAGTATTCCCGGGCACATTATGTGGGTTTTTTCATGTAATTGCTTCCGTCTTTTTATTTATTTATTTATTTATGTTGCTTTAAAAGCTTATAGATTGTTGATTACTTCCCAAAATTCCTACAAACAAGTTTATTGTTTTTTGTCTTTATAACATGAACCTTTGATGATGTAATTGAGATGATATTTACTGTGTTTTTTTTGCCTCTGGTTGACTACACGTTTGAAAAAGAAAACAAGTTAACAAAAAATGTCTGTTGTAATAAAATAATATCAACAAGCACTATGCACAACACATGTTGTAACCATCAACACAGAAACACAAACATTATGAAATTTGGGGCTTCTATAACCAAAAAAAAGCAGCAACGAAATGGACAAGTACAAATCAGTATCAACAAAACTTTTAAAAGCCGCATCACATTTAAGCATTCTTAAATCATTCATCAAGTCCTTTCTATGGACACAAAATAAATATTTTCACACGATGTGTGTTTCATTCTTCAGAAAATCAACAAAATGGAGGTACCACATGCTGCCAATATTCAAAGTTTTATAACGGTTAACCAACCCATAAGAATGTATTCGAGTTGTCCATGTACCATAGATATTCATCTAGATATTGATAAAGATGTCATCCAAAGACATCTAGTATAAAACCCAACATCAAAACAGTAATTTACAATGCTTAAAATTAGTATAAAGCAACTGAAGATGCAAAAATGGAAGAATGACAAGGAATGGAACACAATACACAGTATCAACATTTAAGAGGCAATGTTATAAAAAAAAAAATAGAAGTACAATGTTACAATAAAGAAAAATATAAAGTGCATTGCTATTTATTGCATTTAGCTCATAATTAAAGTACATTGCTGGTCCGCATAAATTGGTTACCCATCTTACCAAATGCATTCAACTTCAACTTAGACAGCCATGTAGTCTCTCTCTTTCTCAAGCATTTTCATGTGAAGGACAAGACCTTGAAGATTCCCCCTTACCCTACGAATTAAGAAGTAAGAAAATTGTAAAACTTACATAAGTATACAGAGATATACTGCAAAATGCTATGAAAACAGATAGTTATTTGGAAGTATATATATTATGTTACATTTTCTTTGATTCAACAGACTAAATGACTCCTTATGACACCATACTCAACTACGTTTCTACGGCTTCTTAGATTCTTGATGAACTACGTCTGTTCAAACTCTTGAAGCAAAATATACATTCTCAACATGTTGTTTGGTCCTATCCTACGAAGGCATCTATGTATCAATAAGATTCCTAAAAAAAAGCAATATGCTTTAACAATTGCTTATTGTATCAAAGATGACAAATTGATATATTGGTGTCTTAGTGTCTATAACTACAAGTAAATGTGTAAGGACAATTCTATTATGGTAGGTACTAGGTACGACCAAAATTTTAATATTTGAAATTAACTAAAAACAATTGACAGTAATTTTCTAAGATATCATGTATTTGACATAGAATCAACAAAAATATATAAAAACCAAAAATCTTGATAACAACCACAAACACCGACTTCAAAGCCATACATGCAGGGATTAGGGGTCATAAGTCTGTTTAAAATTGGAACGCTTTCCCTTGCATTTCCTATGCTCCTACTCAGCTATAAAATGTTGTACAGTTGCTTGACATGGCCCTCATAAGTAAGGATGAGAGTTTTGCATGTAAATAGTTAGAGAACATTACATCAATCAAGATATGAGACAGATTTGGGTATCAAGGAGTATACCTCATGTGCACTACCAGTTGTGCCAGGATTTCTTTGAGAAAAAGCTCTGAACCAAGACCTTTCCTTATGTTCTGAAAACAGATAAAAAGTTATGTTATAATCATTATTCACACACATCCACTTGGACAGAGTAATTGTATTGGGTCTCATACATATCTATGTGATCCAAACACATCAAAAGACTTAATCAACTTATGTAACAAATCAACCCATTTAGACGGATCAATACTTGGGTCGACCCATTTAAAATAAACTCTTATTGTAGAGGCCAAACAAAATAATAATATTAACAAGTGGATTTAGGTCATATGATCCATGTATCTAAAAGAATTAGGTTATGATTCATCTATTAAAATAAATGGGTCATTATCCATCTATTTAAAGAAATTGGGGCATGGGTCAACTCGTCTTACATAAGACACAAAAATATATTATTAACAAAAAGGACATCCACCTTGATAGTAGGGGCCATCTGGAACGAATTTACGATGATAGGGAGACAATACAATGGCAGACTGAAATATGCTGTTGTATAGGATGTATTGTCCTGTAGTTGTTTGAAAATGAGAGAGATCTCCACCAATTATGTAATTCCATGACTTGTAATAACCCAACGCATCTTCTTCTTCTCCATCATCATACACAAGACTCACCCCACACTCCTTTACAATGTACCCATACGGCAGTGTAACAGTAATAGTAATGTCGTCACCACCCTCCATCTCATTCATCCCAAACATCCAATGACTTAACAACACCCAACACTTTTCACCTCCATATTTGTCCGGGTAACGCTCGTATATCCACATGCGGTTCTTTGTTATATTACGAATTGTGATCATTGGCCAAGGAGGGAAATGATCATATAGTACATCATCATATAGTTCATACCCAAAGTTATTTTGCACAGAGCAGAAGTTGAATCCTCTAAGGTTGTTTGGAGATGATGATGGGATGGTAAATGATATTGATGGCCCCGCGCTTCTATGCCTAAACCAACTCGGCATGTCCTCGGCCACATACACTGTGCTGAATATTCCAAATTCATAAAACATCTGCCAATTACAATCACCTTAATTAATTAATCACCATAGTAATAGTATTATCAAATTCACATAAAGAAGAACAGTTAACTACACAAAACCTGTATTTCAGATTCTGAAGCATTAATTCTCACCCGCGTGTCATTAAGGAAGCCTGTATTTGTCCAGCCCAAGCTGCGTAATACCTTTTCCTCGACATCCACCATTGCTTGGATTTTGATCATGCCTTCAACTTCGTATGACTGAGGTGATAAACATATCGGGAATAAAAATAATCTGAGTGGGGACATTTTTGGGTCAAAGACAACTTTTTCTACATAGAGCCTTTTAAAAGAAGGACACAACCACAACTCTCTTAGTGTGTGTGGAGGATGCTCGACTGACTTCAATTTTGTACAGTTCCCCATACTAAGTCTCTCAATCTTAGGAAGGGTTCTCACACAACTAGGCATGGAATTGATAATATTATTATCCAAATTTAATTCCTTTAACATGGATAGGCAACTGAAGTCCATGGGAAAGGATTCAATGGACAAATTATTATTTGCAAGTGACAAAGTTACTAAAGACCTCGGTAAAGACATTGCAAAAGACTTCATATCACTTGGTATAGCACCCACAAAGGCAGAGGAAGAGGTTCTTCTGTTTATGCACATTTCCAGTGAATCCATCTCCTTATTCTCAATTCTTGATTCACCGAGATTACAACCATCAAGAAACACTATTTTAACCTTCTTTAACATGCCTCTGATTCTTGGAAGTTTTTCAAGCTTGTTGCAGTAGCTTAGATCGATAAGGAAAAGTTCAACACATTGCTCAATTGATTCACTAACCTCAACCAAACCGGTGCAATGTCGAACTATTAACCTCTCAAGTGCGGGGAGTTGGTCAAAGTCACCAAGACTATGAAGTTGTTTACAAAAACTTAAATTAAGAATCTTCAGTGAACCAAGCAACCTTTTCTCTTTTAAGCACGATCCATCCAACTGCACAAATGGAAATAAGTTTGCGTAGTATTGAATTTTCATTAACTTCCATGGATGAATATTAGATAAAGATAATTTACCTTTTGCCTCTTCTCAAGGCGCTGTGGGTTACTATCACAACCAACAAATGATTCAATATTGCTATATGATAAGTCAAGAGCAACAAGATTCTCCATAAGTAAGTCTAAAGGTATAGACTTTAAAGGAAACCCATGCATACACAAGCCTCTTAATTCTCGTGGAAAGTTCTCATAAGACCCGTTCATGTGCACGTAATTGAGTTGTAGTAGCATCAAACCATCCATGTTACTTAATGCATCCGTTTTTAGCTCAAATGATGCACCCAACTTCTCTTTCTCAAGCATACGCATGTCAAGGGCAAGGCCTAGAAGATTTCCCTTACCCTAAGAAGAAACACAATGCAAATGAAAAAGAAATTAGACAGTACAAAATACTTTAGACATGCACACTACTAACAAGCATACATGGTCTCCTACCTTTTTCCGTTTTAACACTTTGAGCGACTCCTCATGACACCATATTAGACTTCGCTTCCATGGCTTATCAAGTGATTCTTCACGTACTATGAATCTTCCCATCTCTTGAACCAACTGATGCATCTTGAATTCGTTATTCCATCCTACACTAAGAAGACATCTGTTGATAAGATTTGTGATTCCAGGTCTTGTTTTTATATCGCATGCCTCTAAGATTGTTTCAGCAACATCTCTATCAATTCCAACAAAAAAACAAGCAATATGCTTAAACAAGTCCCTGTCATTCTTGGATGGCAAAGAATCAAAGCTCATTCGAAGTACATTATTTATACAGGAACTTGTTTCTTTCTTTAGTCCTTCGATGAACCCTTCCCAGTAAGCAACATCTTGATTATATAGAGACTTGCCCAAAACTTCAAGAGCCAATGGATGTCCTTGACAATACTTCACAAGCTTATCTAACACCTCTTCATAATCTCCCTTGTGATGGTTGTACATGAATGCATGAAAACACAAAAGTTGTCGTGATTCAATCTCATGTAATCCATGAAGAGAGTATGTTGTATGTTTGGGTTTAATGTTTGTTTTGAATAGTCTACAACGCTCTGTCAAACATGTGTCCTTTGTTGTTACAATGATTTTGCTTCCAGGGTGAAAACCTTTGCTTCCAAGTAATGCATCTAACTGATCAGGACTATCGATATCATCAAGAACTAGAAACACCCTTTTACGGGCTACTACATTCTCTATCTTTGAGGTATATTCTGAAACACGATGAACTTCAATCGAACTTGCTTTTGAAATGTCACCACATAGTTGTTTTTGTATATCAAGTAGCCCATTATACTTTCCATCACATCTCCTACTAATATCTTCCATATAGCTGCTTTTGTGGAATTCACGACAATGTAACTCATAGACATGTTTAGCTAAAGATGTCTTTCCGATCCCACCCATACCCGAAATACTGAGTATGTCGGCCATATGTGAGGATCCATCTTTCAACCAGGAAGTGATGAAGTCAATGGAATAGTCCATCCCAATAAGTAGCGGTTGCGGTTGAGCACTCCTCAAGGGTAAATGTACTCTACGGTAGATATCCTTCACAATTTCTTCAATAAACTCGGTCTCTAGCCTGAAATTGATTAAACAAGAGCTTAAAAACACAATTTACAAAACTAACTAACTAGATTTGGAGATTTAACTTGTCAACAGATCCAAAGTTAAAATTATAACATAGCTATTAATTTTATTAAAGTACTTCCTATGAAAACCATATTGTGGTTATGCTATGAAATACAAGCTAAAGAGTAAGGTCATAAATACTTATGTATGATAAGACTAAAGCTACCAATGAAATACAAGATTTCAATAATTTCCACCTAACTTCACTATGTTTCTACAAGACCATCGAACTTAACTATTGGTTACCAAAAGAAAATGTCATGAAATAGTTATAGGTTATCTTTTACTACTTACAAGGCACTTATTTATCATAAAAGACGATATGCTTTGAAGGTTGTGTGGTATATCTAATAGTGGGTGCTTAGCAAACCGTTCAATTTTTGGTTTTTAACAAAAATCATATAAAATTAATTGAAATGGTTTATCTAAATGAACTAACTAATGTTAAAGTACCATATGTACAACAAACGTGTAATATTAATCAGAATGGCTAATCCATCTATATATACTGATTTATGAGATCACAGATTTACAAACTTAGATTCTATTATTCGCATCTTTTATATATCCCTAATACATCAAATATATGTCTATTTGATGATAGTAAAGAAACTCATTGAAATGCACACAGGGAAGATGATATAGACATTTCATGTGTTAATCAACCAACAATGTAAGAAAGTAGTTACCTGCCATTTACGTCTTTCCCTTTTAAATTAGCAACTTTTGTAAGCGCTTTACTCCATCTGTCTATCTTTTGAGCCAATTGACTTCTCTTATTTTCATTTGTCTCCGCTTGCATTGTCTGCTTATGCTGAGCCATTGCATCTCCAAAGCTACCCTGTTGCTTCCTGACATGGGTGGGCTCCACGTGGTAAAAGATGGGGATGACAATATGGTCGGATCTCATACACTGCTCAAGGATCAGCACCAGTTCATCGAGGCACCATGTTGAAGTAGCATAATTCTTGGACAACACGATAATAGATGCCCGAGATGCCTTAATTGCTCTCTCCAGTTCTGGTTTCAGATCTTCGCCTGTTTCAATCTCTTCATCATCCAAGAAGGTTTTGATATTGGCATCAATGAGGGCATTATGAAGATGATCAGTGAAACTATGACGAGTGTCAACACCTCTAAAACTTAAAAATACATCATATCTATGGTCATCACTTGAAGAACTATGACCATGAGCTGATGAACTATAACCAAAAGTTGATGAAGAAGATGAAGATGCTTCTGAAAGTTCAGATAGAACAACCATTATGAGTTATGTGTTGATGACCCTTCACCCTTATGAGTAAGCTCTCAAACTCCTCCACTGATATGAATGGTGGTTTCACCGGCTTTTTCTTAAATTGTGCTATAATATCAAGATCCTGTACATGATAACAAAATATTAATTACAAACATGCAACTTAAATCTCATCAAACAATTTAAACATAATTTGCTAATTGCTGATGTGTTTGAAATACAAAGAGAAGTTGTTTGGTTTTCTTATTTCAAGCATAAACAAACTGATAAATCTGTAAGGGCAGCCTCGTTGTAGTAGCAATTATATGACAAGTTTTTGGATCCTTTAACCAACATATATATAGTTATGTAGCGATATAAAACAAATTTACATTGCCATGTGAGTTATTTTAAAAGCAGTTACTCACTTAACTAAATTTGTTAATCTTTTTTTGGCTAAGTTTGGGTGCAAGAAAATATCTAACTGATTTATTCATTTGTTGTACAATGTTTCTATTTCGTTTTTGTAAAACCACAAAAACATTCCCATACTATTGTATGAATAAAATCCATTTGAAGTTGACTTAACAAATCAACACCAAATACCATTCTATAAACAACTTTAAGATCCACTATTATCTCCCACGAAAGAAATTGCAATACTGCCAATACATATAGACAATTTCAAGCTTTGACTAGATATCAACCAAAAATTAAAAGATCTAAACACAAAAATGAAAAAGAATAACTCTCTTGACACTATCGTTTATAGATCCCCAAAATTAGCAGCAACAATTTTCTCAGATTTAAATTTCTCTATCACTGGATCTAGTGTCATCATACATCTAAAGGACTTTGACTAACACTCATGGGCTTGCCCCAAATGATATGTTTTTGAAAATAAGAAGCCATACACTTTCTAATGGTTCAATTTCAAACACTATACTAGATGAAACTTCAATGGTAAATGAACCTTATACACAAGCATATAGATATCATCAAGTTTTGACTTCAATGATCAGCTAAACACTCATTATGACAATTGAATATTGAAAGCTTGTTCATTACGGGTGTTTAGCTTAAAATACAGAAGTTGATATAATCATTTAGAAAGAATCATATGTAGAAAATTGTTTTATGAATTAGAAAATATAAAGGAATTGAGGAAGCAATTTATAGTTACCTGCCTACAGGAAGTTGGGGTTTTTCTTTGCCTTACAATTGAGATGCTTCACGGTGTTGCTTCCTTTCTTATCCTTTTAGGGAAAGGAAATTTCCAAGAAACTGATGTGAGGCAAATTCCAAGAAACTACAAATTCTACTACTATTAGGAAAATTCCAAGAGAGCAATGATATTTATCGAGGAAAATTCCAAAAAAGAACAAATTATATAACTATAGTCAATAGGGAAGTTTTCAATGGAGTAATGATATTTGTTAGGTAAATTCCAAAAAGTAATTACAGCATTTTTGTCATGCAAACTGAAGTTTTTTGGTAGTAAGTTTTTAGAAAAAAAAGGACAAAATCCAAATAATCAGTAAATCTTGTGTTTTGGTACACCTTTAAACACATTAATTCAGTAGCAAATCAAACGCACACAGATAGACAGAGAACCAGCTCACAAATTGAAGCAGAAAGAATAAAGTTTCAATTTTCCATTTTTGTAAACCTTCAAACATACAGAAAGAAGCACCCATTCAAAATTTAACAAAAACCTACTAAAATTGTAACGCAAACTATGGACCTGATAGCATAGACACAGATTAAACTAAAAGAAACGATATTAATTCAGCAAAATAAGAAGCAATTTTCAGGAAGACGAAAAGGGTTTTCTGATTAACCCAAATTACACAAAAATCAGTAAGGAGATAGATGAAATGTAAAGAGGAAAGAGTTACCTTTGTGAACGATAACGACATGTGTTCAAGAAAGACGAAGCAAAAAACGAGTTGGAGGGTGAAGATGCGACCTACGTTTATTACTATACCAGTCGAGAACACGGTCGGAAACTGGAAGTTGGAGATGATGAGGTCTGGGTGGGATTTTGAGACGGAAGATGAAGTTTTGAGAAGGTGAGGTTCGGGTTCACATGGGAGATGTGGAGGTGAGGTGTACATGAAGGTTGGAGATGGCTAGAGGTTGAAGATGTGCAGCTTTTCTTTTTCAGAACGTTGGTGATGGAGCTGAAAAAACAAAGGGTAATTTTGTCCATGAAAATTGTTCCACTTTGTTCTATTTTTGGTTGGGATTAAGTAATAAGAGGTTTTTGTAAAATTAGGGCCTTTCTTAAATCATTTGCACAAACGGGGCATTTTGGATTTCTTTTGCAAACGTAAAATTATGGCCCTCAAATCACCCAAAATTTCATATATTTATCTTTTGGTTCTTTAAGACATCTTCAACCCCATTCTAAAAATAAAGTTATTATAATTTTTACTCTATTTTACTTCAACCTCATTCTATAACCAATTCTATATTTAAGTATTTGAATAATATTACTTCAAATATAAACTAATATTATTCATTTACACCAAATATAGAGTTAATATTTCACTTGTCATTTTTAGTCTTTTAGTTTTTGTTTTTATACATTTCTAGTTTATTTAAATATAATAACAAATATTTACAATCATATTATATATTAAATGATATTAATTAATTATAATTATCAAAATTGAATATTTATATATCGAATTCATATAAAAATTTATGTATATCTTAAAAAAATTAAAACACGATTACATGACATAATGACTACATGCATTATTTTACATAACATGATAATTGAGGATAAATGTGATTTTGACGTACCAATTAAAGTAGCGATTGAAGTGCCACCGATAGAGGTTGACATGGCGATAGATGAAGATGGCCGATTCCAACAATTTCTTGCTCGATATAAATGTATTAAAAATAAAGAAGCTGACTTCAATCTTCAGAATGCGTTAGTCGACCATTTATGGGAAATTTATTCGACCGCATAAGTATGTTTTAACTTTTCAAATGTATGTGTCATATTTTTATAAATACATGTATAATATTTACTTAAGAGTGTATTATAAATGTACTTTTATTATTTAATAAATTTTGTATTAATAAAATCATAATTTCTTCAAATTAATTATATATGAATAAATTATTTTGTTATTAAGGTTTTGATAATATAATTTAGAATATTATTACAATAAAAAGATAGAGTAATTCTATGTTAAAAGTTAATAAATAGAAAGAGAGATTTTGATAATTTTTGTAAATGAAGAAAAAAAAATATGCTAGGAATATACATTTTAAAGTAAAAATAGTGTGAAAAATAGAGGTGGGTTGGAGATGGTCCATTTTTTACTTAAAAATAGAATAAAAAATAGAGGTAGATTGGAGATGGTCTTAAGATCTTACAAACAAAAAGGTGATCTTAAGATCTTACAAACAAAAAGTGATATCAATGTAAATTATATTTATCGTTAACCACTAAAACCATGGTTGTCATAATTTCGATTTTGATCTTAAGATCTTACAAACAAAAAGTGATATTAATCACACTAAAGTCTATATGAAGCATATGTATATTGATATATTATGATTACGACTAAAATCTTAATATCTTTAACCGATCTGATACTGCCTTTTTATTCTTTATTATATAATGAGCCTCAAAGATCTTGCATGGAAATTTAAAGACTATTATCACTTCCATCATCACATATATTATCACATCTATCATCACATACAATATGTTTTAATTTATACCCTTCAAATAAGCATAGCCATTTATGATACCTTTTCAATATTTTAGTATATATTACTATGTTTGGACATATTAATTTAATTTTAACTCATAACTTTTGGTAATTGATATATCATATTTGATATAATTTTATAGGCGGAAACATTTATTTTATACCATATAAAAATACATCATAGTTTTTATCTTTCTTTTAAATGTAAAAAAAATAAACATGTACAAATTGTTTGGGAATAAGTACATGTACAAATTAATAAAAACATGTCTGAAGCATTGCGTTATGGACTCTAAAGTATTATGTAATGCCCAAAATCTAACAAAAAATTAAAGAAACTTACTTTATTAACTTGATTGTTGATTAGAATATATTCTTTCTATATATAGTTGTACATTTAAACAATGGTAAAAATAGAAAGTAATAAGTCTAACTAATTTTGTGAATTATTTTTCAAGCGTTATCAAAAAAAAATTAAGGGTTAAGGGTTTTCTCAAATAACTGTAAATTTTTGCAGGCGAACTCAAATCAAAATAACAAGTTAGGTTAGACAATGTATTTTGTTAAAAAAAATTAATATAAGCTTGTTTAAATTAACGTTTTATTTAAAAGTTACAGAAATAAAAATTGAAAAAATTAGAAGATAATAATTAAAACTTATATATAATTAAAAGGACTAAAAATGAAAATAGATTAAAGATCACATCAGTTAACCACTTGTAGCTATAATGATGCGAAAACTATTTATTTAAAAAATATATGATAACTTACATGCCTTGCAAGATATCACAAGAATATGTTCGTATAACTAACAATACACATTAGAAAAATACGAGGACCTGTATGACACAACACAATGATTAAGAAATGGATTCCGAAAATGATAAAAACAAAAAAAGAAACATTATAACTTGAGTAAATAACAAATTTGGTCATTGTGGTTGGCACGAAATTTCAGTTTTAGTCTAGTTAACTTTCTATAGTTTTGGTCCTTATGGTTGTCAAAAGATTGCACTGTTGGCTCCTGGTCCATGTAAAAAGACCAAATTACCCTTTTTAATTTGTTTTTCTTTTTTCTTTTAACCTATTACTTATTTTAGTAATTAAAAAAAAATACACCCCCACCCCTATCCCCACTACCTCGTCTCTCTCCATCTCTTTTTTTCTCTCTCAATAACAATCCGAAGAACATCCAGAACAACCCTAAGAACATTAACCTCTGACATCGGCTGAGCTGTTTGACAGCAACGTGAAGCTTTTTAGTCGGGTCTTGAGCAATTTGATGGAACCGAAGTAGACACATCCGAACCCGACCTTGCCGATTTTGACAGATCGGCTGAAACCATTGGTGGCCTTGATGGAGGTGAATCAGGATAAGCTAAATTTAGAAAAAAAGACCTTGAACGAAGCCCATCTCCTTCTCAACTTTAGCCTGCATTTCTCGAAGGGCACCTGCTTCTTCTTTAATCTCCTCCAATCTCTTCTTCATATCCTCTAAATCCTAAATTCACAAACAAAATAGATTCAGGAAGATATCCCAAAATTAATTTAGGGCTTATAATCACTTCATACGAAAAAATTAATATACACACGTGTAACAAGAAAAGTAACTAGAGCGACAAAAATCAAACTACAATCATCAAATCCAAAAAACAAACCTCATGTTCTTCATCTTCGTCTTGCTCCTCGTCGATGGCGTCAACCGCGGGGGTGGCATTTTCCTCTTCATCATAATCAACATGTCTTGCAACGATTTCTAATTCTTCCTCGTGATCATTGACTGTTCCGACTCGGATGAATTATATAAAGATTCTTTCATCGGATCCTTCAATTTCGAGCGTGTTGCCATGGGGATCTTCAAGGGTTTTGGCTCCTCGTTCTTTGTTCTTTAAATCTAGTGGGAGGTAGAAAGAAATTGGCAAATGGCCGACTTAATGAGTTGCGAAAAGAGAGAAAGCACAAAAGATAGACATTTCTGGGATAGTGATATGTATAGGGTAATAACTAGTCAGCCGATGTCAGTGATGAATGTTCTAGAGAGAGAGAGAGAGAGAGTAGTGGGGGTAGGGGTGGGGATGGGGGTGGGTGTATTTTTCTTTTCTTTTTTTAATTACTAAAATAAATAATCGGTTAAAAGAAAAAGGAAAAAGAAATTAGAAAGAGTAATTTGGTTTTTCTACATGAACCAGCAACCATCAGTGCAAGATTTTGAAAACCCCAAGAACCAAAATTGTGAAAAAGAGTTGGACTAAAACTGAAATTCCATACCAACCACAGGGACCAAAACTGTAATTTACTTTACTCTTATAACTCTTTACAAATCAAACGTGGGTTGAAAGCGAAAAGGATTAGCCATTCAAAATTTTGTCGTTACCAGAGACATAAATCGTGTTTGAAATTACGGATTACCAAAACCCTTTCGGCCTTTCCACACAAAAAAAACAACAAATTCCAAGTCGGATGTGAAATCGCAGTCAATGGATCCGAAGTTAGCGAAAGTCACTGACGATTCTACAAAACCATAATTAGGTCAGTGCAGACTCTACATCTGAGCAACCAGTTGGCAAAAGCATGACCTGTAAACTCATATGTTTGGGTAAATTCTGGCAACTGCTACCATTATTGTGCATTTGTTCTTCTAAATTCAACGACTTTGTGTTGCATTAATTTGACGATGATAGAAACCCAATTGTTGTTTATGGGGTTGAGAAACGGGATTGCCATAGAGAAAATATAAGCAATTACTCTAGACTTCGTTCAGTCAATCAAGGGTTTATACGAGAGAAGCAAATCTGTTCAGTAATCAGAAACATTCTCAACTTTTGGCGCATCTGAATAATTTGGGATTAATAATTATAATGGATCAGGTTCTTATGACATTGATATGTTAGATATAGTCAAATGTCCATCAAGTACAACTAATTTCTATACTCATGCCTTCAGCTTATGGTCAAAATCCGTCCTAAAGGTTGAACTTTCCTTTTACTTCTGCTACTAAATTTTTTGTTGGCTAAATTACAAAGTCGTCCCTGTGGTTTATCTTTTCTTGGATATGGTCCAATAGTTTCATTTTTTCCTTTTCTATTCCAAAACAAAGTTTGGTCATGCTTTTAGTCCCTGAAGTCTAACTGTTAAATTCCATCAAAATACTTTGGCAACTAACAATTTGTTGATTAAATTACATGAATCATCCCAGTCCGTTATCATTTTTTACGTAAATGGTCCAACAGTTTCATTTTTTCGCCTTTTCTGTCCCTAAGTCAATGTTTTGTAACTCTTATAGTCCCTGGGTCGTCTAAGTAGACAGCGCTAACTGTTAAATCCATATAAAATGAAGATGACCATATCCATAAAAAAACTATGAGATTATTGGACCATATCCGTAAAAAGATGACAAATCACAAGGATGGTTTTTGCAATTTAGTCTTCTTTGTTAATTCATTCTATTAACTTTGATGTACATGTCAATTTCTTTTTACAGATTCTATGCAACAGCCTGGAACTTGTGTGCCTATATGTGTGTTTGCATTTGTTTTCAAGGTCTTAATAATTAAGAATGTTGACAAATTCTTAAAGGTTAAATGCAAGAATCAGCGACGTACTTCGATTATATAAATCTTATATAACCTCTTTTGGGACAACATTAATTGATATAGCTCACACTTTGTGGGTCATGGTGAAAATCCGTCCCCAAATTGCACCTTCCCTTTACTTCTACAAGTAATTCTTTGTGAAATAAATTATAAAAAGCATCCATGTGTTCTATCCTTTTACAGATTTGGCCCAGTAGTTTCGTACTTTTCTTCTTTTTTCATCCGTAAAAAACGTTTGGTCACATCTTCAGTCCCTAGTGGCCCAGTCATTAAATCCATAAAAAATTGTAAACCAGGGACGATTTTTGTTATTTGATCTTCTTTGTTTTGTCGTTTCAATAACTTTGAGGGCCATGTTAATTTCTTTTCACAGATTTGATGCAATGGGCCTGGGACTTGTGTGCCTATATGTGTGATTGTATTTATTTTCAACGTTTGAATGCTTATGAATACCATCTTTGACAGACTCCCACGTTCAGTTTCTTCCTATTACAACATTGTAATTTATAAATTCTACCCAATTATAGACTTATAGTAATGCCATCCAATACAAATCCATTTATAATGCTATAATTGGACAGTTTTTCTCTAGTATGATGTCTGGGTAAGAAAAAAACTGAAAGTACAATGCTATCATCGGGCATATTTTCAAACAAGATGAAAATGGAAGTACAATGCTGTAATAAAAAGAATAAAAGTAGGGATGGTATTATACACAAATAAATAAAAGTGCATTGGTGTTTCTTGCATTTAGCCCAACTATTAATTACATTTACAGTCCCTTAAAACGCATTTGAACAGTTTCGTAATGTTATGTACAGGTTTTAGGAATGAGATGGTCAAGTGTTTTGTAATTGAAGAGCATTAGTGAAAAAGTTATGTTTTAAGTGGTTTGCTTCTTTACAAAGTACACATGACTGATCAATTTTTCGTACAATTGTCACAATTACACCAAAAATATTCCTGCACTCATTATGTGGGTCGTCTCATGTAGTTACTCCAGTCTTTTTGTTTATTATTAATATTTGCTTTAAATGCTTAAGGATGTTGATTACTTCCCAAAATTCTAACGAACAAGTTTGTTAAAAATTGTATGTGTCTGGAGTGATCAAATAGAATCAACAAGCATAAGAGACAACATATGTTGTAACCAGCAATACAGGAACATAAACATTATGAAAATCTGGGGTTTTTTGTAACCAAAATGAACAGGAACGATATGAACAAACTTGTAGCCAACACGATTGAGCTTCCTAGTTGTAACTTACAATTTCATCTTATTAAACAAATAGCAGCAAAACATCGAGCCATGACTACAAACAGCAAAATAGTATGTACCTTATGTGTCCTAACCATTACCAACAAGTATCAACAAAACTTCTTAAAGCCAGATCACATTGAATCATTCTTAATTCATTCAATAAGTCCTTTCCATGGACATAAAATAAATATTTTCACAAGATGCACGTTTTCATTCTTCAAAAAAGCAACAAACTAAAGGTACCGCATGCTGCCTATATTAAAAGTTTTAAAACAGTTTACGAACCCATAGGCATATATTTTAGTTCTTTATATACCATAGATATGCATCTAGATATTGAGAAAGATGTCATTCACAGGATCTAAAATACAAAAAAACCCAACAAAATGAAAATAGTAATTTACAGTGTTTAGAATGACTATAAAGCAACTTAAGAAGCAAAAATGGAAGAATGACAATTGTGGAAATATGTAATTGCCTTCCAAATTTGAAGTCCATAATGGATGGTTGTACAAGATTTAAGGATGGATGGTTGCATGAATTCAACTATGGATGGTTGTATTCACTATAAAAGGATGTTAATTCTCCATTTGCAAATCATCCCAAAACACCTCAAATTACATCTTCATCTTTCTCTCATATTCATACAAATATATATTTGATATATTTGTTTTCTTTCCTCTATCTCTGTAAACACTGAATATTATAGTGAATTGGTTCTCGGCTTCCTCCGCCCGTGGTTTTTCCCGATTTGGGTTTCCACGTAAATATCCTGTGTTCTTTCTTTTTACCGTTCGATCTATTCTTAGTTGATTATTCAATAGTTTTATATTCAGTTGAATCATTATCGTGATATTTGGGTTTTATACTTCGATCTTGAAGTTAATCGATTATTTATTGAAGTCGATTTTGTCTACAATTGGTATCAGAGCTATTCAGGTTTTCCGATAACGATTCGTAAAAACTATTTTCAACCATGTCATCGATGAAGTACGATATCCCTTTACTTGACAGAAACACAAGATTCCCTCTTTGGCAAGTAAAGATGAGAGATGTGTTGATCCAGATGGATCTCCACAGAGCACTGTTAGGAATGGATAAAATGCCGGCAACTTGGTCGACTGAGGAAAAAGAAATGAAAGATTTGAAGGCGTCGTCGCAGATCCGTCTGCATCTATCCAACGACGTTCTCCAAGATGTACTGAAAGAGACATCTGCGACGGCTCTTTGGCTAAAGCTCGAACAGCTACTAATGACGAAAAGCTTGCCAAACAAGCTACACCTGAAGCAACGACTCTTCAACCTCAAGATGGGTGAGGGAAGTTCTTTATCTGATCACCTATCTACTTTTAAAGAGCTTGTAGGAAATCTGGAAATATGGACGTCAAATATGAAGATGAAGATTTGGCGCTATTTTTATTATCATCACTCCCAGATTCCTATGATCACTTTCGTGATACCATTATCTATAGTCGAGACACTCTTGTCTTGGATGAGATAATGACCGCTCTTGATTCAAAAGAAAAGATGAAGCAGATTATTAGTGGCAGCAACAACGATTCAAAAGCCGAAGGTCTCAACATTAGAGGGAGAACCAACGAGAGAGGTAATTCTTCACAAAACCGATCTAGATCTAAGTCCAAAGGCAAACGCAAGTATTGTAATTATTGTCATAAAAGGGGACATCTGATCGATGAATGTTACAAGTTGAAAAACAAGGAGAAGGAGAAGGCAACCATGAATGGTAAACCAGCAGGTACTACCGTAGAAGCTGATGTAGCCGAAACCGGTTCCGATGGCGAGCTTCTATCCGTTTCGGACTTCGGTTTAATTACCATGAGTGAATGGGTT
Organism: Cichorium intybus; assembly: GCA_023525715.1. NCBI lineage: Eukaryota > Viridiplantae > Streptophyta > Magnoliopsida > Asterales > Asteraceae > Cichorium > Cichorium intybus. The sequence goes on from CM042013.1 coordinate 61,986,251, forward strand.
CTTGATTCAGCATGTACTTTTCATATGAGCTCAAACCGGAGTATTTTTCATACATATGAAAATGTTAACCAAGGACATGTCTTGATGGGAAACGATACTTCGTGCTGTATTATTGGACATGGTACAGTCAGGTTCCGCATGTTCGATGGTGTTGTTCGAACAATTGAAGATGTGAAGCATGTCTCCGGTCTTAGGCGAAATTTACTATCTCTCGGTACTTTTGAGAAAAAAGGTTACGAGTTTTTCGGCAAACACGGGAAGGTCCATATTTTGAAAGACGGTTCGACTGTCATCCGAGGAGTTCGGAGATCCGCGAACCTTTACATTATGGACGGACAAGTTATTTCTGGGGAAGCCTCGGTTAGTTCTAAATCCCTCTCCAATGTTGATCATTCTCGCCTATGGCATCTCAGGCTCGGTCATATGTCATACCACGGTATGAGTGAACTAAGCCGAAGGGGGTTACTTGGGGAGCATAAATCAACTGAGCTTGAATTCTGTGAAGATTGTGTGTTCGGAAAGCAGAAGCGAGTAAGTTTTATCAGTGGCAAACATACGACAAAAGGACCACTCGACTACATACACTCGGATTTATGGGGACCAGCAAAGGTTACATCGAAAGGTGGAGCCTCTTATATGCTCACTATTATTGACGACTTCTCCAGGAAGGTATGGTCGTTCTTCTTAAAGACAAAAGGAGAAGTATTTTCAACCTTTAGGGATTGGAAAGTGTTAGTTGAAAAACAATCTGGTTTTGAAGTAAAATACATTCGCACCGATAACGGACTGGAATTCTGCTCAGAAGAATTCAACTCCTATTGCCGTAAGGAAGGGATTACACGTCACCGCACTGTAGTCCACACACCACAGCAGAACGGCGTTGCGGAAAGAATGAATCGTACCATCATGGAGAAGGTCCGATGCATGCTCTCTCACTCGAAGCTACCAAAGTCTTTTTGGGCCGAAGCAGCTTCCACCACCGCATGCTATATTATCAACCGCTCCCCCTCACGTACTATTGGAAAGAAGGCTCCGTTTGAGCTATGGTCTGGTAAGCCTGCTGACTACACAAAATTAATACCGTTTGGATGTCCAGCATATGCACGGGTTGATAATGGCAAATTAGAACCAAGAGCCATTAAGTGCATTTTTATTGGATACAAGACAGGAGTGAAAGGGTTCAAATTGTGGAGCCCGGAGCTTATGAAAGTCATTACATCAAGATATGTGACCTTTGATGAAAAAGCTATGCTCCATTCAACAACCAACGTTCAGACCAAAGAAGATGAAAAATCGGGAGAAAAAGACGAAGCACAATTGGAGGTGGAGCTATCTTTTAACTCTTCCACCGATATGACTCATGAGGTTCCTGCAGTGTCTCAACCTTCAAGCAGTGAAAATACTACTCTCCATGAGACCACTGCAACTCCATCTCAACCTCCGAGCCCATCCATTGCAAGGGATAGATCACGCAGACAGTTTGTACCTCCAAAGAGGTATGCTCAAGTAAATTTTGTCGCATATGCTCTTACCGTTGCAAGTGAAGTAGAATCTGTTTTGGAACCTATAAGCTACAACGAAGCCATACATTCTAAAAACTCGAATGAGTGGATGGTTGCCATGCACAATGAGATGGAATCTCTTCAGAAAAATGGCACATGGGATCTCGTTGTGGCTCCAAAGGGTAAGAAGACAGTTAAATGTAAATGGGTTTACAAGTTGAAGGAGGCTATTCATCCCGGTGACAAACCGAGTTAAAAAGCTCGTTTAGTAGCAAAGGGCTACGGTCAAATCCCAGGTATTGATTATACTGACATTTTCTCTCCGGTTGTGAAACACACGTCAATACGTGTCTTGTTGGGATTAGTTGCCTCTCGTGACTATGAGTTAGAGCAACTTGATGTTACTACAACATTCTTAAATGGTGTGCTTGAGGAAGAGATATATATGCAACAACCTGAAGGTTTTGTAGCTCCTGGCAAGGAAAGCTACGTGTGCAAATTGAAGAAATCTCTTTATGGCCTCAAGCAATCTCCGCGACAATGGTATAAAAGGTTTGACTCAGCTGAAAAGGTGCACCTACGACAGCTGCGTTTACTACAAGAAGTGTGACGATGGCTCAATGGTCTATCTACTTTTATACGTGGATGACATGTTAATTGCAGCGAAGAATATAAAGGAGATTCAAAAGATAAAAGACCAGTTGAATGTTGAGTTCGATATGAAAGACTTGGGTGCTGCCAAGAAAATTCTAGGAATGGAAATAGTGCGAGACCGCAGTGCAAGAACTCTATACCTTTCTCAACAAAGCTACATTGTGAAGGTTCTGCACCGTTTCAATATGCATGATGCAAAAGAAGTTAGCACTCCTTTCGCAGCCCACTTCAAGCTATCATCCGCCTTAAGTCCTACCACCGAAGAAGATCTAGCATACATGGAAAAGGTACCATACTCCAGCGCTGTAGGATCTCTTATGTATGCTATGATTTGTACACGTCCAGATTTGTCATATGCGGTAAGCATGGTGAGCAGATACATGGCGAATCCAGGAAAAGAGCATTGGGCTGCTGTTAAATGGATTTTTCGGTACTTGCGAGGTACTTCCTCTTTATGTCTGCGGTTTGGCAAAACCGATAGTGGAGTACTTGGTTATGTGGATTCCGATTATGCAAAAGACTTGGATAAAAGACGATCGATTACAGGGTACGTGTTTACTTTGGGTAATTGCGCAATTAGCTGGAAAGCGCAGTTACAGTCCACCGTAGCGTTATCCACCACCGAAGCCGAATACATGGCTACTACGGAAGCAGTGAAAGAAGCCCTCTGGTTGAAACGGTTGATATGTGAGCTTTCAAACAAGTTATCCGTTAAAATTGTTTTTTGTGACAATCAAAGTGCAATATTTCTGACAAAGGATCAAATGTTCCATGATCGAACGAAGCATATTGATGTTCGTTATCACTTCATCAGAGATGTTATTGCTAAAGGCGATATTACGGTAAACAAGATCAGCACAAATGATAATCCTGCTGATATGCTCACTAAAAGTCTTCCAATAGCCAAGTTCAAAACATGTTTGGATTTGGTGGGTGTTTCTGATCGCATTTGAGCCTAATAGGCTCGTGGTGGAGGAAGTATACTTACTTTTCGGAATCAATTTTTTCTCATATGGTGTTTGCAGATTCTTATGGAGCTTTGGAGTTTGATGATGTGTATAATCAATCTATGACTTACTACATTTTGAAGTCAAGGTGGAGATTGTGGAAATATGTAATTGCCTTCCAAATTTGAAGTCCATAATGGATGGTTGTACAAGATTCAAGGATGGATGGTTGCATGAATTCAACTATGGATGGTTGCATCCACTATAAAAGGATGTTAATTCTCCATTTGCAAATCATCCCAAAACACCTCAAATTACATCTTCATCTTTCTCTCATATTCATACAAATATATATTTGATATATTTGTTTTCTTTCCTCTATCTCTGTAAACACTGAATATTATAGTGAATTGGTTCTCGGCTTCCTCCGCCCGTGGTTTTTCACGATTTGGGTTTCCACGTAAATATCCTGTGTTCTTTCTTTTTACCGTTCGATCTATTCTTGGTTGATTATTCAATAGTTTTATATTCCGTTGAATCATTATCGTGATATTTGGGTTTTATACTTCGATCTTGAAGTTAATCGATTATTTATTGAAGTCGATTTTGTCTACAACAATAATTGGAAAACTATACACATTTTCAACATCTAAGAAGCAAGACCTTGCCAAAATCGAAACTGATTGTAAGGCATGTCATTTAAACAATATCCACTTCATATTTATAATGGTACTGAATGTCATCATAGTTGTGCCATGTCAGTAAAAAAAATAATGACATGATGTTTACAACAGCCAGACGATTATCCATTGCTATAATGAGTAGATTTTTAAAATTACAATGCCCTTTTAGGATATAAGTTGGAAGTACAATGCAATAAGAAGAAGAAATAGAAGTACAATGCTATAAAAAATAGAAAGTAAATTGCTATTTGTTGCATTTAACCCATACTTGATAAAATAGACAAAAAGACAATTACTAAAAATGATATCTTTTTCTTTTATGAACGGGCAAACGGCTATACTTTATTCTCCTGCTAACAGAAATCTGATGGGAACTCTTACCAATGATGTGATTCCATGACTTTTAATAACCCGATGCATCTTCTTTTGGAAAAATAAGATTTAACTTACTGTGTTGCAGTTGCATTAGGTAACAGAATGCATTCAACTTCAACTTAGACAGTCACGTAATCTCTCTTTCTCAAGCATTTTCATGTGAAGGACAAGACCTTGAAGATTCCCCCTTACCCTACGAATTAAGGAGAAGTAAGAAAACTGTAAAACTTACATAAGTATACAGAGATATACTGCAAAATGTTATGATAGTTATTTGGAAGTATATATATTATGTTACATTTTCTTCATTCAACAGACTAAATGACTCCTTATGACACCATTGTCAACTGCGTTTCCACAGCTTGTTAGATTCTTGATGAACTACGTCTCTTCAAACGCTTGAAGCAAAATATACATTCTCAACATGTTGTTTGGTCCTATCCTACGAAGGCATCCATCTATCTATCAATAAGATTCCTTAAAAAAAGCAATATGCTTTAACAATTCCCTATGTATCAAATATGACAAATCGATATATCGGTGTCTATAACTACAAGTAAATGTATAAGGACATTTCTATTGTGGTAGGTACGGCCAAAATTTTAATATTTGAAATTATGATAATAATTTCCTAAGATATCATGTATTTGACATAGAATCAACAAAAATATATAAAAACCAAAAATCTTGATAACAACCACAAATACTGACTTCAAAGCCATAAATGTAGGGATTAGGGGTCATAAGTCTATTTAAAATTGGAATGCTTTCCCTTGCATTTCCTATGCTCCTACTCAGCTATAAAATATTGTACAGTTGCTTTACATGGCCCTTATAAGTAAGGATGAGAGCTTTGCATGTAAATAGTTAGAGAACATTAGATCAATCAAGATATGAGACAGATTTAGGTATCAAAGAGTCTACCTCACGTGCGCTACCAATTGTGCCACGATTTCTTTGAGAAAAAGCTCTGAACCAATACCTTTCCTTTCTTACTGAACACAGATAAAAAGTTGTGTGATAATCAGTATAGTAATTATATTGGGTCTCTGACGTATTTATGTGATCCAAACACATCAAAGACTTCATCAACTGATGTAACAAATCAACCCGTTTAGAAAGTCAATATTTGGGTCGACCCATTTAAAATAAACTCTTATTGTAGAGGTCAAACAAAATAATAAAAGTAAAGGGTGGATTTGGGTCATATGATCCATGCATTTAAAAGAATTAGGTTATGATTCATCTATTAAAATAAATGGATCGTTATCCATCTATTTAGAGAAATTGGGGCATGGGTCAAGTCATCATACATAAGACACAACAATAAATTATTTAACAAAAAGGATATCCACCTTGATAGTCGGGGGGCCATCTGGAACGAATTTACGATGATAGGGAGACAACATAATGACAGGCAGAAAAAATGTCTCGTGGTTTAGGAGGTATTCTCCTGTAGTTGTTTGAAAATGAGAGAGATCTCCACCAATGATGTGATTCCATGACTTGTAATAACCCAACGCATCTTCTCCTTCTCCATCATCATACACAAGACTCACCCCACACTCCTTTACAAGTTGACTATACGGAGGTGTAACAGTAATTGTAACGTGGTCACCACCCTCCATCTCATTCATCCCAAACATCCAATGACTTAACAACACCCTACACTTTTCACCTACATATCTGCTGTCCGGGTAACGTTCGTGTATCCACATGCGGTTCTTTGTTATATTACTAATTGTGATCATTGGCACCGGAGGGAAATGATCATCATATAGTTCATACTCAAAGTGATTTTTCAATGTGTGCACAGAGCAGAAGTTGAATCCTCTAAGGTTGTTTGGAGATGATGATGGGATGGTAAATGATATTGATGGTCCCACGCTTCTATGCCTAAACCAACTCGGCATCTCCTCCGCCACATACCTTGTGCTGAATATTCCAAATTCATAATACATATGCCAATTACAATCACCTTAATTAATTAATCACCATAATAATAGTATTATCAAATTCACATAAAGAAGAACAGTTAACTACACAAAACCTGTATTTCAGATTCTGAAGCATTAATTCTCACCCGCATGTCATTAAGGAAGCCTGTATTTGTCCAGCCCAAGCTGCGTAATACCTTTTCCTCAACATCCACCATTGCTTGGATTTTGATCATGCCTTCAAGTTCATATAACCAATCTATGAAATATCCCCAGTCTATAAGTAATACGAGTGGGGACATTTTTGGATCATATACAACTTTTTCTACATGACAAAAATGCACCCACAACTCTCTTAGTGTATGTGGAGGATACTCGACTGACTTCAATTTTGTACAATGCATAATACTAAGTTTCTTAAGCCTAGGAAAGGTTCTCACACAATTGGGCATGGAAACGATAGGATTGTCATCCAAATATAATTCCTTTAACATAGATAGGCAACTAAAGTCCATGGGAAAGGATTCAGTGGACAAATTATTATTTGCAAGTGACAAAATTACTAAATACCTCGCTAAAGACATCTCCCTATTCTCAATTTTTGATTTACCGAGATTACAACCATCAAGCAACACTATTTTAACCTTCTTTAACACGCCTATGATTCTTGGAAGTTTTTGAAGCTTGTTGCAGTAGCTTAGATCAATAAGCAAAAGTTCAACACATTGCTCAATTGATTCACTAACCTCAAGCAAACCAGTGCAATTTCGAATTATTAACCTCTCAAGTGCGGGGAGTTGGTCAAAGTCACCAAGACTACGAAGTTTTTTACAAAAACTTAAATTAAGAATCTTTAGTGAACCAATCAACCTTTTCTCTTTTAAGCATGATCCATCCAACTGCACAAATGGAAATAAGTTAGCATAGTATTGAATTTCATTAACTCTCATGGATGAATATTAAATAAAGATAATATACATTTTTCCTCTTCTCAAGGCGCTGTGGATTACTATAACAACCGAAAAATGATTCAATATTGCTATATGAGAGGTCAAGAGCAACAAGATTCTCCATGGGCAAGTCTAAAGGTATAAACTTTGAACGAAACCCATGCATACACAAGCCTCTTAATTCTCGTGGAAAGTTCTCATAAGACCCATTCATGAGCACATAATTGAGTTGTAGTAGCATCAAATTATCCATGTTATTTAATGCATCCGTTTTCAGTTCAAATGATGCACCTAACTTCTCTTTCTCAAGCATACGCATGTCAAGGGCAAGGCCTAGAATATTTCTCTTACCCTAAGAAGAAACAGAATGCAAATGAAAAGAAATTAGATAATACAAAATATGTTGGACAAGCAGACAACTAACAAGAATACATGGCTTCTTACCTTTTTTTGTTTTAACACTTTAAACGACTCCTCATGACACCATATTAGACTTCGCTTCCATGGCTTGTCTGATTCCTGACGCACCATGAATCTTCCCATCTCTTGAACCAAAGGATGCATCTTTAGTTCGTTATTGCATTCTATACTAAGAAGACATTTGTCAATGAGATTTGTGATTCCAAATCTTGTGTTTATATGGCATGCCTCTAATATTGTTTCAGCAACATCTCTATCTATTCCAACAAAAAAACAAGCAATATGCTTAAGCAAATCCTTATCATTCTTGGATGGCAAAGAATCAAAGCTCATTCGCAATACATTATTTATAAAGGAACTTGTTTCTTTCTTTAGTCCTTTTATGAAGTCTTCCCAGTAAGCTATATCTTTATTATATAGAGACTTGCCTAAAACTTTGAGAGCGAATGGAAGTCCTTGACAATATTGCACAAGCTTATCTAACACCTCTTCATAACCTGCCTTAGGATGGTTGCACATGAATGCATGGGCACATAAAAGTTGTCGTGATTCAGTCCCATATAAGCCATGAAGAAAGTGTTTTGTATGTTTGGGTTTAATGTTTGTTTTGAATAGTTCACAACGCTCTGTCAAACATTTGTCCTTTGTTGTTACAATGATTTTGCTTCCACGGTGAAAACCTTTGCTTCCAAGTAATGCATCTAACTGATCAGGACTATCGATATCATCAAGAACTAGAAACACCCTTTTACGGGCTACTATGTTCTCTATCTTTGAGGTATATTCTGAAACACGATGAACTTCAATTGAACTTGCTTTTGAAATGTCACCGCATAGTTGTTTTTGTATATCAAGTAGCCCATTATACTTTCCATCACATCTCCTACTAATATCTTCCATATAGCTGCTTTTGTGGAATTCACGACAATGTAAGTCATAGACATGTTTAGCTAAAGATGTCTTTCCGATCCCACCCATACCCAAAATACTGAGTATGTCTGCCGTATGTGAGGATCCGTCTTTCAACCAGGAAGTGATGAAGTCAATGGAATAGTCCATCCCAATAAGTAGCGGTTGCGGTTGAGCACTCCTCAAGGGTAAATGTACTCTACGGTAGATATCCTTCACAATTTCTTCAATAAACTCGGTCTCTAGCCTGAAATTGATTAAACAAGAGCTTAAAAACACAATTTAACTTGTCAACAGATCCAAAGTTAAAATTATATCATAGCTATTAATTTTATTAAAGTACTTCCCATGAAAACCATGTTGTGGTTATGCTATGAAATACAAGCTAAAGAGTAAGGTCATAAATACTTATGTATGATAAGACTAAAGCTACCAATGAAATACAAGATTTCAATAATTGCCACCTAACTTCACTATGTTTCTACAATACCATCGAACTTAACTATTGGTGACCAAAAGAAAATGCCATGAAATAGTTATAGGTTATCTTTTACTACTTACAAGGCACTTATTTATCATAAAATACGCTATGCTTTGAAGGTTGTGTGGTACAGCTAATAGTGGACGCTTAGCATACCGTTCAATTTTTGGTTTTTAACAAAAAGCATATAAAAATAATTGAAATGGTTCATCTAAGTAAACTAACTAATGATAAAATACTATATGCACAATAAACGTGAAATAAATATCAGAATGGTTAATCCATCTATATATACTGATTTATGAGATAACATTATTAAAAACTCAGATTCAATTATTTGCATCTTTCATATATATCCTAATACACCAAACATATGTCTATTTGATGGTATTAAAGAAACTCATTGAAATTCATAAGGGGAAGATGATATAGACATTTCATGTGTTAATCAACCAACAATGTAAGAAAGTAGTTACCTGCCATTTACATCATTCCCTTTTAAATTAGCAACTTCTGTAAGTGCTTTAATCCATCTGTCCATCTTTTGAGCCAATTGGCTTCTCTTATTTTCATTTGTCTCCGCCTCCATTGTCTGTTTATGCTTAGCCATTGCATCTCCAAAGCTACCCTGTTGCTTCCTGACATGAGTGGGCTCCACGTGGTAAAAGATGGGGATGACAATATGGTCGGATCTCATACACTGCTCAAGGATCAGCACCAGTTCATCGAGGCACCATGTTGAAGTAGCATAATTCTTGGACAACACGATAATCGAAGCCCGAGACGCCTTAATCGCGCTCTCCAATTCAGGTTTCAAATCTTCCCCTGTTTCTATCTCTTCATCATCCAAGAAGGTTTTGATATTGGCATCAATGAGGGCCTTATGAAGATGATCAGTGAAACTACGACGAGTGTCAAGACCTCTAAAACTTAAAAATACATCATATCTATGATCATCACTTGAAGAACTATGACCATGAGCTGATGAACTATAACCAAAAGTTGATGAAGAAGATGAAGATGCTTCTGAAAGTTCAGATAGAACAACCATTATGAGTTATGGGTTGGTGATCCTTCACCCTTCTCGGTAAGCTCTCAAACTCCTCCACACGTTATCAGTTAAGAAATTTGGTTCACCGGCTTTCTTCACTTGTGCTTTAAGGTCAGGATCCCGTACAAAATCCTCTACATAATAAAAATAATTATTAATAACAAGCATGCAACTTAAATCTCATCAAACAATTTAAACAAAAGCTGCTAACTCCTGATGTGTTTATAAAACAAAGAGAGGCTGCTGGGTTTTATTATTTCAAGCTGATAAATCTCTGTAATAGCAACCTTGTGGCAGTAGCAATTATGTGACAAGTTTTTGGATCCTTTAACCAACATATATATAGCAGAGTACTGATATTAAAAAAAAAAATTTACATTGTCATGTGAGTTATTTAAAAAGCAGTTACTCACTTGACTGAATTGGTTCGTCTTTATTTTGGCCAAGTTCGGGTGGAAGAAAATATCTAACTGATTTATTCATTTGTTGTACAATGTCTATTTTGTTTTGGTAAACCCATATAAACACCTCTACTATTGTATGTATAAAATCCATTTGAATTTTGAAATTCACTTAACAAATCAACACCAAATACCATTCTATAAACGACTACAACAAAAAAGAAAATTAAAAGTTCTAAACACAAAAATGAAAAAGATTGACATAGTTGTTTATGAATACCGAAAATTAGCTAAAACAATTTTTTCAAATTTGAATTTCTCTATCACTAGATCTAGTGTCAGCGAACATCTAAAGGACTTTGACTGACACCCATGGGCTTATTACAAATGTATGTTTTTAAAAATAAGAAGTCATGCCTTTTCTAAGGGTTCAATTTCAAACACTATACTAGATAAAACTTCAAAGGTAAATGAACTTTATACACAGCATATAGATATCATCAAGTTTTGACTTCAATGATTAGCTAAACACTCATTCTGACAATCTGATATTGAAGCTTGTTCATTATGAGTGTTCAGCCTACCATTAAGAAGTAGAACGTCATTCAGAAAGAATCAAATATAAAAAATCGTTTTATGAGTTCGAAAATATAAAGGAATTGAGGAAGCAATTTTCCAAGATTAAAGAATTTCCCACTGTGCACAAAGTTTTGTTCATCATTCTAGACTTCACGCTAGAAGGATCGTGTACTATCCTAATTGATATATAAAATTAAAGAAAAGTAATTGAAATATAAAAGATCCAACCACCTGTTAAAGAAATAAAGAAATGACTACGATGTGATATATGATTAATCAGATGAAATTGTGAAACAGCATGTGAAACTAACTTGTAAGAACGTGCCTTTATAGTTACCTGCCTACAGGAAGAAAAGGAGATCTGAAGCAATGATGACTGAGGGTGATTGAAAGCCACAAAGCGAATGGAAGTTGGGGTTTTTCTTTGCCTTACGATTGAAATGATTCACGATGTTAGCTTCCTTTGTTATCCTTCTCTATAAGTAATCATATTTATTAGGGCAAGGAAATTTCCAAGAAACTGATGTGAGGCAAATTCCAAAAACTACAAATTATACTATTAGGAAAATTCCAAGAGAGCAATTATATTTATTGAGGTGAATTCAAAAAACTACAAATTCTATAATTATATTTAATAGGGCAAATTTCAATAAAGTAATGATGTTTGTTAGGTAAATTCTAAAACGTAAGTACAACATTATCATCATACAAAATAATGTTTTTTGGTAGTAAATGGAAAAGAGTAAAAACCAAATAATCAGCAAATCGTGTGTTTTGGTATACCTTTAAACATACAAATTCAGTATTAAATCAAACACATAAGCATACAGACAGACAACCAGCAAACAAATAAAGAATAAAGTTTCAATTTTCCATTTTTGTAAACCTTCAAACATACAGAAAGAAGCACCAATTCAAAATTTAACAAAAACCTACTAAAATCAAAACGCAAAGAAGTGCAGGGTTTTGTTATTTTAAATCTCTGCAACAGCAGTCTCATGTCAGTAACTATTATGTGACAAGTTTTTCTGTTTGGGTAGTGCAAGAAAATATCAAACCAATTTATTCATTTAATCTACAACTCTGTTTCGATTTGCTTAACCCACATAAACATCCCTATTAGTATCTAAAGAAAATCCATTTGAAATTCACTTAACAAATCATCACCAAATACCATTCTATAAACAACAACAAGATTCAATGTTACCTCCCATAAGAGAAATTGCAATACATGTAGGAAATTTCAAGCTTGCACCAGATATCAACAAACAATTCAATATCTAAACAAAAAAAAGAACAAGTTTTATGACATGGTTGTTTATAGATCCTCAAAATTAGCAACAACAATCTTTTAAACTTTAAATTTCTCTATTACTAGATATAGTATCAGCATACATCTAAAGGATTTCAAGTAACATTCATGGGCTTGCTCCAAATAATATCTTTTTGAAACTAACCAGTTATGCTCTTTCTAAGGTTTCAATTTCAAACTCTCAGAAGTAAATGAAGAACAATAACTGAAATAGACAGAATTCAATCATCTGTTAACGAAATAAACGAATGATTATGACGTGATTTATGATTTATGATTAATAAGATGAAACTGTCTAACAACATGTGAAACTAAGAATGTCCTTCATAGTTACCTGCCTTCAGGATGACAAGGAGACTTGAGGTAGCGATTCTGTGAAATATGACGAGTGAAAATTACAAAGCGGACGGCGGTAAGTCGGCAGGGAAACGGCGAGTCAACGAGGAAGAAAAGGGAGACGGCCAGAGAGGAGAAGATGTTGAGTTTTCCTTTGGATTGCCATAGACGGTGTTGTTCTCTTTTTATTCTTTCTACAAACAAATAAGACAAAAGCTGATAAGTTAAAAAAAGTGTTTGGCTCCTCAAAAGCACTTTTTATTTTGGCTTTTCAGCAAAAGGAAAAAACTGTTTTCCAAAAGCTCCAAATTCTTGGCTTTTCAAAGAGAAAATAGCTTTTTACTTGCAAAATGACAATAATGCCCCCAACAATATGTAAAAATGTCATTTTAGTCATTTTACATATATAAAAGCTTATCCAAACAATTTTTAAACCTTCTTATCAACTTATTAATTTTTCCCCACCATATAAGCTTATCCAAATACTTTTTTAAAAACTCATTTTTAAAAAGTCATAAGCTCATAAGCACTTTTGCCCAAAAGTGCTTATGAACTAAATAAACTTATCCAAACAGGCTCAAAATCCAAGAAAGCAATGGTATTAGGCAAATTTCAATAAAAATGATATTTTTTAAATTATTAGGCAAAATCCAAGAAACTACAAATTTTATTAGTAATGATTGGTAAAATACAAATTTCACAAGTAATTAAATTTAGAAAGAGTAAATTATAGTTTTAGTCTTTGTCATGTATATATTTTTATAGGTTTGATCCGTGTTTTAAAAATTAAACATTATTGATCATGACAAATCCATTAATTTTAGTATATTTTCGGTTACCGTCTAACGAATTCCGTTAAACACAAGTAAATGACAAAATTATCCATCTGTTTTGTGTAAATTACAGAACTTAGAATTTAGACCCTGACAGAATATCCCTTTTCCATTTTACTCTCACCAACGCTCTCCCTCTGATTACAACTTCCACCTCACCCCAACCAGAGCAAATCCATTGTAAAGAAAAAAAAAATCTATGGCATATCGATCAGACAAATTCATGTCATATCGATCAACATCGCTATCCGAAATCTAGGTCTCATCTTCAAACCCAAGAATTTTGATTCCTTTTTATGAAATCTGATGCAGGTTTACCATGGGTTAGGCTTCAATGATCGATTCAAGAACCCTATAACTCCATTGAAGGAAGAGCACAATCTTTTTCTTGTTAGGGTATTAATATCCACTCAGAAGCCGAAATGCATACCGATATACCATCAACATTTATCTTACTGCGCCATTCAATCCAATTAGTCGTGTTTGAAATTATCAACCCTAACCATCACCCTGATGGCCTAGTGGATAAGGCTTAGGACTCTTTCTCTTCCCCATAAAGAGGTTCCAAGTTCTAATCTCACTCCCTCCCTTTCTCCATAGGGAGTGTTAGGTTTCAATCAGGGGATGGCCACTGGCCACCTCTCTATCCCCGTAGGTGATTGACCCGGACCACCCTGCTGCCAGGTGTGCGTGGGCCCCGAGGTTGCTTCATCAGGGTCATCCAAAGGATGGGTCGGGTGGGGTCCTCGGTTACCAAAAAAAAAAAAAAATTTATCAACCCTGTTCACTCACACTCGGACAAACAAGAAAAGATAAAATCTGTAGGATTTCTCTCTGCCCAACCAAGGTAGCCGAGTCCGATGTGCAAAGGCAATCAATTGATATGACGTTAGCGATATTCTAAGTCACGGACGATTCTACAAAATCGTAATTAGGTCAGTGGGACTCCACATCTGAAGAACGAATTACCAAATGCATGACCTGTTAACAGAGATGTTTGTATTGATATATTCTCGCAATTGCTACCATTATTGTGCATTTGACAACAAAAGAAACCCAATTGTTGTTTATGGTGGTTCAGTAGACAGAAACATTCTAACTTTTGGCGCATCTGAATGATTTGGGATTGAGAATTATAATAGCTAGGTTCTTAGTGCTTACAGGAACTATGACATTGATATGTTAGATATAGACAAATTACCATCAGTTACAGTTGTTTGGATCTAAAAGGTAAACAGCCCCTGTGCTATTTGTTTGTGTGATTTTCTCAGGTTCTTTACTTATGAGCGATGTAGAAAAATCTCTGTTTTGGGTTCAGGTATGCTTCCAAATGTATTCCCGTATACTGTGTTCGTTACATGACTGGACAAAGTTTTTAAGGTTATACTGGATGATGAGGATAAGGCCTGAGGGGGTATTCTTGTCTTTTGCATTGACAACAAGTCAACTTAGGGTCCCACCTTGTTCTACCTTTTCTGGTTGGGAAAAAAATGCAGTTTTTGTTAGACCTAAATGCAAGAAATGGTAACTTACTTTTGTTTATTTGCGTCTTACAGCATCCTGCTTTCATTTCTTTTGATTGCAAGATTCTACTTTCAAACTTTACTTACTAAGGCATTGTACTTTGAAAAATCTACATATTATAGCATTGTACTTTCAGTTGTTTATATTAGAACATCATACATAGAAAAACTTATCCAATTATAGAAATGAAAATCGCTTTGTATTTCAATGACATTGCTATAAATGGGTAGATTTTCTCAAAGTGCAATGTTGTAATAGGAAGTAATGGAGCATTAAACCCATTTTTGTCTTATTGAAATCAGCCTCTATCCTAGCTTAATGCATTGCGAATACAGCATGCTCTGTACTGTCTATTGTATCAAATGGGGCCTCACATGTTTTAACATCTCATTGTGTGTGATCAGTCACTATCCTCATTAATGATATTAATTTTAATGTAGGGGGCACACAATTACACAAATGATGAAATCATGAAACTCATCACCGTCATTTTCGTATTCTTGTATTTGACATTTAGGGTTTGGTTCTATTTTACACCTTAATTGTTGTCTGGATAGTGATGCTTAAAAAGTATTTGAGAAAATAACCGAAGAAAAAGATGAATGAAGGCAAATTTGTAAATGGTTATCTAACGGCCTGTCCATAAAAATGGAGTATGTAAATATATATTTTGTTGATCTTGTTTATATTTTAAGTGGTTTGTGTTGTTCACTTTATAATCTAGGGTTAATTGCAAGAAATAGCAACGTACATTTGTTGGTTTGTTTGTTATAACATCATTCTTTCATTTCTTCATATTACATCGATATGCTTTGAAAAACCCATCAGCCAAATACAAAGAAATTTTCATTGCTATAACTAGATGCATTTTCAGAGTATAATGTCCTAAAAAGAAAAAAATTAGAAGTATGATGTTATTGGGTAGAATTTCCAATGTATAATGTCATAATTCGAAAAAAAATTGGAAGTACATTGATGTAATAAAAAGAAATGAAAGTAGGATTCTTTAATACACAAATAAATGAAAGTACATTGCTATTTTTGAAGTGGGTGTCTATTAGTGTAGAATGGACTTCAGATGGCAAAAGACTCCTCTTTTATGTAGATTTGCTGAAATCGTGAAGTAGCAATCTTATGTAATCTCTATTAGGACAGCATTAATTGCTATATATTAGCCTTCAGGTTTATGATCAAAATCCATCCTCAAGTGGTACTTTCCTTTTACTTCTGCCACTAATTTTTTTGTTGATGAAATTACAAAACTGTCCCTGTGGTTTATCTTTTGATGGATATGGTCCATTAGTTTCACTTTTTCCTTTTCCATTTCAAAAACAATGTTTGGTCATGATTTTAGTCTCTGACATCTAACCGTTAAGTCCATAAAAATACTTTGGCAACGAACAATTTGTCGACTAAATTACATAAATCGTCCCAGTGGTTTATCAATGTTTATGTATACGGTCCAATAGTTTCATTTTTTGCCTTTTCTGTCCCTAAAACAACGTTGGTAACACTTATAGTCTTTGGGCCGTCTAAACTAGACTGCTCAACTGTTAAATCCCTAAAATTGATCATATCCATAAAAAGAGTGAAATTATTGGACCGTATCCATAAAATATGATAAACCACAGGGATGGTTATTGTAATTTAGTCGTCTTTTTTTCTTCCTTGTATAACTTTGATGTACATGTTAATTTCTTTTCACAGATTCTATGTAATATCCAGGGAACTTGTGTGCCTATATGTGTGATTGCATTTGTTTTCATGGTCTGAATATTTAAGAATATCATATTTGACAGACGCTCAAGGATTAAATGTAAGAAATAGCAATGTACTTTTCTTTCAAATGTTTATTATAGCATCCTAGTATCCTATTTTCCGTTTCTTCCAATTACAGCAATGAACTTTAGAAATTTTACCCAATAGCAATGCCATTTACTGCTATAACTGGGTAAATTTTTTCTAGTATGATGTCCTAATAAGAAAAAATTTGAAAGTACTATGCTATACATGGGTGGTTTTTTTAAGTATAATGTCGTAATTAGAAAGTTTTTGAAAGTAGAATGCTATAATTGAGTAATATTTTTGACTATTACGTCCAAATAAGAAAAAACTGAAAGTACAATACTATAATTGGGTAGATTTTTCATAGTACAATATGTCTTAAGTAAGAAACAATAATGGATGTACAATGTTGTAATAAAAAGAAATTGAAGTAGAATACTATAATACACAAATAAATAAAAGTACTTTATTATTTCTTGCATCCAGCCGGACTCTTAATTACATGTACCATCTGTTAAAATGCATTGGAACAGTTTGCAACTTGTTAAAGTTTCGTACAGGTTTTAGTAATGAGATGGTCAAGTGTTTTGTATGTGGAGAGTATTGCTAGAGTGAAAAAGTTATCTTTTAAGTGGTTTGCTTCTTTACAAATTACACAAGGCTGATCGGTTTTTCATACAATTGCAGCAAAAAGTTCCTGAGCTCATTATGCGGGTCGTCTCATGTAGTTGCTTTAGCCTTTTTTATTTTCTTATTAACATGGACCTTTCTTAATATTGCACAAAATATACAACTTCTTGTCCCACCTTTTAGGTCAGAAAGGAATTTGATCTCAATAGAGTTTGTGCCAGAGACTTTTTAGCCCTTATCAATAAAAGTATATGTTCCAGAAATCTCATCAATAATTTGATTTCCTTTTCTCTGCTGAGATTCATAGATTATGATTTGTCAAGATAATGTTGATAACCATAACAAGCAAATCCTCAAATCATCAAGTAGCACTCACCTTCATCTCTTCATATTTTCTTGAAATTAACAATCGCTAAGATCAGGATAATCGTCACAGCCAGTTTAAAGTAAATGTTCTGACGATAGTTATGTTGTAGCCAGCAACAAAGGAACGCAAACATCATGAAATGAATGTACTGGGTGCTGCAAATATTGAAAGTTTTAAAACAGTTTACCAACCCATAAGCAGATATTCAAGTTTTCCATGTACCATAGATATGCATCCAGATATTGATAAAGATGTCATCCAAAGGCATCTAAAATGCAAAAAACTCAAAAAATCAACACAGTAATTTACAACGCTTTGAATTACTATAAAGCAACTTAAGAAGCAAAAATGGAAGAATGACAAGAAATGGAACACAATGCACATTATCAACATCTCAGTAAAATCTCGCAAAAACAAATAACTATTTGTATGGTGTTTCAGAATGCTATTGATGCAGGGGCATCCGATCACAGCCTTATTTTGGCTGATTTTATTTCCTTTTAAGTTTATTTCTTTCTTATTTAAATAATAAAGATTTCCTTAGAAGATTATCTCTATTTTTGGAGTATATCCTCTAATTGAAATCTCTAGGAGTATTTTTGCTAATTTCCTGTTTTTCTGGGGTAATTCTATTTGCCCTATAAGTTTGTTTTTTTTTTCCTGGAATTTGGACACTGAATTTTTGTTTCAAGTTTAAAAGTTATCGAGACCTTTTGTTCTCGTTCTTTATCACCTGTATCGTTTTGACCATTTGATTGCTAGAGTTTGCATCATTTGGTATCAGAGCCCAGGTTGTCTTTCAAATGGTCGGACGTGGCAGACGTAACCCTCGTAGAAACGCCGATGGAGGCAACGATGGTGAGCAACCTGACCCACGTGATATCGAAATTGAAAGATTGCAACAACGGATAATGGAGTTGGAGCTGCGACAGGAGGAGAGAAGTTCAGAGGAGGCCGGTTCGGAACTCAACTTTGAAGACGAAGAAGAGAACCCTTTCGGTGCCCCCCGACGTAATGCCTTTGAAACATACCAACGACATGGCCAGAGGCAAAACAATGAAGACCCTTTGCGTAACCTAGGAATGAAGATAGAGATTCCTGAGTTCGACGGTAAGATCCACCCAGACGATTTTATTGATTGGGTGAACACGGTGGAGCGAGTTTTTGATCTCAAATATGTCCCTGACCCAATTAAAGTGAAGCTTGTGGCCATAAAGCTTCGAAAGTCTGCTTCGCTTTGGTGGGAACACGAGAAAAAACGACGCCAGAGAGACGGGAAGACCAAGGTCGAGACTTGGTCAAAGATGAAGAAGTTGCTACAAGCTAAGTTCCTTCCAGTCAATCACCGACAAGAAGCCTTTTTAGATTACCATAATGTTGGCCAAAAGGGTTCCTCCGTTGAAGATTTTATTGCAGAGTTTGATCGACTCAGAATGCGTTGTGCTGTTGAGGAAGAGGAAGAACAGGTTATCGCTCGATTTTTGGGTGCTCTTAAACCTGAAATTGCAGACATCGTTCATCTACAACAGTATTGGACGTATGCGGATGTATGTCGCTTAGCTTTAAAGGTGGAAAAACAGTTAAAGAACCGAGGCAAACCAGGAGGCAGCAGGTTTATAACCTCTTCCCGGCCACCACCGACGCACACCAACAAAACACCCAACCCTAAAGTTGACACCCCAACAAGTACTATCAACAACCCGCCAGGCCCCCGTGTTCTTCGATGCTTCAAGTGTCAGGGTGTGGGACACATCGCTAGAGAATGCCCGAACAAGCAGTTAGTTACCCTGGTGGAAGAATCGGCTCCTGTTTATGAGACTGAAGATGAAAAGGAGAGTGATGGGGACGAAACCGAAGTGGTATATGCTGATCACGGTGAACTCCTGGTTGCCCAACGTGTTTTAAATGTAGATGTGTCAAAAACAGTTGATGATAACTCGTGGTTGCGAAATAACATTTTTCGCACCAAATGTACAACGAAAGGGAAAATTTGTAGTGTCATAATCGATGGAGGTAGCTGTGACAACATGGTGGCAACAACCGTGGTAGAGAAGCTCGGCCTCGAGGTGGTAAATCATCCAGAACCGTATCAACTGACATGGCTGAAGAAGGGAAATGTCGTCAAAGTAAGTAAGCGTTGTTTGGTTCAATTTTCGATTGGGAAAAAGTATACTGATGAGGTCTGGTGTGAGGTAATTCCCATGGATGCGTGTCACATCCTACTGGGAAGACCTTGGCAATATGATCGGAGGACCAAACATGATGGGTTTTTAAACACTTATAGTTTCAAGAAAGATGGAGTAAATATAGTCTTAGCACCCCTCGACACAAGAGATAACCCCGTTGACAGTTTATTTTTATCAAAGGCTGAAATTAAGGGGTTAACGAAGCTTACTCCTCAAACCCTCATGTATGCTCTAGTGGTAACAGATGAAAACAAACAAGCCCCACCCGTCCCCAAACTGATCCAACCTTTAATCGAGGAGTTTCAGGGTGTTTTTCCAAGTGATATCCCACCTGGTCTACCACTAATGAGGGAAATCCAACACTGTATTGATTTCTTACCAGGCTCCACCATCCCAAATAAGCCCGCCTACCGCATGAATCCTAAAGAATTTGAAGAGTTACACCGACAAGTCAACGAGTTACTTGAAAAGGGGCTAATACGAGAGAGCATGAGTCCGTGTGCCGTTCCCGCCTTGTTAGTTCCGAAACAAGGAGGAACTTTTCGCATGTGCATCGATAGTCGAGCTGTCAACAAAATAACAGTCAAATACCGGTTCCCAATTCCTCGATTCGATGACTTGATCGACCAGTTGCATGGCTCAACAATTTTTTCCAAGATTGACTTGCGCAGCGGGTACCACCAGATTCGCATGCGACCCGGTGATGAATGGAAGACTGCTTTCAAGACGCGTGACGGGTTATATGAGTGGCTGGTAATGCCATTCGGTTTGTCAAACGCACCGAGCACATTTATGCGCCTGATGAACCATGTTTTCAAACCATTTATCGGCCGCTTCGTTGTTGTTTACTTTGACGATATATTGGTTTTCAGCGATAATGTGGAGCAACATGTAGCACATCTTCGACAGGTTTTTACGGTCTTGCGGGAGCAGAAGTTGTATGCTAACGAAAAGAAGTGTCACTTCCTTACTAACAAAGTTATTTTTCTTGGTTATTTAGTTTCGGGCGATGGCATAAGGATGGACGAATCGAAGGTTGAAGCCATTACGAGCTGGCCTACACCCACTACGATTCATGACGTTCGTAGTTTCCACGGGTTGGCCTCATTTTATCGGCGCTTCATACGGAATTTTAGTAGTATCATTGCCCCCATGACAGAATGCATGAAACGGGGAAAGTTTTGTTGGACAAAAGAGGCTGAGAATGCGTTTGAGGAGTTAAAACGCAAAGTCACACAAGCCCCTGTCTTGGTTTTTCCTAACTTTAATGAAATATTTCAGGTTGAATGTGACGCCTCGGGTCTCGGAATTGGGGGAGTGCTAAGCCAGAACCAAAAACCCATTGCATTTTTTAGCGAAAAATTCAACGAAACACGTCGCAAGTACTCTACATACGACAAAGAGTTTTATGCCATTGTTCGGAGTTTGGAATATTGGCGTCATTACTTGTTAGCTAATGAGTTCATTCTATATTCTGATCATGAAGCACTTAAATACATCCAGGGGCAGCAAAAACTCAACCCTCGTCATGCTAAATGGGTCGAATTTTTGCAGTCTTATTCGTTCGTCATAAGACACAAAGCGGGGTCGTCAAATACCGTGGCTGATGCATTAAGTCGACGACATGTGCTCACTTCTGAGATGAAAATTCAGGTCCGTGGTTTTGACACCTTTCGAGAGTTGTACCAAGATGATCCCGACTTCAAAACAATCTGGAATAACTGTCAGAACAACTCCCTTCGAGATTTTTCAAAACATGATGGTTACCTCTTCAAAGGTGCTCGTTTGTGTGTTCCCGTGAGTTCCTTAAGGGACTCAATTATTTTGGAAAGTCATGCTGGAGGTCTTGCGGGTCATTTTGGAAGGGACAAGACTTTGAACTTAATCCATGATCGTTTTTACTGGCCAAAAATGGAGCGAGATGTTGCCCGCGTGATCGCACGTTGTCGCATTTGTCACGTGGCCAAAACTCAACACACCAATGCGGGTCTATACACTCCATTACCCGTTCCCGTTGCGCCTTGGGAGGATGTTAGTTTAGACTTTGTCTTGGGTCTACCTCGAACTCAAAGGCAGAAAGATTCTGTTATGGTTGTTGTTGACCGCTTCTCTAAAATGGCTCATTTTGTGCCATGTGTCAAGACCTATGATGCTAGTCAAATTGCAAGGTTATATTTTTCTGAAATTGTCAAGCTCCATGGCGTTCCAAAAACTATAACATCAGATCGTGACGTGAAGTTTGTTAGTCATTTCTGGCGCACACTTTGGAAGAGCTTGGGTTCAAGGTTACAATTTAGTAGTTCTCACCACCCCCAAACGGATGGTCAGACGGAAGTAACAAACAGGAGTCTCGGGAACCTGTTGCGAAGCCTTATTGGGGACAATCCTAAGCAGTGGGACCTCACCCTTGCTCAAGCAGAATTTGCTTATAACCGTTCTGCCAATCGCACGACTGGGTTGAGTCCGTTCATGATAGTTTATGGGAGAAATCCGCTCACGCCACTTGACTTAACCCCTTTCCCTCTAGTTGAGCATGTTAGTGTGGAGGGGGAAAACCAGTCTCAACAGATTAAGAAGCTGCATCAAACGGTTCGAGATCGGATCCTTAAACATAATGCTGGATACCAGAGCCGCGCCAACAAGCATCGGAAGCAAGTCATTTACAAAGAGGGTGATCTGGTATGGATTCATCTGAGAAAAGAGCGTTTTCCAACGGGTCGTTTCTGGAAGTTAAAGCCTCGTGCTGATGGTCCTTTTCGGATTCTTAAGAAGATTAATGATAATGCATATAAAATTGATCTCCCGGGTCATTATAATGTTTCAGCCACTTTCAATGTTGCAGATTTATCGCCATTTGAAGGAGAGTTGGAAGAAGTGGCAAACTCGGAGGCGAGTTTTTTCAAAGGAGGGGAGGATGATGCAGGGGCATCCGATCACAGCCTTATTTTGGCTGATTTTATTTCCTTTTAAGTTTATTTCTTTCTTATTTAAATAATAAAGATTTCCTTAGAAGATTATCTCTATTTTTGGAGTATATCCTCTAATTGAAATCTCTAGGAGTATTTTTGCTAATTTCCTGTTTTTCTGGGGTAATTCTATTTGCCCTATAAGTTTGTTTTTTTTTTCCTGGAATTTGGACACTGAATTTTTGTTTCAAGTTTAAAAGTTATCGAGACCTTTTGTTCTCGTTCTTTATCACCTGTATCGTTTTGACCATTTGATTGCTAGAGTTTGCATCAGCTATAATGAATAGATTTTTAACATACAATGCCCTTTTAGGATATAATTGGGAAGTACAATGCTAAAAGAAGAAGAAAGAGAATAAAAAAAAATATAAAGTACATTTTATTTATTGCATTTAGCCCATGATTAAAGTACATTGCTAGTTGGCATAAATTGGCAGGTACCCAGGAATTATTCTCCTGCTAAAAGAAATCCGATGAGATCTCTTACCAATGATGTGATTCAATGACTCTTAATAACCCAATGCATCTTCTTCTGGAAAATTAGAATATAACTTAGTGAGTTGCAGTAGCATTAGGTTGCCCATCTTACCCAAATGCATTCAACTTCAACTTAGACGGCCATGCAGTCTCTCTTTCTCAAGCATTTTCATGTGAAGGCCATGCAGTCTCTCTTTCTCAAGCATTTTCATGTGAAGGCCATGGACAAGACCTTGAAGATTCTCCCTTACCCTACGCATAAAGGAAATAGAAAAATTATAGAAGTTACATATGTATACAGGGATATAATGCAAAATGCTATGAAAACAAATAGTTACTTTGAAAAGTGTGTGTGTGTGTGTGTATATATATATATATATATATATATATATATATATATATATATATATATATATATATATATATATATTATGTTACATTTTCTTGATTCAACAGACTTAATGACTCCTCATGATGCCATAGTTGACTACGTTTCCACATCTTCTTAGATTATTGACGAACTATATCTCTTCAAACCTTTGAAGCAAATTATACATTCTCAACATGTTTTTTTGGTCCTATGACTCCTATCCTTAGGCGTCTATCTACTAATAAGATTCCTTAAAAACAATCAATATGCTTAAACAATTCCTTATCTATCAAAGAACACGAATCAATATATCGTTGTCAATTGCTTTTGTATGTCATGCTTGCATAGACATTGGTGAGAATTTAGCCCTAGTGATGTCTCCACATAGTGATAATTACACAAAGTATGCATAGAAATTCGTAATAGTACTCAATGATTCCAAAATTACAAGGCAATTCTTTATACGGACAATCCTATTAGGGTAGGTACCGCCATAACTTTGAAATTTAAAATTAACTAAAAATAGTTGACAATAATTTCCTAAGATATCATGTATTTGACATAGAATCAACAAAAATATATAAAAACCAAAAATATTGATAACAACCAAAAGCACTGAAGTTGGAGCCATAAATGCTAGGATTAGGGCTCATAAGTCTGCAAAAAGTTAGGTCTATTTAAAGTTGGAACGCTTTCCCTTGCATTTCCTATGCTCCTACTCAGTTGCTTGACATGGCCCTCATGACTAAGGATGAGAGCTTTGCATGTAAACAGTTAGAGAACATTAGAAAAATCAAGATATGATACATATTTGGATGTGTTTGCCTTTTATTCATGTGATGAGAGACAAATTTGGGTGTCAAAGAGTATACCTCACGAGTGCTACCAATTGTGCCGGGATTTCTTTGAGTAAAAGCTCTGAACCAACGTTTTTCCTTTTGTGCTGAAAACAGATAAAAAGATATGTGATAAGCATTATTATTGGGTCTCAAACATATTTATATGATCCAAACACATCAAAAGACTTAATCAGCTGATGTAACAAATAGGGCCATTTAGACGGATCAATACTTGGGTTGACCCATTTAAATAAACTCTTACTGTAGAAATCAAGCAAAATAATAAAATAAACGGTTATATTTGGGTAATATGATCCATGCATTTAAAAGAATTAGGTTATGATTCATCAATTAAAATAAATGGGTCATTATCCACCTATTTAAAGAAGTTGGTTCATCGACGAGATCATTATACATAAGACATGGCGCCACAAAATATTTCATAAAAATGGCATCTACCTTGATAGTCAGGGCCGTCTGAGATGAATAAACGATGAAAGTGGTGCAACATAATGGCAGACATAATGATTATCATTTCCTAAGATATCATGTATTTGGCATAGAATCAACAAAAATATATGAAAACCAAAAATCTTGATAACAACCACAAACACCGACTTCAAAGCCACAAATGTAGGGATTAGGGGTCATAAGTCTGTTTAAAGTTGGAACGCTTTCCCTTGCATTCCTATGCTCCTACTCAGCTATAAAATGTTGTACAGTCGCTTGACATGGCCCTCATAAGTAAGGAATATGAGAGCTTTGCATGTAAATAGTTAGAGAACATTACATCAATCAATATATGAGACAGATTTGGGTATCAAAGAGTCTACCTCACGTGCGCTACCAATTGTGCCAGGATTTCTTTGAGAAAAAGCTCTGAACCAACACTTTTCCTTTTGTTCTGAAAACATATAAAAAGTTATGTGATCATCATTATTCACACACATCCACTTGGACAAATTAATTGTATTGGGTCTTTAACATATTTATGTGACACAAACACATCCAAAGACTTCATCGACTGATGTAACAAACCAACCCATTTAGAAAATTAATACTTGGGTCAGCCCATTTAAAATAAACTCTTATTGTAGAGGTCAAACAAAATAATACAAGTAAAGGGTGGATTTGGGTCATATGATCCATGCATTTAAAAGAATTAGGTTATGATTCATCTACTAAAATAAATGGGTCATTATCCATCTATTTAGATAAATTGGGGCATGGGTCAAGTCATCATACATAAGACACAACAATAAATTATTTAACAAAAAGGATATCCACCTTGATAGTCGGGGCCATCTGGAACGAATTTACGATGATAGGGAGACAACATAATGGCATGCAGAAAAGTTTGCCAGTATCTTAGGATGTATTGTCCTGTAGTTGTTTGAAAAGGAGAGAGATCTCCACCAATGATGTGATTCCATGACTTGTAATAACCCAACGCATCTTCTTCTTCTCCATCATCATACACAAGACTCACCCCACATTCCTTTACAAGTTCATTATATGGTGCTGTAACAGTAATAGTAATGTCGTCACCACCCTCCATCTCGTTCATCCCAAACATCCAATGACTTAACAACACCCTACACTTGTCACCTACATGTCTGCTGTCCGGGTAACGTTCGTATATCCACATGCGGTTCTTTGTTATATTATGAATTGTGATCATTGGCACAGGAGGGAAATGATTATCATATATAACATACTCAAAGGGAGTTTTCCATGGGTGCACAGAGCAGAAGTTGAATCCTCTAAGGTTGTTTGGAGATGATGATGGGATGGTAAATGATATTGATGGCCCCACGCTTCTATGCCTAAACCAACTCGGCATCTCCTCCGCCACATACCTTGCGCTGAATATTCCAAATTCATAAAACATCTGCCAATTACAACCACCTTAATTAATTAATCACCATAATAATAGTATTATACATATTCACATTAAGAAGAACAGTTAACTACACAAAACCTGGATTTTAGATTCTGAAGCATTAGTTCCCACGCGCCTGTTATTAAGGAAGCCTATATTCGTCCAGCCCAAGCTGTGTAATACATTTTCCTCAACATCCACCATTGCTTGGATTTTGATCATGCCTTCAACTCCGTATGACCCAGGTGATAAATATATTCGGTCTATAAATAATTCGAGTGGGGACATTTTTGGATCATATACAACTTTTTCTACATGACAATATAACACCCACAACTCTTTTAGTGTATGTGGAGGATACTCGACTAACTTCAATTTTGTACAGTTCTCCATACTAAGTTTCTCAATCCTAGGAAGGGTTCTCACACAATTGGGCATGGAAACAATAGGATTCCTATCTAAATATAAATGTTTTAACATGGATAGGCAACTAAAGTCCATGGGAAAGGATTCAATAGACAAATTATTATTTGCAAGTGACAAAGTTACTAAAGACCTCGGTAAAGACATTGCAAAAGACTTCAAATCACTTGGTATAGCACCCACAAAGGCAGAGGAAGAGGTTCTTCTGTTTATGCACATTTCCAGTGAATCCATCTCCCTATTCTCAATTTTTGATTCGCCGAGATTACAACCATCAAGCAACACTATTTTAACCTTCTTTAACATGCCTCTGATTATTGGAAGTTTTTCAAGATTGTTGCAGTAGCTTAGATCGATAAGGAAAAGTTCAACACATTGCTCAATTGATTCACTAACCTCAAGCAAACTGGTGCAATTTCGAACTATTAACCTCTTAAGTGCGGGGAGTTGGTCAAAGTCACCAAGACTACGAAGTTGTTTACAAAAACTTAAATTAAGAATCTTTAGTGAACCTAGCAACCTTTTCTCTTTTAAGCACGATACATCCAACTGCAGAAATGGAAATAGGTTAGCATAGTATTGAATTTCATTAACTCGGATGGATGAATATTAGATAAAGATAATTTACCTTTTGCCTCTTTTCAAGGCGTTGTGGAATACTATCACAACCAACAAATGATTCAATATTGCTATATGACAAGTCAAGAGCAACAAGATTCTCCATAGGTAAGTCTAAAGGTATAGACTTTAAAGGAAACCCATGCATACACAAGCCTCTTAATTCTCGTGGGAAGTTCTCATAAGACCCAGTTATGTGCACATAATTGAGTTGTAGTAGCATCAAACCATCCATGTTACTTAATGCATCCGTTTTCAGCTCTAATGATGCACCCAACTTCTCTTTCTCAAGCATATGCATGTCAAGGGCAAGGCCTAAAAGATTTCCCCTACCCTAAGAAGAAACACAATGCAAATGAAAAAGAAATTAGACAGTACAAAATACTTTAGAAATGCACACTACTAACAAGCATACATGGCCTCTTTACCTTTTTCCGTTGTAACACTTTGAGCGACTCCTCATGACACCATATTAGACTTCGCTTCCATGGCTTATCAAGTGATTCTTGGCGTACTATGGATCTTCCCATCTCTTGAACCAACTGATGCATCTTCAATTTGTTATTCCTTCCTATACTCAGAAGACATTTGTCAATGAGATTTGTGATTCCAGATTTTGTGTTTATACCGCATGCCTCTAATATTGTTTCAACAACATCTGTATCTATTCCAACAAAAAAACAAGAAATATGCTTAAACAAGTCCCTGTCATTCTTGGATGGCAAAGAATCAAAGCTCATTCGTAATACATTATTTATACAGTAACTTGTTTCTTTCTTTAGTCCTTCGATGAACCCTTCCCAGTAAGCAACATCTCGATTATATAGAGACTTGCCCAAAACTTCAAGAGCCAATGGATGTCCTTGACAATACTTCACAAGCTTATCTAACACCTCTTCATAATCTCCCTTGTGATGGTTGTACATGAATGCATGAAAACACAAAAGTTGTTTTGATTCAATCTCACGTAAGCCATGAAGAGAGTGTGTTGTATGTTTGGGTCTAATGTTTGTTTTGAATAGTCCACAACGCTCTGTCAGACATGTGTCTTTTGTTGTTACAATGATTTTGCTTCCAGGGTGAAAACCTTTGCTTCCAAGTAATGCATCCAACTGATCAGAACTATCAATATCATCGAGAACTAAAAACACCCTTTTACGGGCTACTATGTTCTGTATCTTTGATGTGTATACTGAAATATCATGAACTTGAATTCCAGTTGCTTTTGAAATGTCACCACACAATTGTTTTTGTATATCAAGTAGCCCATTATACTTTCCATTACATCTCCTACTAATATCTTCAATAAAGCTACTTTTTTGGAATTCACGACAATGTAACACATAGACATGTTTAGCTAACGATGTCTTTCCGATCCCGCCCATACCCGAAACAGTGAGTATGTCTGCCGTATGTGAGGATTTATCTTTCAACCAGGAAGTGATGAAGTCAATGGAATAGTCCATCCCAATAAGTAGCGGTTGAGCACTCCTCAAGGGTACATGTAATCTGTGGTTGATGTCCTTCACAATTTCTTCAATAAACTCGGTCTCTAGCCTGAAATTGATTAAACAATAACTTAAAACACAATTTACGAAAATAACAAACTAGATTTGGAGGTTTAACTTGTCAAAAGATCCAACTTTAAAATTATATCATAGCTATTAATTTTATAACAGTACTTCCCATGAAAACCATATTGTGGTTATGCTATGAAATACAAGCTAAAGAGTAAGGTCATTAATATTTATGTATAAAGCTACCAATGAAATACAAGATTTCATTAATAGGCCACCTAACTTCACTATATTTCTACAAGACCATCGAACTTAACTATTGATGACCATAACAAAATGCCATCTAACACTTGTAGGTTTTCTTTTACTACTTACAGGGCACTTATTTATCATAAAAGACTTTATGATTTGAATGTTGTGTGATATAACTACTAGTGGACACTTAGCAAACCGTTCAAATTCTGGTTTAACAAAAGGCATATAAAAATAATTGAATGGTTTCTCTAAATGAACTAATGATAATATACTATATGCACAACAAACGTGTAATGTCTACCATAATGGCTAATCCATCTATATATGCTGAATTACAAACTTAAACTCAATTTTTTGTATCTTTTATGTATCCCTAATACATCAAATATATGTCTATTTGATGATGTTAAAGAAACCCATTGAAATGCACAAGGGAAGATGATATGACATTTCATGTGTTAATCAGCCAACAATGTAAGAAAGTAGTTACCTGCCATTTACATCATTCCCTTTTAAATTAGCAACTTTTGTAAGCGCTTTACTCCATCTGTCCATCTTTTGAGCCAATTGACTTCTCTTATTTTCATTTGTCTCTGCCTCCATTGTCTGTTTATGCTTAGCCATTGCATCTCCAAAGCTACCCTGTTGCTTCCTGACATGGGTGGGCTCCACGTGGTAAAAGATGGGGATGACAATATGGTCGGATCTCATACACTGCTCAAGGATCAGCACCAGTTCATCGAGGCACCATGTTGAAGTAGCATAATTCTTGGACAACACGATAATAGATGCCCGAGATGCCTTAATTGCTCTCTCCAGTTCTGGTTTCAGATCTTCCCCTGTTTCAATCTCTTCATCATCCAAAAAGGTTTTGATATTGGCATCAATGAGGGCCTTATGAAGATGATCAGTGAAACTATGACGAGTATCAACACCTCTAAAACTTAAAAATACATCATATCTATGATCATCACTTGAAGAACTATCACCACGACCTGGTGAACTATAACCCAAAGTTGATGAAGAAGATGAAGATGCTTCTGAAAGTTCAGATAGAACAACCATTATGAGTTATGTCTTGATGACGTTTCACCCTTCTCAATAAGCTCTGAAACTCCTCCACACGTTATCAATTATGAAAGTTGGTTACACCGCCTTTCTTCTTCACTTGTGCTTTAAGGTCAGGATCCCGTATAAAATGCCTCTACATAATAACAAATTATTAATTACAAAACATGCAACTTAAATCTCATCAAACAATTTAAACATAAGCTGCTAATTCCTTGTGTGTTTATAAAACAAAGAGAGGCTGTTGGATTTTCTTATTTGAATCATAAACAGGCTGATAAATCTCTGTAATGATAGACAGTAGCAATTATGTGACAAGCTTTTGGATCGTTGAACCAACATACATATAGCTAAGTACTTGTATAAAAAAAATAAAATACATTGTCATGTGAGTTATTTAAAAAGCAGTTGCTCACTTTACTGAATTGGTAAATCTTTTTTTTGACCAAGTTCAGGTGCAAGAAAATATGTAACTGATTTATTCATTTGTTGTACAATGTCTCTATTTTGTTTTGGTAAACCCATATAAACATCTCCCTACTATTGTATGGATAAAATACATTTGAAGTTGACTTAACAAATCAACACCAAATACCATTATATAAACGACTACAAGATCCACTATTACCTCCCATGAAAGAAATAGAAATTGCAATACATATAGACAATTTCAAGCTTTCACTAGACATCAACACAAAAGAAAATTAAAAGATCTAAACACAAAAATGAAAATTTTTAAAATTCTCTATCACTACTCACTAGATCTAATGTCAGCGAACATGTAAAGGACTTTGACTAACACACATGGGTTGCACCAAATGATATGTTTTTAAAAAAGAAGGCATGCACTTTCTAAGGGTTCCATTTCAAACACTATACTAGAAAAAACTTCAAAGGTAAATAATTTTATACACAAGCATATAGATATCATCAAGTTTTAACTTCAATGATTAGCAAAACACTCATTATGACAATCAGATATTGAAGCTTGTGCATTATGAGTGTTCAGCTTACCATTAAGAAGTAGAACGTCATTTAGAAATAATCAAATATAAAAACTCGTTTTATGAGTTAGAAAATGACTACGATGTGATATATGATTAATCAGACGAAATTGTGAAACAACATGTGAAACTAACATGTAAGAATGTGCCTTTATAATTACCTGCCTACAGGAAGACAAGGAGATCTGAAGCAGTGATGATTGAGGATGACTGAAAACTACAAAGCCAATGGAAGTTGGGGTTTTTCTTTGCCTTACGATTGAAATGCTTCACAGTGTTGCTTCCTTTTTAAATCCTTCTCTATAAGTAATGATATTTATTAGGCCAAGGAAATTTCCAGGAAACTGATGTGAGGCAAATTCCAAGAAACTACAAATTATACTATTTAGAAAATTCAAATAAAGCAATGATATTTAGTGAGGCAATTTCGACAAAAGTGCAAATTCTATGATGATATTTGGTGGCAAATTTCAATAAAGTAATGATATTTGTTAGGAAATTTCCAAAAAGTAATTACAGCATTATAATCGTACAACATAAAGATTTTTGGCAGTAATAGGGAAAAGAAACAGAATCCAAATAATCAGCAAATCTTGTGTTTTGGTACACCTTTAAACACGTAAATTTGGTAACAAATCAAACACACACATACAGACAACCAGCTCACAAATCGAAGCAAAAGAATAAAGCTTGGAATTCTCCATTTTTGTAAACCTTCAAATGTACAGAAAGAATCACCAATTCAAAATTTAACAAAAACCTACTAAAATTGTAACGCAAACTATGGACCTGATAACATAGACATGAATAAACTAAAAGAAACGATATTAATTCCGCAAAAATAAGAAGCAATTTTCAGGAACACGAAAAGGGTTTTCTGATTAACCCAAATTAAAAAAAAATCAGTAAGGAAATAGATGAAATGTAAAGATGGTGTTCAAGAAAGACGAAGCAAAATAAGGTGAAAGATGAGGCGACATGTTGGAGAGTGGAAATGCAGACTTACGTTTATTACTATACCAGTCGAGAACATGCTCGGAAACTGAAGTTGGAGATGATGATGTCTGGTGGGATTTTGAGACGGAAGATGAAGTTTTGAGAAGGTGAGGTTCGGGTTCACATGGGAGATGTGGAGGTGAGGTGTAGATGAAGGTTGGAGATGGCTGGAGGTTGAAGATGGTGCAGGTTTTCTTTTTCAGAACGTTGGTGATGGGGCTGAAACAACAAAGGGTAGTTTTGTCCATAAAAATTTGTCCACTTTATTCTATTTTTCGTTGGGATTAAAGTTTTAGCTTTTTTTAAGAGTTAATAACATAAAACTAGCGTTAGTTTGTCTAAATTTCCGGTTTAACAATTATATATATTTTTTGTTCCATAAAAAACACATACTTTCAAAAAATTCAATATTGACCACAGGTTATTTTATTTTATAACTTTTAACGATTATTTTCATCGAAATATTATGTGAAAAATTTTATATCGACATTTGAAGCAATTATTGGAACTTCATTGCAATGAAAAATGATACATAAAGTTTTCTACATGTGCTTTTTGTCTTCGTAAGTGCAGTTTTTCGGCCACGTTGTGAATGCATAGCGTGTCCAAGTGAATCCACAAAATTTTGAATGCGACGGGCGTAAAAAGTGTTTCGAGTTGGCGGCATAAAATCTTGACTTTTATTTGTTATAATGGTCGCAATGTATCTTTTTGAAAATATGAGTGGTTTTCACGAATATTTTTGAAAGTATGAGTGGTTTTTTTAAAACAAAAAAATATAGCGCTTAAACCGGATTTTGGCCAAACTACATTCGTTTTTATGTTATTGGGCCTTTTTAAAATTAGGGTCTTTGTTAAATCATTTGTAAAAATGGGGCATTTTGGGTTTCTTTTGCAAACGTAAAAATGAATGATTTTTTAAGCTATCTTCATTCAATGCAAAGAAAACTCTCTTTAAAGCTTTTCTTTTTTGAAGAGAGTAGTGCATAGATCAGACAACTCTTGATCTTGACTAACGATATAATTCACCGCACAAAGTACAGTTTTCTCTCCTACTTAACTAGGATGATACATTAATTTTGCATATTTAATTTTAATTTTTAATTTGTATTTTAATAATTTATATATAAATTATTTAATTGCTAATTTATAACTTTCTAACAAGTTATATCGTTAAAACTATCGCTAATACTTTTAAATCGATATCGTATCAAATATTATGAAAATTATATAAATAACAACCATATGCAATACTTTATAATAAATTTTATATATATATATATATATGTATATATATATGTATATATATATGTATATATATATATATATGTATATATATATATATATATATATATATATATATATATATATATATATATATATATATGGAAGGGTTTTCTAGCAAACAATGAACAAATAATTTCTTATGGTTCACATGCAACCCTAGAAAGATCTATGTTTTCTTCTATGAAGATAATAAACTAAAATCCTAAAGCCAACAATTATTTCTAAAGATCAAATCAAGAATAACCAACCTTTTGATCTTGTTCTTGAAGCTAGCAGCAAAATGATCCTGCCTCAAATGAAGTCATACCCAATAGCAATGGAGAAGACAGTCCAGCAGAGTTTCTCTGGTTGAAGTTGGTGCAGGTATTGAGCCTCCAGAGGGTTCCTTATATAGCCTCCAAGAGGCTACATCATAATCCCTAGAGAAGCCCCTTAATGGACAAGTCTGTTATCCATTTGGGAAAGCCTCTAAAAACCCTAACTAGGGTTTCAAAATTATGGAGATGGCCTCCATAATTTCACCCAACTTGAGGCTTCCACTGGCTAGCCTTTTATTCAACTATTGAATAATTACAAAACCAGTCCCTGCACTTTTAATTAATTAATTTAATCACTGAATTAAATCCAATTAATTCTAGATTAAATCTTAATTAATTGTTATAGTTTCTAATTAATATATTAACACTTAAATATATTAATAAACCATTTAATTAATTCTATTGATTTATTAAACAATTAATAAATCAACCTTTTACTCTACTGAACTCTATCCTAACCTCCAGCTATGAGGGCAACCCAAATGGACTTTACTTCAATTAACAAGATAAATATAAATATAAAGTCATGGCTTAGACACCTAATCCAACAGTCTCCGACTTGGATAAATCTATGACTTTAATTTATCTTCTGATTAATTAACAACCTGCAGCTTCCAAGAAACTGCTGCCGAACTCTGACCCAGTCAGTTCTGTCCATAGATAAGTGATCATATGACCCTTCATCCAACAAGATATTTTCAGACATGAGACATGGACTGAGATCAATCTCTGTCCGATACTCTGTTTCCCGATCTGCGATTCTGCTTATGACTTTAAGACTTCTAATTAAACACATCAATTTAGTCCCGGCTGGCCAGCACTTTAGCCAACTTCAAAATCATCGAGAGGCCTACAGATATCTGTTTCCCATCAGGGTCAACGGAACGAATAAGCTTCGACTCATATGATTGTGTCTTTTACTTATCAAATTGTACACAACAATGCGTTTTGTAACATCGAGTTACCGATGCGTTTTCGCATTATCAATGCACAACCGACTCGTAAATTTCAACTCATATGTCTCCGCTTCAAGATCATACGATATTATCGTCTCAACATTGCTCGTGATGTAATCCATGAAGCAATCTATTGAGCGCGGGTTTATCCAATACGCAAATCTCTATTTCTAAGTACTCATGAACGTTGTAGCAGTCTTACTACAATGTCTAACTCCTTAGACAATCTACAAACCAATTCACGACAGTCTTCGTTCATACTTACTCTCGAAAAGTATGAGCGACTATGGACTTTTGAATAATCAAATTGTTCGGGAAGTGAAACATGCAAAATTGAAATATAAAATCTGACCGGTGGCTACTCTTGCCTAATTACCAAGTCTCTACGAGGTAATCACCAAGTTGGATTTTACATAAAACTATTATCGGTTTCTAGATTCCTTTTAAACTTTTTAATTCGTGTTATGTATCTATGTCTACTTCACCTTTCACTCTTTCTATGTATCCAAATGTTATACATTTATACACTTCATCCGATCGGATATCCTTCCGATGATATTTCAATTTTGGTTATACTGTCATTCTCACTAACAACTCCATTCTATGTACTGTGACTTTCCACGGTTCTCGGGATCTTTAGTCCACATGACTGCACCCTAAGACTATTTCGAGGTGTTACGATGTGCCGGTGAGCCACATGTGCTCCATCGGAATGCCAACGAAATTCTTTAACCATTGAGTCCTTATTTGAAAACTCTTTTCAAATTGTTATCAATATTCACCCCAATCATTTTCCAATGATTTCTCACGTATGTACAAAATCCATTAAGTATTCCCAGCCAGGTCATATCCTGAATCTGACTCACTATGCTCTAAGCATTAAGTCATCAAGACATGTTCATGATACTTCTGATCGATCCAAGAAACTTGTTGGATTCGATCTAGTCCTATTCCAAACTATTTCGGAATCTAAGGATTAATTACAATCCTTGTGTCATGATTTTCAACAACTATATCCTTTTGAAGACTTTTTCTCATGCATCTTGAATCTAACTAAGATCATGCGTACTTTGGCTGGGTCAATACTGATGATAACATCAATCTGATAGATGTCTATGGATTATGTGAGTATGTCGCACCTTCTTTACATCTCTCATGCCAAATCATCACACTTTGCAATGATAGGAAACTCCTTTCCTGAGCTATGCATCTTGAGTCTCATCATATTAATCTTGGCAGAGTATCGATCTATCTCATAGACGTTTATAACCACCTGAGCATGTCGTATCTTTATTAAGTCTTTCATAGCGATCCGTCTCTTAACACCAAGTCATTACACTTTGTAATGAAAAGAGACGTTTCCTAGAACCAATATGTAACTTACATATGGAGATAGATAACAGCGACACTCCCACTGGCTTTGACACGGTTATGGACTATTCACAAAATCCAGAGCTTATGGCACATTTTGAGAATCCAAACCTTTCTGACATCATAATGGATATCTTTCAGCCCTTTCTCAAAATCCAATCCTTTGGCATATTTTGAGAATCTGAATATTCTTTCTTGCGAGATGCCCATAGCATAATCCCGGGCCCACGTACCTTTATAGTGGCATACTCTTTGTGAGTCCCCATTAGTGTGCCGGTGATCCATACGCGCTCCACTAATGACTTTCATTGTGCAGTATCCTTTCGGATTTCATCTTCTATTGAGAGTGCTTCTCCCGGAATCAATTACTTGACTCTGGGTATCGTCTCACTCAACCAGATGTTCTGAAGGTACGTTTCTGTCTATGCTGCTTTCTTTTGATGATTCGATTACTCCCACTGGTTTTTAGACCAGGTGTAAAATCAATCAAAATGCCACATAGACTGTGTCTCGTCCTAAGGTTCTCTTAATTGGCAGCAACCGGGCTCACCAATGCTTCCAAGTAGTCGGATTGTAAATCCGTACCAACTATAGTGTTTTACCACTATTCGGTATGTCATCCCGACCATAACTACTTATGACAGTGATCAATACTACTGGTCAAGAGAAGATTATGTCAGTATTAAAATAGAAATCTGATTTCTGCTCTAAGCCTAGTGATGACTAAAGGTTCTTTCACTTAGCTAATCCTGATTTTATTCAGGACTGTCCCAACTCCCACTGTTTCCTTAGAAACTGAGTTCTTTCTAAAAGAGCTCTTTCTTTTTCAGGTAAAGCGGGATAGCTAGTGAAACAACATTTCTGATTAGGTTCAGGCTAGTCATGAGGTTCAGACGAACACTACAAGACCCTGGACTTTTAATGTACAAGTGGGACAATCCCAGCTTTACATTTCAAAAAGTGTCTGCAAAACCTACTTAGTCGAAGGATGTAGTTGGAATATGGTTTATATGGTCTGACTGGTATAGTATTCAATTTATTGGAAACTAATTTGCAATGTATCTCATACATCGAGGATCGAACTGTTTCGACCAACGCTCCATCATCTTCCCTAAGACACATTATAACTATTAATGTTCTTGGAAGGGAATAAACTGTGAAACATTTTCCCAGTTTATGCTGTCACTCAGGTTCTGTGGGTCTTGTACTTCCTTTGAAGTCCTTGAACTATTCAAGGTTTCAATCCAATCGCTTATTCTGATAAGCGAAGCCATATTTGTCATACCGAATGACAGATATTGTGAAGTACAAACAATTGTGTTCTACTTCAAGATTGAGCAATGCACATTAACAGATGTGTCAGTTGCTCCTAATCTCAATGCCTTTTACATATCTATGTAAACTTATGACTTTGTTAATTCTGTTCAAGACTTGCAATCTTCAGTTGACTCTAAGTCAACTGATTCCAGAATCCCATCCTCTGGATCTTTGGGTGATTCATTTCTTGCCATATGCGCTTAATAAAGAACTTAATCGTCATCTGACTCTAAGTCAAATGATTCCAAAGTCCTGTCCAACTGGATCTTTGGGTGATTCATTTCTTGCCATATGTGCTTAATAAAGAACTTAATCATCATCTGACTCTAAGTCAAATGATTCCAAATTCCTGTCCAACTGGATCTTTGGGTGATTCATTTCTTGACACATTAAGAACTCAATTCATTATGAGACTCTAAGTCAAATGATTCCAAAGTCCTGTCCAACTGGATCTTTGGTTGAATTGATTCTTACAACATTTATCTTAACAATCATAAGGGGACACAATTCCTAAAATCCAAACACTTTGGATGCATTCAACATGCAAGTTATTACTAATCACGCATTCAACACATTCATATAACATTTCAAGGATAATTTCAAACAACAGTTGTTAAAAGAAAAACGACAATTTTATTAAAAACAAAAATCCTTGAACAATGCACTATATGATAGACAATGTAATACGCATCTAAAAGCTAATAACAATATTTCAATATCTAACTAAACTTCAAAACCGCATGAGCCGGAAAACCAATCCAAATGTGCTCCTATACGCCAAAGTCCCGTACCTTACTGATTCCCTGCATACAAACCAAAATGTGACTATCACATTATGCATCAAGGAATTATGGAACAGGAGTTTTGAGGTTTTTAGATATACCTAAGCTTTCAAAGGTTTTTGACTTTGGCGCGTCTTCTAATCTTTTCGCGACTGTATCTGATTCTGTGGATTCCCAGTTTAAGACTTGTCCAGACGATCTGGATCGTTTCTTGCTGCGTCTTTTCACTAGACTTAACCCAGAAGTACCTGAACCATTGGAGCTATGCCTGTCCAAGAGTTACTCGTATAAAGTCAACAGTGGACGCACTTCCATTAAGGTCTTTTTCTGGTCTTCTTTTCTATACGTCTGAATGAATAGATCGTACTTACTGGTCAGTGAAGCGAGTAGAGTGTCAACACTCGACTCCTGACTCATGGAATAACCAAGTTTGTGCAACTCGCCTATGTACGCTTCAATCTGAAGAACATGCGAATCGATGCTACTTCCTTCTTTTAACTTACACTCTGCAAGTCTTTTGAAGATCCTAGCTCGTTCCTCTTCAACCGGTTTTTGGAACTTTTCCTTAACCGATTGCATTAACTCATATGGCCCCAAGGATTCAAAATCCTTGCGGAACTCGGGGTCAATGGTCAATAGCATGAGGTCACGAATCTTTTCGGATTCATCAACTAATAAGTCATGCTTATCATAAAGGCTCTTTATGATGACTTGTTTTGGTGGAACCGGGATCGGATACTCGGTGAGATGTGGCTTGCCAGCAATTCCGAGAGCCAGTCTCCAATTGCGAAGTCATTCCTTACTGTTAAGGTCGGTCAGCCTTTCCATTTTTAGCAGGTGCTTTCTGATGCTCTCAGAAATGGGTGAAGGAGGAGAGGGAGGAGAATAGACACTTGATTCAGACATCTACAATAAACAGAATTTTATTAGTTTACTTAATCCTTTTTAAATAATTACCCAATATATTATTTATTAAGGCTAGGACCCAAAATGCCCCAACTATGGTGTGAAGAGGGATGCCGTAATCACAACACAATGGTCATTAAGGTAGATAATACACTTATCAATTTCATCGTATGAAATTCCTAGATCTGTTGAGACACATTGAACTATTCAATGGCATGTTTAGTCTCGGATGTGCCCCACTGTTTGTGACTGGGATGCCGAGGATCACAAACCGGGTGTGAATAACCATGCAAATTCACTCGGTACTCTCGAAGTCAATTGTCATCTCTAATTAACATGTCGGTTAACCACACACGCTCCGTTAATAATGACAAAATCGAGAAACCCATTGCGATTCTTTGCGGACCCCAGTTGGCGTGCCGGTAAACCACACACGCTCCACCAACGTTCCACAAAGTGCAATGTGCAATTTCATGGATTAGCACCAATTCACATTTTTTAACCTAAAGTAACTAGATTGGGTTTTGTTCAAAGTTCTAGTACTTTCAATTATAGCATTATACTTTTAAGAGGCTTAGCAGTTCTATCAAACCCGTTCGGCTAATGACACTCGACTGACCAGGAGAGCGGTGGGTAAGAGTGGATATCCATTAGACTGCCATTTTATAGGCAGTCGCCTTATACCTTTTTTATAGGACAGTTTTGTGAATGAGGCCTACTAGCGGTAAGACTAACCA
Organism: Cichorium intybus; assembly: GCA_023525715.1. Lineage (NCBI taxonomy): Eukaryota > Viridiplantae > Streptophyta > Magnoliopsida > Asterales > Asteraceae > Cichorium > Cichorium intybus. The sequence continues at coordinate 62,026,201 of CM042013.1, forward strand.
TTTAATCTTACATATAAGAATTAACTTTTAATCATAAATATATAAGATATATTTTAACCTCATTAAAATATTTTAGAATTAATTTTCTAAGAATTTTTGCAAATTTATTTCTATTTTTCGAAAATTTAATTAATTCTTTAAGTGATTTAATTGTCTTTTAATTAAACAATTTAATTAAACTAATTAAATCAAGAATGAGGGACCGCAAAATTAATCAAATTAATTCCTTATCCTTATTCCCTAATTTTGAAAATTGCATGCCAAGAATAAGGGGTTCCAGTTATTTAATTATCCAATAATTACCAAAACAACAACCAACTATTTAAGGCAGCAAATCAAGCAATAAAGGGGGAATAAAGTGGTGGCGGCTAGGGTTAGAAAACCCTAGCCTAGGACACGAAATTTAGGCCATTCCAAGAGGGTTTTTCGCAAAAACACTCAAGGCAAGAATCATTTAAGCAGTTTATATCAATTTCACAAGAAAACAGCCTATGCTCTGATACCACTGAAGGGTTTTCTAGCAAACAATGAACAAATAATTTCTTATGGTTCACATGCAACCCTAGAAAGATCTATGTTTTCTTCTATGAAGATAATAAACTAAAATCCTAAAGCCAACAATTATTTCTAAAGATCAAATCAAGAATAACCAACCTTTTGATCTTGTTCTTGAAGCTAGCAGCAAAATGATCCTGCCTCAAATGAAGTCACACACAATAGCAATGGAGAAGACAGTCCAGCAGAGTTTCTCTGGTTGAAGTTGGTGCAGGTATTGAGCTTCCAAAGGGTTCCTTATATAGCCTCCAAGAGGCTACAACAGAAACCCTAGAGAAGCCCCTTAATGGACAAGTCTGTTATCCATTTGGGCAAGCCTCTAAAAACCCTAACTAGGGTTTCAAAATTATGGAGATGGCCTCCATAATTTCGCCCAACTTGAGGCTTCCACTGGCTAGCCTTTTATTCAACTATTGAATAATTACAAAACCAGTCCCTGCACTTTTAATTAATTAATTTAATCACTGAATTAAATCCAATTAATTCTAGATTAAATCTTAATTAATTGTTATAGTTTCTAATTAATATATTAACACTTAAATATATTAATAAACCATTTAATTAATTCTATTGATTTATTAAACAATTAATAAATCAATCTTTTACTCTACTGAACTCTATCCTAACCTCCAGCTATGAGGGCAACCCAAATGGACTTTACTTCAATTAACAAGATAAATATAAATATAAAGTCATGGCTTAGACACCTAATCCAACATATATAACACTTTTATCGGTGCAAACGTGCCGAGCCTGACCAAGCTCGGTTCGGGCTGGTTAAGAAATAAACAAGGTTCGGCTCGGGCTCGGCTCGTTGTGAGGTTTATGGCCTCAAGCTCGGCTCAGGCTCGTTAAGAAATAAACAAGGTTCGGCTCGGGCTCAGCTCGTTGTGAGCTTTATGGCCTCAAGCTCGGCTCGGGCTCATTAAGAAATAAACAAGGTTCGGCTCATTGTGAGCTTTATGGCCTCAAGCTTGGCTTGGGCTCGTTAAGAAACAAACAAGGTTCGACTTGGCTCGGCTCGTTGTGAGCTTTATGGCCTCAAGCTCGGCTCGGGCTCGTTAAGAAATAAACAAGGTTCGGCTTGGGCTCGGCTCGTTGTGAGCTTTATGGCCTCAAGCTCGGCTTGGGCTCGTTAAGAAATATACGGGCTCGGGCTCGGGCTTGGGCTCGGGCTCCGGCTCCGGCTCGTTTATTTCTTGACAAGCCTAAATAAGCTTAACCTCGGCTTGAGCTCGTTAAGAAGCTCGTTTACTCTGATGCAGGAAAATAACAACTTACTTAATAACTTAAATTCTAAAACAAACAAAAGTCGCGGAGAATAAAATTTTGAACTTCATTTTGAAATTAACCCTAATTCTGGAATAATTATATGAATAAATATGTTTTAATTATAATATGTATTAAACTAAAATAAAAATTATATCATATATAGGCACGTTTAGGGCTCGTGAGCCTAATCGAGCGTGGTGACACAGGCTCGGCTCGAGCTCGTTTATTAAACGAGCCTTATATTAAGCTGTAGCTTGGCTTGGGCTCGTTTAAAATCGGTCTCAAGCGGAGCTTTTAGCGAGCCGGTCCCGGGTAGCTCACGAGCCGGCTCGGCTCATTTGCACCCCTAAATACATAAATCGTCCCATTGGTTTATCACTTTTTATAGAGATGATAAACCACAGGGATGATTTTTGTAATTTAGTCTTCTTTGTTTCTTAGTTTTAATAACTTTGATGTACTTGTCAATTTCTTTTGACAGATTCTATGCAATGGTCCCTGTTTGGTGTTTTGAAAAATTAAACATTATTTATCCTTGTGATTCCGTTAAATACAATAAAAACGATAAAATTACCCATCTTTTTGTCATTTGCTTACTTTTGTCTTTTTCTGAACTTAAGGGACTATTTTGTCTAAATTACAAAACTCAAGAACTTGATAATATACCGTTTTCCTCTCACCACCAGATAGAGACTCTGAACAACGAATTGCCGAATACGTGACCTGCTGTTAACTGATATAATTCTCTTGGTAAATTCTCACAACGCTATCATCATCGCATTTCTTCTTCGAGATTCTAACAACTTTGTGTTTTGTTTGACGATAAAAGAAACCCACTTGTTGTTTATCGGGTTGAGAAACGGGATTGCCATGCATAGAGCAATCAGAAGTAATTATGACACTTCGTTCCGTCAATCAAATGTTTATATGAGTGAAGCAAATTAGTTCAGTAATTAGGAACATGTCTCAACTTTTGGCGCATCTGAATGATTTGGGATTGAGAATTATAATAGACTAACTTTTAGGGTTTAAAGGATGTAAGCCATTGCTATGTTAAGATATAGACTACGTACTATCAAGTAAAGCAGCCTGATGTGCTGTTTGTATGTGTGTTTGATAATTCCAGTATCACAATCCAAGTTGGTTGCTGAGTACAGAATTCGACCTTTTGGAGGTTTTTGGTTGCGGGCTGTTATTTGAGAACTCACTAATTGATAAGGTATAAATGCATATCATATTGTTATTTAACGTGTAATAACCTATCAATCGTCAAATCTCGAGTATATGTTAATTTGTATCTTGTTGATCTTGTTTATATCTTGAACGGTTCATGTTTCTCACTTTACTAATTATGGCTAAATGGACGAAATAGCAACATACATCTGTCAATTTGTTTAAAACAGCATCCAATTTCATTTCTTCTTATTACAACAATGTAATTTGAAAACCTATCGGTTGTAGCAATTTCAAATTATTGTGTCCTAACAACCAAAAAAAGTTGAAAGTACAGTTAGGTGGTTCTTTCAAAGTATAATGCCTTAATAAGAAAAATATTGAAAGTACAATGATGTACTAGAAAGAAATAAAAGTAGGATGCTATAATACACAAATACCGAAAGTACACTCCTAATTTTGAAGTTGGTGTCTTTGTGTAGAAAGGACTTCTCAAGGTAAAAGGCTACTCCCAGTTTATGTGAAGTAGGTCAATCTTATATGAGCTCTTTTGGGATAACCTTAATTGTTTGTTGACCAAATAACAAAAAACTCCCCTGGTTTTTATATTTTTATAGATTTGGTCCAATAGTTTCATACTTTGCCTTTTCCGTTCCTAAAAAAATATTTGCTCACACTTTTAGTTATTGGATCGTCTAACTAGACAGCCAAGATGTTAAATACTTCTGTAACTAATTTTATCTTGATGAAATTTATAAAATTGACCCTTTGGTCTATGATTTTATGGATATCGTCCAATAGTTTCATCATTTACCTTTTCTGTCCCTAAAATAACCTTTGGTCACATTTTTAGTCCTAGTCAGACGGCCCGGTTGTTAAATACTTCTGTAACTAATTCTTTGTTGACTAAATTACAACAATTGACCATTGTTTATGTTTCTTTTCTGGATATGGTCCAATAGTTTCATCATTTACCTTTGTTGTCCCCAAAACAACATTCAGTCACACTTTTAGTCCCTGGTGGCCAGTCATTAAATCCATAAAAATGACTGTATCCATAAAAGTGTGAAACTATTGAACCATATAAAATTAATAAACCATAGGACGATTTTTATAATTGAGACTTGTGTGCCTATATGCATGATTGCATTCATTTTAAAGGTTTGAATCCTTACGAACACCATCTTTGACAGGTATTTAAGGTTTAAATGCAAGAAAAAGCAACGTCTTTCGTTAATTTGTATATCATAGAATACCATCTTCAGTTTTTTCCTATTACATCATTGTACTTTGAAAAACCTACCCAATTATCCTAACATCATCCAAAACACAATTTTCAATGCTATGATCCGATAGATTTTTAATAGTATGATGTCCAAATAAGAAAAGCTTATTATGTGGGTCGTCTCATGTAATTGCTTCCGTCTTTTTATTTCTTTATTTATTTATGTTGCTCTAAAAGCTAATAGATTGTTGATTACTTCCCAAAATTTCTACAAACAAGTTTATTGTTTTTTGTCTTTATAACATGAACCTTTGATGATGTAATTGAGATGATATTTACTGGGGTTTTTTTTTTTTTTTTTTTTTTTTTGCCTCGGGTTGACTAACCGTTTGAAAAAGAAAATAAGTTAACAAAAAATGTTTGTTGTAATAAAATATAATCAACAAGCACTATGCACAACACATGTTGTAACCAGCAACACAGAAGCACAAACATTATGAAATTTGGGGCTTTTATAACAAAAAAAAAGCAGCAACGATGTGTGTTTCATTCTTCAGAAAACTTTTAACAAATCAGTATCAAGAAAACTTTTAAAAGCCGCATCACATTTAAGCATTCTTAAATCATTCACCAAGTCCTTTCTATGGACACAAAATAAATATTTTCACACCATGTGTGTTTCATTCTTCAGAAAATCAACAAAGTGGAGGTACCACATGCTGCCAATATTCAAAGTTTTGTAACAGTTTACCAACCCATAAGAATGTATTCGAGTTGTCCATGTACCATAGATATACATCTAGATATTAATAAAGATGTCATCCAAAGACACTAGTATAAAACCCAACATCAAAACAGTAATTTACAATGCTTAAAATTAGTATAAAGCAACTGAAGATACAAAAATGGAAGAATGACAAGGAATGGAACACAATACACAGTATCAACATTTAAGAGGCAATGTTATAAAAAAAATAGAAGTACAATGTTACAATAAAGAAAAATATAAAGTGCATTGCTATTTATTGCATTTAGCTGATAATTAAAGTACATTGCTAGTCCGCATAAATTGGTTACCCATCTTACCAAATGCATTCAACTTCAACTTAGACAGCCATGTAGTCTCTCTTTCTCGAGCATTTTCATGTGAAGGACAAGACCTTGAAGATTCCCCCTTACACTACGAATTAAGAAGTAAGAAAATTGTAAAACTTACATAAGTATACAGAGATATACTGCAAAATGTTATGAAAACTGATAGTTATTTGGAAGTATATATATTATGTTACATTTTCTTGATTCAACAGAAAATGTATAATGACAATGCTATTGTGGTAGGTATGGCCAAAATTTTAATATTTGAAATAAACTAAAACCAATTGACAATAATTTTCTAAGATATCATGTATTTGACATAGAATCAACAAAAATATAAAAAAAACCAAAAATCTTGATAACAACCACAAACACCGACTTCAAAGCCATAAATGTACGGATTAGGGGTCATAAGTCTATTTAAAGTTGGAACGCTTTCCCTTGAATTTCCTATGCTCCTACTCGGCTATAAAATGTTGTACAATTGCTTGACATGGCCCTCATAAATAAGGATGAGAGCTTTGCATGTAAATAGTTAGAGAACATTGGATCAATCAAGATATGAGACAAATATGGGTATCAAGGAGTATACCTCATGTGCGCTACCAGTTTTGCCAGGATTTCTTTGAGAAAAAGCTCTGAACCAACACCTTTCCTTATATACTGAAAACAGATAAAAAGTTATGTGATAATCATTATTCACACACATCCACTTGGACAGAGTAATTGTATTGGGTCTCTATAGCATATTTATGTGATCCAAACACATCAAAAGACTTCATCAACTGATGTAACAAATCAACCCGTTTAGAAAGTCAATACTTGGGTCGACCCATTTAAAATAAACTCTTATTGTAGAGGTCAAACAAAATAATAATATTAACAAGTGGATTTAGGTCATATGATCCATGTATCTAAAAGAATTAGGTTATGATTCATCTATTAAAATAAATGGGTCATTATCCATCTATTTAAAGAAATTGGGGCATGGATCAACTCGTCTTACATAAGACACAACAATAAATTAATAACAAAAAGGACATCCACCTTGATAGTCGGGGCCATCTGGAACGAATTTACGATGATAGGGAGACAATAGAATGCTAGACAAATGAAATAACATGTTGTTTAGGATGTATTCTCCCGTAGTTGTTTGAAAATGAGAGAGATCTCCACCAATGATGTGATTCCATGACTTGTAATAACCCAACACATCTTCTTCTCCTCCATCATCATACACAAGACTCAGCCCACACTCCTTTACAATGTACCCACATGGCAGTGTAACAGTAATAGTAATGTCATCACCACCCTCCATCTCATTCATCCCAAACATCCAATGACTTAACAACACCCAACACTTTTGACCTCCATATTTGTCCGGGTAACGCTCGTATATCCACATGCGGTTCTTTGTTATATTACGAATTGTGATCATTGGCCCAGGAGGGAAATGATTATCATCTATAACACTCTCAAAGGGAATTTTCCATCTGTGCAAAGAGCAAAAGTTGAGTCCTCTAAGGTTGAAAGAAGATGAAGGGATGATAAATGATATTGATGGTCCCGCGCTTCTATGCCTAAACCAACTCGGCATGTCCTCGGCCACATACACTGTGCTGAATATTCCAAATTCATAAAACATCTGCCAATTACAATCACCTTAATTAATTAATCACCATAATAATAGTATTATCAAATTCACATAAAGAAGAACAGTTAACTACACAAAACCTGTATTTCAGATTCTGAAGCATTAATTCTCACCCGCGTGTCATTAAGGAAGCCTGTATTTGTCCAGCCCAAGCTGCGTAATACCTTTTCCTCAACATCCACCATTGCTTGCATTTTGATCATGCCTTCAACTTCATATGACCAAGGTCCGAAATATCTATAGTTTATAAATACTTTGAGTGGGGACATTTTTGGATCATATACAACTTTTTCTACTTGATGCCCTTGATAAGAAAACAACAACAACTCTCTTATTGTATGTGGAGGATACTTGACTAACTTCAATTTTGAACAGTTCATCATACTAAGTTTCTCAAGCCTAGGAAGGGTTCTCACACAATTGGGCATGGAAACAATAGGATTCCTATCTAAATATAAATGTTTTAACATGGACAGGCAACTAAAGTCCATGGGAAAGGATTCAATGGACAAATTATTATTTGCAAGTGACAAAGTTACTAAAGACCTCAGTAAAGACATTGCAAAAGACTTCAAATCACTTGGTATAGCACCCACAAAGGAAGAGGAAGAGGCTCTTCTGTTTATGCACGTTTCTAGTGAATCCATCTCCCTATTCTCAATTCTTGATTCACCAAGATTACAACCATCAAGCAACACTATTTTAACCTTCTTTAACATGCCTCTTATTCTTGGAAGTTTTTTAAGCTTGTTGCAGTAGCTTAGATCGATAAGGAAAAGTTCAACACATTGTTCAATTGACTCACAAACCTCAAGCAAACCAGTGCAATTTCGAAGTATTAACCTCTCCATTACGGGGAGTTGGTCAAAGTCACCAAGACTACGAAGTTGTTTACAAAAACTTAAATTAAGAATCTTCAGTGAGCCAAGTAACCTTTTCTCTTTTGAGCACAATCCATCCAACTGCACAAATGGAAATAAGTTAGCATAGTATTGAATTTCATTAACTCGCATCGATGAATATTTGAAGAATATGATAATGATTAGTAGTAGATAAGACTTTATTTAAATGTTTTCTAGTATTTATCTAGTTTATTATATTAGGATTAGTTTCTCATAAGCTCTATCGTGTTTCCTAGACTATTAAGTCGTGTGTCGTATAAGTAATAAGTTCGTGTCAGGTGTAGTATTCAGTTTTTCCGATTAATAAAGAATGAATTCTTCTGTTCTCTATCGTATTCTCTTTAATATTAGATAAAGATAATTTACCTTTTGCCTCTTCTCAAGGCGTTGTGGATTACTATCACAACCAACAAATGATTCAATATTGCTATATGACAAATCAAGAGCAACAAGATTCTCCATAGGTAAGTCTAAAGGTATAGACTTTAAAGGAAACCCATGCATACACAAGCCTCTTAATTCTCGTGGAAAGTTCCCATAAGACCCATTCATGTGCACATAATTGAGTTGTAGTAGCATCAAACTATCCATGTTACTTAAAGCATCTGTTTCCACCTCAAATGATGCATCCAACTCTTTCTCAAGCATATGCATGTCAAGGGCAAGGCCTAGAAGATTTCCCTTTCCCTAAGAAGAAACACAATGAAAATGAAAAAAAAAAATTAGACAATACAAATTACTTTAGACATGCATACTACTAACAAGCATACATAGCCTCTTACCTTTTTCTGTTTTAACACTTTGAACGACTCCTCATGACACCATATTAGACTTCGCTTCCATGGCTTATCAAGTGATTCTTGACGTACTATGAATCTTCCCATCTCTTGAACCAACTGATGCATCTTCAATTCGTTATTCCATCCTATACTAAGAAGACATATGTCGATGAGATTTGTGATACCAAATCTAGCGTTTATATCACATGCCTTTAATATTGTTTCGGTAACATCTCTATCTATTCCAACAAAATAACAAGCAATATGCTTGAAGAGCTTCTTATCATTGTTGGATGGCAAAGCATCAAAGCTCATTCTCAAGACATCATTTATATGAGAATCTGTTTCTTTCTTTAGCCCTTCTATGCACCCTTCCCAGTAAGCAACATCCCGATTATATAAAGACTTGCCCAAAACTTCAAGAGCTAATGGATTTCCTTGACAATACTTCACAAGCTTATCTAGCACCTCTTTATAACCTTTTGTGGGATGGGTGCACATAAATGCATGGGAGTACAAAAGTTGTTGTGATTCAGCTTCATCTAAGCCTCGTAGCCAATGCCATTCATGCTTGGGTTTAATGTTTGTTTTAAATAGTGCACAACTCTCTGTCAACCATGCGTTCTTTGTTGTTATTATAATTTTGCTTCCGGGATGAAAACCTTTACTTCCAAGTAATGCATTCAACTGATCAAGACTACTAATATCATCAAGAACTAGAAAGACCTTTTTACGGGATACCACATCCTCTATCTTTGAGGTGTATGTTGAAACATCCTGAACTTGAATTGAACTTGTTTTTAAAATTTCATTGCATAGTTTTTCTTGTAAATTAAGCAAGCCATTAACCTTACCATCACATCTCCTACCGATGTCTTCAATATAGCTGCTTATGTGAAATTCATGACAATGTAACCCGTAGACATATTTGGCTAAAGATGTCTTCCCGATGCCGCCCATACCGCATATAGTGAGTATATCTGCCATATGCGAAGATGCATCTTTCAACCATGAAGTGATGAAGTTAATGGAAGAATCCATCCCAATAAGACGTGGTCGAACACTTCTTACAGGTACATGTAACCTACGGTGGATGTCCCTCACAATTTCTTCAATGAACTCAGTCTCTCGCCTGAAACTTAACTTAATAAGAACTTAAAAACACAATTTATATATGAAACTAACAAATCAGATTTGAAGGTTTATTTATTCAAAGATCCAAATCAAATTTATATGATAGCTTTATTTTTAGTAAAGTTCTCACATCAAAACTATATCGTATCTGCACTTCACTATGTTTCTACAGGACCATCAAAGTTAACTATCAATGTGGTTTTGCATGTGTCTGAAAAATGCCAGTTATAGGTTATCGTTACTACTCTATGATTTGGAGGTAGTATGATATAATCATGAATAGAAAACCGTTCAAATTTGTTTTTTTTCTAAAAGAAAGCATATTTAAAGAATTGAGAATGGTTTATCTTAATTAATTACCTTATGATAAAATACTAAATGCACAACAAACATGTCAACTTTATAATAATGGTTAATCTATCTATATGTATTGATTTATGAGATCACATAGCATGATACTGATAGGCCCTCCATAATCTGATATGAACTAACAGATTTACAAGATAACAATCACTCAAGAAAAACAACCATAACCAGAAATCAAGATACCAAATAGCTACTTAATATTCATAGGTAAACCACATTCAAGAGGGGGTACTTTCCAGGTTCTAAATAGACTTTCTTACAAATAATTTTCTACTCTCCTCTTTCTACTAAAATCAAACAAAGTTGTTGCTCCCCCATCTTGTACTACCATTGCCAAAGCCTGCAATATAAGTAAAAGACCAAACTGCCCTCCAGTCACAATTTAGCAATTCTCGGGCAAGCTACCCATTATGGGCCAGCAAGGTTACTTGGACATTAGACTTTGGGCTTCCTAACCCTTCTACCAAAGAGTCCATGGGGCTTATCAGATACTTAGGTTCGATTTTGTGCATCTTCTTTATCTTAATACATGAGAATTATGTCGATTTGATGATACTGAAAAAACTTATTGAAAAGCATAGGGAGAAGATGGTATTGGAATTTCATGCTTTTACTCCAACAAACTTGATGGTGTATGGAAATATGAGAAAGAAAGTGGTTACCTGCCATTTACGTCATTCCCTTTTAAATTAGCAACTTCTGAAAGTGCTTTGTTCCATTGGTCAATCTTTCGAGCCCATTGACTTCTTTTATTTGCATTTGTAAGTGACTCCATCGTTTGTTTATGTTTAGCCATTGCCTCTCCAAAGCTAGCTTGTTGCTTCCTGACATGGGTGGGCTCTACATGATAAAAGATGGGGATGACAGTATGGTTGGATGCCATACGCTGCTCAAGGATCAACACCAATTCATCGAGGCACCATGTTGAAGTAGCATAATTCTTGGACAACACAATAATCGAAGCCCTAGATGCCTTAATTGCACTCTCCAATTCAGGTTTTAGATCCTCCCCAGTTTCAATCTCTTCATCATCTAAGAAGGTATTAATATTGGCATCAGCGAGGGTCTTATGAAGATGATCAGTGAAACTACGACGAGTGTCAACACCTCTAAAACTTAAAAATACATCATATCTATGATCATCACTTGAAGAACTATGACCATGAGCTGGTGAACTATGACCAAAAGTTGATGAAGAAGATGAAGATGCTTCTGAAAGTTCAGATAGAACAACCATTATGAGTTATGTCTTGATGACCTTTTACCCTTCTCAGTAAGCTTTCAAACTCCTCCACACGTTATCAATTATGAAAGTTGGTTACACCGGCTTTCTTCTTCACTTGTGCTGTAAGGTCAAGATCTCGAATAAATGCCTCTACATAATAACAAATTATTAATTACAAACATGCAACTTAAATCTCATCAAACAATTAAACATAAGCTGCTAATTCCTGATGTGTTTATAAAACAAAGAGAGGCTGCTGGGTTTTTTTTATTTCAAGCATAAACAGGCTGATAAATCTTTGTAACGGCAGCCTTGTGGCAGTAGCAATTATGTGACAAGCTTTTGGATCCTTGAACCAACATATATATATAGCTAAGTACTTATATAAAAAAAATTACATTGCCATGTGAGTTACTTAAAAAGCAGTTACTTTACTGAATTGGTTAATCTTTTTTTTTTTTTTTTTTTTTCCAAGTTCAGGCGCAAGAAAATATCTAACTGATATGTTCATTTGTTGTACAATGTCTATATTTTGTTTTGGTAAACCCACATAAATATCCCCCTACTATTGTATGAATTAAATCCATTTGATGTTCACTTAACAAATTAATCAACACCAAATACCATTCTATCAACGACTACAAGATCCACTATTACCTCCCATGAAAGAAATTGCAATACAAATACACAATTTCAAGCTTTCACTAGATATCAACAAAAAATTAAAAGATCTTAACACAAAAATGAAAAACATTGACATGGTTGTTTATAGATCCCCAAAATTAGGTAAAGCAATATTTTCAAACTTCAATTTCTCTATCACTAGATCTAGTGTCGGCAAACATGTAAAGGACTTTGACTAACACACATGGGCTTGTTCTAGATGATATTTTTTAAGAATAAGAAGTCACGCCCTTTCTAAGGGTTCAATTTCAAACAATATACTAAATAAAACTTCAATGGTAAATAAACATTATACACAAGCATATAGATATCATCAAGTTTTGACTTCAATTATAGCTAAACACTCATTATGACAATCGAATATTGAATCTTGTTCATTATGAGTGGTTAGATTACCATTAAGAAGTAGAAAACACCATTCAGAAAGAATCATATCTAAAAAACAGTTTTATGAATCAGAAAATATAAAGGAATTTAGGAAGCAATTTTCAAGGATTGAAGAATTTCCCACTGTGCACGAAGTTTTGTTCATCATTTTGGAGTTTACACTAGAAGGACCGGTACTATCCTAATTGATATATAGAATTAAAGAAAAGTAATTGAAATATAAAAGATCCAACCACCTGTTACGGAAATAAAGAAATGACTATCATGTGTTATATGATTAATCAGATGAAATTGTGAAACTAACTTGTAAGAATGTGCCTTTATAGTTACCTGCTTACAGGAAGATAAGGAGATCTGAAACAGTGATGATTGTGGATGACTGAAAACTACAAAGCCAATGGAAGTTGGGGTTTTCGTTTGCCTGACGATTGAGATGCTTCACAGTGGTGCTTCTTTTTTTATACTTCTTTATAAGTAATCATATTTATTAGGGCAAGGAAATTTCCTAGAAACTGATGTGAGGAAAATTCCAAGAAAATACAAATTCTACTATTAGGAAAACTCCAAGAAAGTAATGATATTTACTGAGGCAAATTTCAAAAAAGTGGATTCTATAATGATATTTAATAGGGCAAAGTTCAATAACGAAGGATATTTGTTAGGAAATTTCCAAAAAGTAATTAAAGCGTTATCATCATACAAAATAAAGTTTTTTGGAAGTAAGTCTCTAGGAAAAAGGAACAAAATGCAAATAATCAGTATATCTTGTGTTGTGGTCGGCCTCTAAACACACATATTCAGTATCAAATGAAACATCAATACACACAGACAACCAGCACATAAATTAAAGCAGAAAGAATAATTAAGGCTTCATTTTTCCATTTCTGTAAACCTTCAAACATACAGAAAGAAGCACCAATTCAAAATCTAACAAAAACCTACTAAAATTTTAACGCAAACTATGGACCTGATAACATAGACACAGATTAAACTAAAAGAAACGATATTAATTCTGCAAAATAAGAAGCACTTTTTAGGAACAGGAAAAGGGTTTTCTTGTTAACCAAAATCACACAAAAATCAGTAAGGAAATAGATGAAATCTAAGGAGGAAAGAGTTGCCTTTGTGAACGATACGACATGGATATTCAAGAAAGACGAAGCAGAAAAGGTGAAAGATGAGGCGTCATGTTGAACGGGTCTGGAGTTGGAAGTTGGTGATGATGAAGGATGTGGAGGTGAAGTGTTAGATGAAGGTTGGTCATGGCTGGAGGTTGAAGATGGTGCAGGTTTTCGTTTTTAGAACGTTGGTGGTTGACTGGTGGGGCAGAAAACTAAGGGTAATTTTGTCCACAAAAGTTTTTTCCACTTCGTTCTATGTATGGATGAGACTAAAGTAATGCTGTCTCATCCATGTAAAAAAAGTTGTTAAATATGTATCCTTTAACAAAATACAAATTATTTTTATTATTTTTATTTAATTTTTTAAAAATAATACAGTTTCAATAAAGAAAAAATAGTTAACTTTAAATAAAGATGTACATTGAGTATAACTAATTTCTTAGCCCGTTCGAAAATAAATAGAAATAATAGGTAAGTTTAACACAAAACTTTAAAACAAAAACAAGAAAATCGGTTTTCAGATTTTTTTTCCCCCTTTTTTTATAGTTTGTTATTGGTTATTTTACACATCTCTAGTTATTTTCATCTATACTTTGATGGTTTGGAGTGAAAGCAATATACATTGTTTTGTTTATTGATAAAAAATGATAGGTAAGTTTAAGACAGAACTTAAAAAAAAAAAAAAAAAAAGATTTTCAGAATAATATACCTAAAAGAGTACATAAGATACGCACTCCTAACAATTTCTAACAGGGAATAATAATGAGTTGTCAAATTTTCTTTCTTCTAAAAAGATTTTTATTTTGCTATAAATTCACTCAATATTATACAAAGTTGTGCAATTAAAATAATACTCCCTCCGTCCCAAAATGATAGTCCAGTTTCTCATTTTCAAAGTCAAAGCTTGTCAAGTTTGACCGTAAATATTTTTTTTTGTGCTATATAATATTAGATGAAAACTATACCAATGAAAACACATTTACAACACAAATCCATTAATATATTTTGTATCAAATATTATATAATAACAACGAAAATATTGATGGTCAAAGTTGACAAGCTTTGACTTTGAAAATGAGAAAGTGGACTATCATTTTGGGACGGAGGGAGTAATTAACTGAAAATATAATTTTCTCTCAATTCTTCAGTATTCTTTATATTAATAATTGACTAAAATAAATATTTTACATAAATTCAGTTATGATAGTTTGATGAAGTTTATATATATATATATATATATATATATATATATATATATATATATATATATATATATATATATATATATATATATATATATATATAACATAACACCAACTCTTCAAGAAATAAAGTCTAACATAATAGCAACAATATGCCTGGCATAATGACACAAGACATCCAAACTATCATCTAAAGTCAACCACAGTCAATCTAATATAAGATTCCTATTTAGTTTGCATTTTGAGATTGTTCGTCTTGAAATATGCATACAAATGCAATCACGTCACCAATTTTACTATGTATTATTGATTGTTTTTCATACTTGTGTCCTCTTCTACTTGCTTTTGAGAAGCTCCACTGTCAATTTCTTGTCGACCATGTGATGTAAATGGTATGTCAAATGGACCAAACAGGGAGTGACACTACTCTCTGGTTGACTAGCAATCTGAAAAAGGAAACAAGTTAACAAACATAATGGACAAACATATGTTGTGACCAGCAAACAAAGAAACACAAACATTATGAATTGGGGTTTTTATAACCAAAAAGGGCAGCAAGGAAATGGACAAAGTTGTGACCACAACATCGAGTCTCCTAGTTATAGCTAACTGTTTCACACTACTACAGAAGTGTTTAATTGATGCGGTGAATTTGGTTTTTGGGTGCGGTGATAGCACCGCATCAAGAGATGGTGCATCATTAAATACAACAACTGCATCAACTAAGAATAGCAAGATTCCTTTTCAGCACCACATCATTTAATACAAACCGCACTATATATTCCTTAGCACTAACTGTCAACCGCCTCACTTAAAATAAGCACAATTAAACACCAACCCGCTCTATTAAAACCATAGCACTAATAAAACTAAGCCGCATTATATGATTTTAGCACCATTTACAGAGCAACCGCAATATATAATATTTAGCATCATTAAATAATTACGCACTAAAACCTTGCGGAGCACCATTAAACACCAACCGCAATATATAATATTTACTTATTTAGCATCAATTAAATTTTCTTTTTTGAACAGCAAGTAAATTTATTAACTAAAACTCCAGCGGGAAGCTGGAGAAAATAAAAGTACACACCAAGTAGAGCTAAGATTACAAAGGTATTTTTAACAAAACAATGAAAGTAACAATCTATTCCAATGAGAAATATTCAATTGCACCGCCAACTCCCACTTGCTTCAGAGCCGAATCAGCCAAATGAAAACCAAATCACCTGCTAACTGTAATGTCTAAACCAGGGGTAATTTTGTCCGAAGGTAATTCAAAGCCAAGCAGCGAAATTCTTACGCACTAAAACCATGAGCAAAAAAAGCAAATTTCATACGATTGTACCCCATTTCACAGGTTTCAATTTGTTCTTGCTTCAAATCTATTTGTTCTTGTTTCAAATATATTTGTTCTTGTTTTCAAATCTACATCTGTTCCGTAGACTCTATTTGTAACTTGCCATGTTCCTTGAAAATTAATCTTGTAAGTTTAAGACCATGTTTTCAAGTGCTGCATATTTGATCCGAATCTCATATCTGAAAACAAACAATATATTTATATGTACATTCACCAATAAAATTAGAAATTTGATATTTAAAATATATACGAAGAACACTTACTTTACTCCAATCATGTTGAATGACTTCAACAAACTCATACATATTCCTAATAACTAGATAACCACATTGCCAGCAACCCTTTTGTTTATAACACTGGAATTAGGGGTGAACAAATCCACTGTTAGTGTAACACCCCAAATTTTTCAAACTTTTTATATTACATATAAAACATATTTTACAGAATTCGGTCCATCAAAAACCATAAAATTTGTTTAAATACAACAAAGGGTATTACAAACGTGTATCAAACAACCATAAGTTTAAAGGAAAGGATTTATCAATACCAACACAGGATAGCTGTAACCAGCTCCACTCTTTTGCAACCTAGGATTTATTTTACAAACTTCCAATTTTCTCACAGCTTCATACTTGAACCTGGAATACATAGCATAAAAATATAGAATACGTAAGACAAAAATGTCTCGTGAGATACATGAGTTTTAGACTCAAACTTTAAGTTTCTATTCCAAACTTTTATAAAATTTCTTAACATAAATCATTGTCGAAAACGATATAATATACACATACTAAACATTATTACTTTTCAAAATCAACATATGTTAGACTTTGCAAAAATAATGTCTTTTATATATTCTTTGACTGGTTTTATAAACTTGCTGGGATTTTTATACTTAGGGCGTTAATCACTAGAAGTGATACCCCAAGTCTCTACAATTAGAAAGAACGGATCAATACTAACAGTAGAATTGCTGAGGCAGTCTACTTCGCGAAGGGGGTTGTCCCCAGTAGACTCCTTACCTAACCCGGGTAGGTTGGAACATAGTTCCCTTACTAACAATGCTAGTCACAATACCAGTCAATCATAAAATACTTTTCTGAAACCAAAACATTACTTGCACAAGAAATGGCTAAATGCCAAGCTTTTGACTCAAACATATCTATAACATGATTTAGGCTATTGCCCAGAAACATACTTTCAATTATAGCATCTAACTTTCTATTTAAACTAGAAAGAGGACCATTTTTGCAAATATTTTTCACATATATAAATATTATATGAAATCTGAAAAATACTTACTTACTTGCCATGTATCCCAAAGTGGGTAAAAATGCTACATGTACTCACCAAATAATTCTTGAAGCGTCGTTTAGACGTCCCTCGGTTCTTTACCCTTTCGATGTCCGATTATTTGACTTGCACCTATATATATTATATGATACATTAATTTATATTTTAGTTGACTCTATAACATGTTAGAGTCCTTATTATACCATAAATAGTCAAAGCAAGAGTAAAACTCAACTTTAGATAAATTGTATTTTATACGTATTTTACTACAGTACCCTCGGAGGGTCGTATTTTAATTCCGATAAATTTTTATAAAGTTTTGGACCATATTAGACCTATGTTTAAAATTTGAGATCCATTGGATAAGTTTTGATCCATTTCTAAAAAATTAGGATCACTTGGCAGGGGACTCTTGAACCAAACTGCATTTTTGTTCCAGGCGTAGGGCGCACCGCGCCCAGGTAAGGGGCGCACCGCGCCTAGCGAGCAGAAGCCCAGAATTCCCCGATTTTTATGCTACAAATTCCCATTTTCTCATATTAAGTGCTGAATACACCACTTAATCGATAGGGGTTTGTTCCAAGACTAAAACCCTTCAATTTCTACAAGTTTTAAACCATTAAAATCAGATTAATCACAAGAACTAAAAATCTAGGGTTCTTGATCAAAATCTCAATTCTTGAAAAATAGCATCCTACTTCCATTTTCTTGAGTTAGGTTCTTTTAGCATGACTTATTGGAAGTGTTGAATCATTTAAACTACATGATTCATGACCAAGATTGCCAATTTCAGTTTTCTTAGTAACAACCATCAAGAACTTAAACTAGGGCTTGGATTTCTTACCTTGAAAGGTTGGAATCACCAATTCCAATGGTTAAGTTTTGATTCCAAGCTTCAAATCTTGCTTCAACTTCACGTTTTTCACCAAGATCAGTTTCTCCTCCCGACTCTAGAGCTCTCTACTGATTTGTGAGGAATTATGAGATATTTTTCTCATTTTTATATTTTCTATATTTTCAGTTTTGGTCCCTAAAGTTAACTTTCTTGAACTTTGGCCACCAAAACCAACCATCTTTCCATGGAATCATTTCTTTTACATTTTTAGTCCTAAATTATAAATAAATTTTTATAATAATTTCTGCATGTGGTCAAATGACCAATTTACCCTTTTTAATCAAAATTCACTATTCACGCGGTAAAAGTCCAAATTTCGCATAAACTCTTATTGTTTATATTATTATCTCATATAACATATTATTTTACCCAATGGTCTTATAATTGTCGAAAGACCGTTTTACCCTTTCGACCATAACTTCTCATAATATTACATATAACGTTTAAATTTCACACATTTTAGTTCACATATTTATATATTTATATTACAAATTTTCGGTCGTTTCAGTTAGAACCTAAACAGAGGAATTCAAAATATGTTAACAGAAAATGTAAGTTTATAAACAGACTAATCGCATAAACTGTAACGACCCAAAAATCTTGAATTTATATTCGAGAAAACGTTTAAAGCAAAGAGCAAAGATTTTAAAAGTTGTTCGAGAGGGTAATTTGGTCATTTTACCATAAAAGGGTAATTTGGTCATTTTCCCATGAATAAGATTTATTATGAAATTATATTTTAGCCTTTTGGACTAAAAATGTAAGAATCATGGTTTTATGTGGCCAAACCCAATGTTAGTGTCAAAAGTCCAAGGAATGAAAGTTCAGGGACTAAAACTGTAATTATGGAAAATATAAAAATGAGAAAAATAACTCATTAATCATCATAAATCAGAGAGAGGTTCTAGAGGTTACGGGAGAGAGCTTGAAGATATGATCTCTGCAAAATTTCAAGATTTAAGCAAGGATTGAAGTTTCTAAGGTTAGTAGTTAAGTTCTAGCTTCAATTCTTGAGTTTGTTCTTCACGGGATGAATTGAAATCCCATTTTCAGTCATGATTCCAAGTGATTAACATGGTTATTATGTTCTGCACATGAAGGTGTGTTAAGAACATACTTAATAATCCAAGAGTTTTGGTTGATTTCATGGATTTGGGGATTCTTGGCTCAAGAACCCTAAATTCTACATTTTAAGTTTTGGAATGATTTCATGGATTAAAACTTGTTTTAAACTCAAGGTTTTGGTCATGAAATGATTCCCTAAGTATTAAGTCAAGTATCAAGTTCTTAATAAGTCAAAACAGGAAGTTATAGTGTAAAAATCGGACTGCTACAGTGCAAAATAGAAGCAAGAACAAGCAAGAGGAGGCTGCCCAGAAAGAGCACGGGTCGTGCTCATTATGCACGAGTCGTGCTCCTCCTGAACATAAAAAATGTTGTATTTTGAGCAAGCACGGGTCGTGCTCTTCTAGGCTTAAATGTGCACGGGTCGTGTGTCTCAAGCAGGGGGTTTTGAACTCCGAAACTTGCTATACATGTCCAAATGATCCCAAACTTTAAGTACATGTCCATAATGGTTTAAAAGTGGTGGAATAAATTTTTAATATGGAATACGACCCCTTGAGGGTACTATTGCAGTGTACATATTGAATATGACTCATCTAAAGTTAAATATTTAAAATATATACACTTGTTCCGACCTTTAATGGTATAATAAGGACTCTAAAATGTTATAGAGTCAATTATAAGGTAAATTAATGTATCATATACTACATATAGGTGCAAGTCAAGTAATTGGACATCGAAAGGGTAAAGAACCAAGGAACGTCTAATTGACTTTTCAAGAGTTATAAGGTGAGTACATGCTGTATTTTTACCCATTCTGGGGTACATGGCAAGTAAGTATTTTTAAGATTTCTTATAAAATTTCTATATGTGAAATTATATGCAAGGGTATTATTTCTAACTTGTTTGTGAAAGTATAATACTATATTTGAAAGTATGTTTTGGTCTATGAACCAATTATGTGAAAGTATGTTTTGGTCTATGAACCAATTATGTGAAAGTATATTTTGAATACAAGTTATACATGTTTGGAAGTATGGATAGGCATATAGCCACAATATGTTTAAGAAGTATGTTTTGGTTACAAATTGTATATGTTTTCAAGTATGAAAGGGCGTATAGCCACAAGATGTTTGGAAAGTATGATTTGGCATTAAGCCTAAAATGTTATAAAGACATGTTTTAAACATATGGTTTATGTAAAATGAAAGTTATGTATTTGGCATCTAGCCATAAAGACATAAAGTGATGTATTTTGGCACCTAGCCACAAGTTTTATGTATATGAGAAATGTTCAAGCAAGCAGTAAGTATTTTGTATGACTGGTAATTATAGCAAGCAGCGTTAGTAAGGGAACTATGTTCCAACCTACCCGGGTTAGGTAAGGGGTCTACTGGGGAAAATCCCCATCGCGAAGTAGATCGCCTCAGCACTTCTATGGTGAGTATTGATCCGTTCCTTCTAGCCATAGAGACTTGGGGTATCACTTATTGTGATTAAAGCCCTAAGTATAAAAATCCAGCAAGCTTATAAAACCAGTCAAAGAAAGTAAGAAAGATGTTATTTTTGCAAAGCATATTATGAAGTGATTTTCAAAAAGTAAAGAGTTATATTATGTTGCTATTATAAAGTTTTGAAAGAAGATAATTATGCAAGGTATGATATGTAATGATTTTGAAAGGAATAAAGAGTTATGGTATGATAATATTTTAAAACTTTGAAAGATGTTTTATGTCATAAGTTTTATATAAAGATTGGAAAAGAAGTTAAAGGTTTGAGTCTAAAACTCATGTAACTCACGATACAATTTTTGTCTTACGTATTCTATGTTTTTGCCATGTATTCCAGGTTAAAATAAGTTGCTATAAATGGGATGAAGTTTAGCTGGAGTGGAGCTTGAGTTAGCTCTTAACTTGAACGCAAGGTTTAATCCTCTTATTGCTTACTATGGTTAAATTTGGTATGAATTTATAACACCCACAGTTTTAAAAATGTAAATTATCGGTTTTTGATAAACCGTATGTTTTTTGTATTCATGTATTTATACGAAAAACCATAGTATTTGAAAACAGTAGAAATGGGGTGTCACATAAACAGTTATGTCAACATAAAACATAAAACCAGTAAGATACAAATCATAAAACAAGTAAGAAACAAATATAACATTGGGAAATGCGTTGGTGGTTAAGGATCCGTGTTATAGAATCAACAATATACGCTTTTCCAGTTTCCAGACAAAGAATCCAGGGAGTACTGCAAAGATACAAATCATAAAACAAGTAAGAAACAAATATATGTTTAATGTGTATATGTATGTAAGAAACAAATCATATTACGCAGATGAGTGGAGTTGATTATGGTTGAGGATTTGATTGGAGATTGGGAGTTAATTGGTATATTGAATTCGGGGTCTGTGTTGGTTGGGGAGCTGATTTTGTTTGAGGATTTGATGGTATTTGATTCGGGGTTGTTTTTGGTTTGGGATATATATGGAACTGAAAATTTTGAATGATCTATGAAAATTTATAAGCGGGTAACGAAAATTTAGAACAAAATTATAGAACGAAAATTGAGAGGGAAAAGTTGGGGTTTTGATGCTGCCCCAAATGTTTACTGGTGCGGGTTTAAAAATGCGAACTCCAAAAATTAGCATCAAATAAAACTATTTAATGATGCGTTTGTATGACCTCGCACTAAATGCAATCTTTATGATGCGATGTACTAGAAACCGCTCTAATAAACTAGTGGTCTAGTGCGGTTTTCCATTCAACAAATGCGAGTTCACCTTTTTCTTTTTTGATAGTGCGGTTATATAAGCAAACTGCATTAATATAAAAAAAGTGGTCGCACTAAAAAAACACTTCTGTAGTAGTGTCACCTTATTGAACAAGTAGCAGCAAAACATTGAACCATGACTACAGGCAGCAAAATAGTATACACGTTATGTGTTCTAACCATTAGCAACAAATAACAACC
Source organism: Cichorium intybus (assembly GCA_023525715.1). Lineage (NCBI taxonomy): Eukaryota > Viridiplantae > Streptophyta > Magnoliopsida > Asterales > Asteraceae > Cichorium > Cichorium intybus. The sequence goes on from CM042013.1 coordinate 62,048,567, forward strand.
GGTATCAACATAACTTTTGAAATCTACATCACATTTAAGCATTCTTAAATCATTTAGTGAGCCCTTTCCACCAACAAAAATAGAGATATTTACGAATTGCGTGTTTCATACTCCAGAAAAGCTAGAAAATGAAGAACAATGCTAATAAAGAAGAAATACAAGCTTTCCGCTATAATAAAGAAAAGTAGAAAGTACATTGCTAGTTCATGCATAGCCCTTAATTAATGAAAATGACAAAGAGATTACTACTACAAATGATATCTTTTTCTTAATGGCTATACTCTATTCAAAAGAGACTAGCAAGATTATAAAATTGATGAGATAAAGTACATTGCTAGTCGGCATAAATTGCCAGGTATCTAGGAAGTATTCTCCTATTAAATGAAACCCGATGAGATCTTTTATCAATGATGTGATTCCATGACTTTTAATAACCCAACACATCTTCTTCGTGTCTCCATCACCATACGTTCATACCCAACCATTACCGGTACTTTGTAGGTTGCTTATACGGCTCTATAACAGTAGTAGTATCCCTAGTCACCACCACAACCTTCCATCTCATTCATCTCAAACGTCAAATCGAAACCTGAGTCAACAACGAGATCGAGAGAGGCGACAAAAACTAAGAATGTCCTTCATAGTTACATGCCTACAGGACGACAAGGAGACCTGAGGTAGCGGTGTTGTGAAATATGACGAATGAAAATTACTAAGTGCCCGGCAGTAAGTCGGCAGGGAAACGGCGAGTTAACGAAGAAGAAAAGGGATGTTGAGTTTTCCTTTGGATTACCATAGACGGTGGTCTTCTCTTTTTATTCTTTCTACAAATAAATAACACAAAATCCAAGAAAGCAATATTTGTTAGGCAAATTTCAATAAAAATGATATTTTTTAAATTATTAGGTAAAATCCAAGAAACTACAAATTTTATTAGTAATGATCGGGCAAATACTAAGAAAATGTGGGTCGTCTCATGTAATTGCTTCCGTCTTTTTATTTATTTATTTATTTTTGTTGCTTTAAAAGCTCATTGATTGTTGATTACTTCCCAAAATTCCTACAAACAAGTTTATTGTTTTTGCCCTTTTAACATGAACCTTTGATGATATAATTGAGATGATATTTACTGTGTTCTTTTGCCTCTGGATGACTACCCATTTGAAAAAGAAAACAAGTTAATAAAAAAGTATGTGTGTTGTAATAAAATAGAATCAAGGCTTATTATCACATTGACCCTATAAACTTTCACCAAAAATTTTAAAAGGTCCCTAAAGATATTTTCGGGTCTCCTAGGTCATTAAACTCGAAAATGACTTGTGTTTTATACCATTGAAGGTCTTTTTAAAAGGTTTTCCGGTTACTTCAATTACTTCAAATAAAAGGGTAGAATAATAATGCCATGGCTTACGTGGAATGGAAAAAGCGTAGCACAGTTCAAGTTCAAGCAGTTCGTGTCCTTTTTTTCCCCCAAACCTCTTGCTTTGTTCTTCACTTCTGTCTGTAAAAGCCACCGGTACAAGTAGTCGTACTTCGGTGGTGCTGTGAATTGCAAAGTGTTTAAGCTTCCCGGAGTTTCCGTCAATGCTTCGATGGTGTCTGTGAGGTCGAATTTGGGGTCGCCCCCGTCGGAGGTTGAGCCATGGACGAGCAATTGTCCACTACTACCGTCATGGCCGACGGGAAAAGGGAAGGTGCAGTGTGCAGTTGAAGACAACGACAGTGTATACGCGACCATAGCCCCAATCAGGGAGGATCTTGTTACGGGGGACGGTGATATTTTGATGAATTTCCCTAAAGTTACGTTGTGTGGGACCCGTTGGCAGAGGTATGTGGGTTTGGAGAAAAGGTGGAGGGGCTTGGAAGACAGGCCGATGACAGCGAAGGTGTCGACACCGCCACTGTACGCCCACATGAGTATGAAATTGTAGGCGGCGGAGCCATACCCATTGAAGTTTCTCTTAATTAAACCACCTTCAAGCACCACATCCTCCATTTCTTATTTTGTTGGGGTTCAATTGGAGGTGGGGAGTGGTGGTGGTGGTTGTAAGGAGTTGGACGGCGGAAGAGGGTGGCGGAAAGGAGGCACAACTTCTGAGATCTCGAACGGAGGAGGGGAAGAATTGGAAGAGAGTGATGAGCGAACAGAACAAATGATTGACAATTGCTTGCAGGCGAAAGCGCCGGTGAGATTTTTGAAGCCTAAGGAACGTGAGAGGGAAGCTGAGAGGGATAAAATGGGATTGATTTCCGAAGATAGGGCTTGTTGACGCTGATAAGATTCCGAAATATTAGTTGACAGTTGAGGATGGGAGGAAGTTAGCTAAGGAGTATGTAAATCTTTCTGATTATAGAAAATCTAAGATACCGAATCAGCAAAAGGATCAAAGTGAACATGAACAAAAAGATAATGAAAGATTTCACGAGGATAATACAAGAACCAGCAAATCAAATTTTTTTAAAGAATCTAAAACTGTGTTAGAGAGTGGCAAGAATGAAAGCTTTTCCGGTGATAGAAAACCTAAGACAATGAAACAACAAACGGATCAAAATGAAAATGAACAGAAAGAGACCGAAAGATTTCACGATGTTAGTACAAAATCTAGCAGAATGACTTCTTTTATTGAAACTAAAACTGAGTTAGAGAGCAGCAAGAAAGAAGGTTTTGAATCCGAAAATATTAATTTATTTACGGAAGAAACAATTAGAAGAACAGAGATGAGTGTCAGGCAACCACCATCCCCAAACACAACACGGCAAAGAGAAAAAGCATAAGTTTGTCAGCTAATTATTTAAAAAATAAAATCCAACTCAGCTTTCATACCGCTTAAACCGGTTACCCTTTCAATAGTGGCATAATAGACACAGTTTTTTCGAGTAGTTTTTTCGAGTTTAATGACCTGGGAGGCACGAAAATATCTTTAGGGACCTTTTAAAGATTTTGATGAAAGTTTATGGGGCCAATGTGAATAACCCTAGAATCAACAAGCACTATGCACAACATATGTTGTAACCAGCAACACAGAAACACAAACATTATGAAAATTGGGGCTTTTATAACCAAAAAAAGCAGCAACAAAATGGACAACTTGTGGCCAACAAGGTTGAGTTTCCTAGCTGTAACTTACAGTTTTATCTTATTGAACAAGTAGCAGCAAAACATTGATGTACCTTATGTGTCGTGACCACTAGCAACTAGTACAAAGCAGTATCAACAAAACTTTTAAAAGCCGCATCAGATTTAAGCATTCTTAAATCATTCATCAAGCCCTTTCTATGGACACAAAATAAATATTTTCACACGATGTGTGTTTCATTCTTCAGAAAATCAACAAAATGGAGGTACCACATGCTGCCAATATTCAAAGTTTTATAACAGCTTACTGACCCATAAGAATGTATTCTAGCTGTCCATGTGCCATAGATATATACATCTAGATATTGATAAAGATATCATCCAAATACATCTAGTATAAAACCCAACATCAAAATAGTAATTTACAACACTTAGAATTAGTATAAAGCAACCGAAGATGCAAAAATGGAAGAATGACGAGGAATGGAACACGATACACATTATCAATCTCGCACAATAAAAAATCGACCACTGTATGTCATCTTAGTTGTACTCCCACAGCTCATGCATTTTTAGTCTGAATGAAATATTAAACTATGTTAAGCATGTCATTTAACTGCATCCAATAATATTTATAATGGTCACGGGATGACATCTTATAATTGTGGTGCCATGTCAGCAGAACAAATAATGGCATGACATGTACAACATATATACGGTTATCCATTGCTATAATGGGTGGATTTTTAAAAATAAAATGCCTTTTTAGGATATAATTGGGAAGTACAATGCTATAAGAAAAAGAAATAGAAGTAAAATGTTACAATAAAGAAAAATATAAAGTGTGACAGTGTGTTGCTATTTATTGCATTTAGCTCATAATTAAAGTACATTGCTGGTCCGCATAAATTGGTTACCCATCTTACCAAATGCATTCAACTTCAACTTAGACAGCCTTGTAGTCTCTCTTTCTCAAGCATTTTCATGTGAAGGACAAGACCTTGAAGATTCCCCCTTACCCTACGAATTAAGGAGAAGTAAGAAAATTGTAAAACTTACATAAGTATACAAGATATACTGCAAAATGTTATGAAAACATATAGTTATTTGGAAGTATATATATTATGTTACATTTTCTTGATTCAACACACTTAATGACTACTCAATACTCATTATGCCAAAGTTGACTACATTTCCACGGTTTCTTAGATTCTTGATGAAATACATCTCTTCAAACTGTTGAAGCAAATTATACATTCTCAAAATGTTGTGTGGTCCTATCCTACGAGGGCATCTATCTATCAATAAGATTCCTTAAAAAGCAATATGCTTTAACAATTCCTTATGTATCAAAGATGACAAATCGATATATTGGTGTCTAAGTTTCTATAACTACAAGTAAATGTATGAGGACAATTCTATTGTGGTAGGTACAACCAAAATTTTAATATTTGAAATTAACTAAAAACAATTGACAATAATTTTCTAAGATATCATGTATTTGACATAGAATCAACAAAAATATAAAAAAAACAAAAATCTTGATAACAACCACAAACACCGATTTCAAAGCCAGCAATGTAGGGATTAGGGGTCATAAATCTGTTTAAAATTAGAACGCTTTCCCTTTGCATTTCCTATGCTCCTACTCGGCTATAAAATGTTGTAGAATTGCTTGACATGGCCCTCATAAGTAAGGATGAGAGCTTTGCATGTAAATAGTTAGAGAACATTAGATCAATCAAGATATGACACAGATTTGGGTATAAAAGAGTCTACCTCACGTGCGCTACCAATTGTGCCAGGATTTCTTTGAGAAAAAGCTCTGAACCAACCCCATTTCTTTGCTGAAAACAGATAATAAGTTATGTGATAATCATTATTCATACACACCTACTTGGACAGAGTAATTGTATTGGGTCTCATACATATCTATGTGATCCAAACACATCAAAAGACTTAATCAACTTATGTAACAAATCAACCCATTTAAACGGATCAATACTTGGGTCGACCCATTTAAAATAAACTCTTATTGTAGAGGCCAACAAAATAATAATATAAACAAGTGGATTTAGGTCATATGATCCATGTATCTAAAAGAATTAGGTTATAATTCATCTATTAAAATAAAATGGGTCATTATCCATCTATTTAAAGAAATTGGGGCATGGGTCAACTCGTCTTACATAAGACACAACAATAAATTATTAACAAAAAGGACATCCACCTTGATAGTAGGGGCCATCTGGAACGAATTTACGATGATAGGGAGACAATATAATGCCCAACAGAAAAAATTGCTCGTGTATTAGGAGGTATTGTCCTGTAGTTGTTTGAAAAGGAGAGAGATCTCCACCAATTATGTGATTCCATGACTTGTAATAACCCAACGCATCTTCTTCTTCTCCATCATCATACACAAGACTCACCCCACACTCCTTTAAAACGTCACTATACGAGTCTGTAACAGTAATAGTAACGTGGTCACCACCCTCCATCTCATTCATCCCAAACATCCAATGACTTAACAACACCCTAAACTTTTCACCTGCATATCTGTTGTCCGGGTAACGTTCGTATATCCACATGCAGTTCTTTGTTATATTACGAATTGTGATCATTGGCACAAGAGGGAAATGATCATCATATGGAACACACTGAAAGCGATTTGTCCATGTGTGTACAGAGCAGAAGTTGAATCCTCTAAGGTTGTTTGGAGACGATGATGGGATGGTAAATGATATTGATGGCCCCGTGCTTCTATGCCTAAACCAACTCGGCATCTCCTCTGCCACATACCTTGTGCTGAATATTCCAAATTCATAAAACATCTGCCAATTACAATCACCTTAATTAATTAATCACCATAATAATAGTATTATCAAATTCACATAAAGAAGAACAGTTAACTACACAAAACCTGGATTTCAGATTCTGAAGCATTAATTCTCACCCGCGTGTCATTAAGGAAGCCTGTATTTGTCCAGCCCAAGCTGCGTAATACCTTTTCCTCAACATCCACCATTGCTTGGATTTTGATCATGCCTTCAACTTCGTATGAACAAGGTGTGTGATAAATCACGCCTATAAATAATTTGAGTGGGGACATTTTTGGAACATATACAACTTTTTCTACATGATTATAATATAGACACAACTCTCTTAGTGTATGTGGAGGATACTCGACTAACTTCAATTTTGTACAGTTCTCCATACTAAGTTTCTCAAGCCTAGGAAGGGTTCTCACACAATTGGGCATGGAAACAATAGGATTCCTATCTAAATATAAATGTTTTAACATGGATAGGCAACTAAAGTCCATGGGAAAGGATTCAATGGACAAATTATTATTTACAAGTGACAAAGTTACTAAAGACCTCGGTAAAGACATTGCAAAAGACTTCATATCACTTGGTATAGCACCCACAAAGGCAGAGGAAGAGGTTCTTCTGTTTATGCACACTTCCAGTGAATCAATCTCTCTATTCTCAATTTTTGATTCACCGAGATTACAACCATCAAGCAACATTATTTTAACCTTCTTTAACATGCCTCTGATTCTTGGAAGTTTTTCAAGATTGTTGCAGTAGCTTAGATCAATAAGGAAAAGTTCAACACATTGCTCAATTGATTCACTAACCTCAAGCAAACCAGTGCAATGTCGAACTATTAACCTCTCAAGTGCGGGGAGTTGGTCAAAGTCACCAAGACTACGAAGTTGTTTACAAAAACTTAAATTAAGAATCTTCAGTGAACCAAGCAACCTTTTCTCTTTTAAGCACGATCCATCCAACTGCACAAATGGAAATAAGTTAGCATAGTAATGAATTTCATTAACTCGCATAGATGAATATTAAATAATGATAATTTACCTTTTGCCTCTTCTCAAGGTGCTGTGGATTACTATCACAACCAACAAATGATTCAATATTGCTATATGACAGGTCAAGAGCAACAAGATTCTCCATAGGTAAGTTTGAAGGTATAGACTTTAAAAGAAACCCATGCATACATAAGGCTCTTAATTCTCGTGGAAAGTTCTCATAAGACCCATTCATGTGCACGTAATTGAGTTGTAGTAGCATCAAACCATCCATGTTACTTAATGCATCCGTTTTTAGCTCAAATGATGCACCCAACTTCTCTTTCTCAAGCATACGCATGTCAAGAGCAAGGCCTAGAAGATTTCCCTTACCCTAAGAAGAAACACAATGCAAATGAAAAAGAAATTAGACAGTACAAAATACTTTAGACATGCACACTACTAACAAGCATACATGGTCTCCTACCTTTTTCCGTTTTAACACTTTGAGCGACTCCTCATGACACCATATTAGACTTCGCTTCCATGGCTTATCAAGTGATTCTTCACGTACTATGAATCTTCCCATCTCTTGAACCAACTGATGCATCTTGAATTCGTTATTCCATCCTACACTAAGAAGACATCTATTGATAAGATTTGTGATTCCAGGTCTTGTTTTTATATCGCATGCCTCTAAGATTGTTTCAGCAACATCTCTATCAATTCCAACAAAAAAACAAGCAATATGCTTAAACAAGTCCCTATCATTCTTGGATGGCAAAGAATCAAAGCTCATTCGTAGTACATTATTTATACAGGAACTTGTTTCTTTCTTTAGTCCTTCGATGAACCCTTCCCAGTAAGCAACATCTTGATTATATAGAGACTTGCCCAAAACTTCAAGAGCCAATGGATGTCCTTGACAATACTTCACAAGCTTATCTAACACGTCTTCATAATCTCCCTTGTGATGGTTGTACATGAATGCATGAAAACACAAAAGTTGTTTTGATTCAATCTCACGTAAGCCATGAAGAGAGTGTGTTGTATGTTTGGGTCTAATGTTTGTTTTGAATAGTCGACAACGCTCTGTCAGACATGTGTCCCTTGTTGTTACAATGATTTTGCTTCCAGTGTGAAAACCTTTGCTTCCAAGTAATACATCCAACTGATCAGAACTATCGATATCATCAAGAACTAGAAACACCCTTTTACGGGCTACTACATTCTCTATCTTTGAGGTATATTCTGAAACACGATGAACTTCAATTGAACTTGTTTTTGAAATGTCACCACATAGTTGTTTTTGTATATCAAGTAGCCCGTTATTCTTTCCATCACATCTCCTACTAATATCTTCCATATAGCTGCTTTTCTGGAATTCACGACAATGTAACTCATAGACATGTTTAGCTAAAGATGTCTTTCCGATCCCACCCATACCCAAAATACTGAGTATGTCTGCCGTATGTGAGGATCCATCTTTCAACCAGGAAGTGATGAAGTCAATGGAATAGTCCATCCCAATAAGTAGCGGTTGCGGTTGAGCACTCCTCAAGGGTAAATGTACTCTACGGTAGATATCCTTCACAATTTCTTCAATAAACTCGGTCTCTAGCCTGAAATCGATTAAACAAAGAACTTAAAACACAATTTACGAAAATAACAAACTAGATTTGGAGATTTAACTTGTCAAAAGATCCAACTTTAAAATTATATCATAGCTATTAATTTTATTACAGTACTTCCCATGAAAACCATATTGTGGTTATGCTATGAAATACAAGCTAAAGAGTAAGGTCATTAATATTTATGTATGATAAGACCAAAGCTACCAATGAAATACAAGATTTCATTAATAGGCCACCTAACTTCACTATATTTCTACAAGACCATCGAACTTAACTATTGATGACCATAATAAAATACCATGTAACAGTTATAGGTTATCTTTTACTACTTACAGGGCACTTATTTATCATAAAATACTTTATGATTTGAATGTTGTGTGGTATAACTACTAGTGTACACTTAGCAAACCGTTCAAATTCTGGTTTTAACAAAAGGCATATAAAAATAATTGAATGGTTTCTCTAAATGAACTAATGATAATATACTATATGCACAACAAACATATAATGTCTACCATAATGGCTAATCCATCTATATATGCAGAATTACAAACTTAAACTCAATTTTTTGTATCTTTTATATATCCCTAATATATCAAATATATGTCTATTTGATGATGTTAAAGAAACTCATTGAAATGCACAAGGGAAGATGATATGACATTTCATGTGTTAATCAGCCAACAATGTAAGAAAGTAGTTACCTGCCATTTACATCATTCCCTTTTAAATTAGCAACTTCTGTAAGCGCTTTACTCCATCTGTCCATCTTTTGAGCCCATTGACTTCTCTTATATTCATTTGTCTCTGCCTCCATTGTCTGTTTATACTTAACCATTGCATCTCCAAAGCTACTTTGTTGCTTCCTAACATGGGTGGGCTCAACATGATAAAAGATGGGGATGACAATATGGTTGGATGTCATACGCTGCTTAAGGATAAACACCAATTCATCCAAGCACCAAGTTGAATTAGCATAATTCTTGGACAACACGATAATCGAAGCCCGAGACGCCTTAATCGCACTCTCCAATTCAGGTTTCAAATCTTCCCCTGTTTCAATCTCTTCATCATCCAAGAAGGTTTTGATATTGGCATCAATGAGGGCCTTATGAAGATGATCAGTGAAACTACGACGAGTGTCAACACCTCTAAAACTTAAAAATACATCATATCTATGATCATCACTTGAAGAACTATGACCATGAGCTGGTGAACTATGACCAAAAGTTGATGAAGAAGATGAAGATGCTTCTGAAAGTTCAAAGAGAACAACCATTATGAGTTATGTGTTAAAGACTCTTCACCCTTCTCGGTAAGCTCTCAAATTCCTCCACACGTTATCAATTATGAAAGTTGGTTACACCGGTTTTTTTCACTTGTGCTTTAATGTCAGGATCCCGTACAAAATGCCCCTACATAATAACAAATTATTAATTACAAACATGCAACTTAAATCTCATCAAACAGTTTAAACATAAGTTGCTAATTGCTGATGTGTTCGAAATACAAAGAGAAGTTGTTTGGTTTTCTTATTTCAAGCATAAACAAACTGATAAATCTGTAAGGGCAGCCTCGTTGCAGTAGCAATTATATGACAAGTTTTTGGATCCTTTAACCAACATATATATAGTTATGTAGCGATATAAAACAAATTTACATTGCCATGTGAGTTATTTTAAAAGCAGTTACTCGCTTAACTAAATTTGTTAATCTTTTTTGGCTAACTTTGGGTGCAAGAAAATATCTAACTGATTTATTCATTTGTTGTACAATGTTTCTATTTCGTTTTTGTAAAACCACAGCCCCGTACTATTGTATGAACTAGTGGTGATGCCCGCGCGCTGTGGCGGCTTTATTAATCATATATATTCAAAAATTATTTACATAATGCTTTCTTACACAGAGAAATTTTTGTGATTTTTCTATTAAACCATGACGAATACTATATATGTAATGTCACTATTACATAAGGATCAAAATGTAACTAATGCAATTTATAAACTACAACGTCCAAAACTATACTAGTTGAAATAAGAAACTATGGGAACCGAAGTTGTAGTTAAAGCAAATTAAAAAACGCGGGACCAAAAATCTCTATTTAGATTTATTAATAGGTCGATTGCATTTCTAAAAATATTGTAATTATCATAAAAAGTTATAGGGACTGAAGCTGTAATTAATACAACTTATAGAAAGTATAAAGACCAAAATTGTAATTAACTCATTCTAGGTCTTAAGCAATGTTGTAATTTTTTAAGCAAAATTAAAAAAATATAGGTACCAAAAGTATAATTATGCAAATTAAAAACTATAGGGATCAAAATTGTAATTATCCTAAATTAAAAACTCTAAGGACTAAAACTGTAATTAATATAAACTATAAACTCCAAGGGATGAATTTGTAATTATTGAATATAAGAAGTATAAGGACTAAAGTTGTAATTAACTCATTTTTACTTATAATGGCAATATTGTAATTTTCTTGAACTTTATGGCTACTTTTGTTTTTTTCCTGCAATTTAATAGGCTATAGTAATAAAATCCATTTGAAGTTCACTTAACAAATCAACACCAAATACCATTCTATAAACAACTACAAGATCCACTATTATCTCCCATGAAAGAAATTGCAATACATATAGACAATTTCAAGCTTTCACTAGATATCAACAAAAAATAAAATTAAAAGATCTAAATACAAAAATGAAAAAGAATAACTCTCTTAAGTCTTGACACTATCGTTTATAGATCCCCAAAATTAGCAGCAACAATTTTCTCAGATTTAAATTTCTCTATCACTAGATCTAGTGTCATCATACATCTAAAGAACTTTGACTAACACTCATGGGCTTGCCCCAAATGATATGCTTTTGAAAATAAGAAGCCATACACTTTCTAAGGGTTCAATTTCAAACACTATACTAGATGAAACTTCAAAGGTAAATGAACCTTATAGACAAGCATATAGATATCATCAAGTTTTGACTTCAATGATCAGCTAAACACTCATTATGACAATTGAATATTGAAAGCTTGTTCATTACGGGTGTTTAGCTTAAAATTAAGAAGTTGATAACATCATTTAGAAAGAATCATATGTAGAAAATTGTTTTATGAATTAGAAAATATATAGGAATTGAGGAAGCAATTTATAGTTACCTGCCTACAGGAAGTTGGGGTTTTTCTTTGACTTACAATTGAGATGCTTCACGGTGTTGCTTCCGTTCTTATCCTTCTAAGGGAAAGGAAATTTCCAAGAAATGCTATTTATAAGGGCAAGGAAATTTCCAAGAAACCGATGTGAGGCAAATTCCAAGAAACTACAAATTCTACTACTATCAGGAAAATTCCAAGAGAGCAATGATATTTATCGAGGAAAATTCCAAAAAAAAAAAAAACAAATTAGATAATTATAGTCAATAGGGAAGTTTTCAATGGAGTAATGATATTTGTTAGGTAAATTCCAAAAAGTAATTACAGCATTTTTGTCATACAAAGTGAAGTTTTTTGGTAGTAAGTTTTTAGGAAAAAGGAACAAAATCCAAATAATCAGTAAATCTTGTGTTTTGATACACCTTTCAACACATAAATTCAGTAGCAAATCAAACACACACACAGATAGACAGCGAACCAGCTCACAAATTTAAGCAGAAAGAATAAAGTTTCAATTTTCCATTTTTGTAAACCTTCAAACATACAGAAAGAAGCACCGATTCAAAATTAAAGAAAAACCTACTAAAATTGTAACGCAAACTGTGGACCTGATAACATAGGCATGAATTAAACTAAAAGAAACGATCTTAATTCAACAAAAACAAGAAGCAATTTTTCAGGAACACGAAAAGGGGTTTCTGATTAACCCAAATTCCACCAAAATCAGTAAGGAAATAGATGAAATATAAAGCTGGTGTTCATGAAAGACGAAGCAGAATAAGGTGAAAGATGAGGAGACATGTTGGAGGGTGGAGATGTGTTACTATACCAGTCGACAACATGGTCGGAAACTGAAGTTGGAGATGATGATGTCTGGGTTGGATTTTGAGACGGAAGATGAAGTTTTGAGAAGGTGAGGTTCAGGTTGACTTAGGAGATGTGGAGGTGAGGTGTAGATGAAGGTTGGAGATGGCTGGAGGTTGAAGATGGTGCAGGTTTTGTTTTTCAGAACATTGGTGATGAGGAAAGAAAACGAAGCGTAATTTTGTCCACAAAAATTGTTCCACTTTGTTCTATTTTTGGTTGGGATTAAAGTAAGACAAAACTTCATAAATGGTCCCTGTGGTTTTAAAAAATATCTGGTTTGGTTCCTAACTTTCAAAAACTTCAAGTGTAGTCCCTGTGGTTTGAAAACTTTTGTTAAATCGTCCCTGAGCCATACAAAATGACTAATGTATCCTTTTTAATTTCTTTTACATTTTCTTTAACTACAATTTATTTTTAAGGATAAAAAAGAAAAAGAAAAAAAACAAAACACACCCTCATCCTCACCTCTCCCCCTCCACTCATTCCTCTCTCGATCTATCTCTCTGCATATTGTATCAACTGTCTACATAGCTTCAAACCCATTCAATCTTCGCAATTATCCCACAAATTACTTCACTTTAGCATGTGGAGAAGCTTCTGTAACCGAGCTTCAGTCAAGAAGCTGAAAGCATTTGTCGATAAATCCAATTTCAGAGATACCCACTTTCTCGAAAAAAGTATACAGTTAAAGCTTCACCCTTACCGACATCCTTCATATGGAGAACCGGGTTTCTGGCGAAAAAAGTAGACAATTAAACCAGCCTTTTGAGTTCTTTGTGTCCGATAGCGATGATCTGTAATTATAATTACAGGAATCAAACACACCATTAGATTAAGCAATGAAGTTTAAATTTCGTTTAGACAATTCGTCGAACACGTTGTCTACAAGAAAGAAAATATGAAGAGGGAACTTACTCAGATCTCAAATTTTGTTCCCTGTTTCTGAAACTGAATTTGCAAGTAAAAACAGCTTGACGAACATTCCCGTTCACTTGAAACACTTGTGGGCTACACTCGGGTTCACCATCGAACTCGAAAACAAATCTCGGGTCACGTTCAACCCGAATGCTAAAATGCAGCTGAACCAAGTTTTTCGAACTCTGATCACCAATCCCCACCCAACCGTCACGAACCATCACACATCCCCGGTTACCACCACCACCAGTAACCGCCTCCGAATCCAAACCCACCGTAACTACCCCAAGAAGCTTACCAGTCCCAAACCCACAAACGACTTACTCCTCCGACCCGAATAAACCTCAATCTTCAAAACGTTTGATTTATCAACAAGCTTGTCAAAATCCGATTTCTTCAAATTAAAGGAAGCTTGAACATGATCGTTCACTTGATTTACGTCACCATCGGCAATGGAAGTGATATCTACAAACTGGGTAGTGTCGTTCTTGAGCTTAATCTTGCAATAACATGTCGACGGCGGAGTAGTACCAGTGCCACCGCCGTTGAACTTTAATCCTAAACTTCCGACGAGTATTCGCACGTAAGGACACGGATCCATTGCGTCCTTCTATTTAATTTAACCAAGAACCAATCTTTTTACACTCCTTTTTTCCTCCGTGATCGTAATTCTCCAAGAATCTTGAGTGACTTACGAAACCCCTTTGTGGAATTGCTAACCTCAATAGTCCCTGTGTTTTGTTTTTTTTATTTTTCTTTTTTACCCTTAAAAATAAATTATAGTTAAAGAAAATATAAAAGAAATTAAAAAATGTACATTAGTCATTTTGTATGGCTCAGGGACGATTTAACAAAAGTTTTCAAACCACAGGGACTACCCTTGAGGTTTTTGAAAGTTAGGAACCAAACCAGATATCTTTTGAAACCACAGGGACCATTTATGAAGTTTTGTCTTAAAGTAATAAGAGGTTTCTCTAAACTTAGGGCCTTTGTTAAATCGTTTGCACAAATGGGACATTTTCGGTTTCTTTTGCTAAGGTAAACTTTATGGCCCGTCAAATCACCCAAAATTTCATATATTTCATATATTTATCACCCTTAGAACAATAAACCCCTTCCATCGAGTCTAAATAAAAATGAACGATTTTTTAAGCTATCCATCCTCCCTCAATGCAAAGAAAACTCTCTCCAAATATTTTCTTATCTTTTCTTTTTTGGAGCAAGTAGTGCCAGGATCAGACAACTTTTGATATTGACTGGCGATATAATTCGCAGCACAAAGTCCAGTTTTCTGCTATTTAACTTGGATGATACATTAAATTTCCATATTTAATTTTAACTAGTATTTGGACTATCCGCGCGATGCTGCGGTAGCCCGGTAAAAAACACAGCTCGATAAAGAAACAAATTATATAAGGGACGCAAAATGTAACTTTAAAATATAATAAGAGACCGGAGTCGTAACTTACGAAATACCAATAATATAACTTTATAATAAATAGGGATGAAAACAATTAATTCGAAATTAGTTGAGGGGAAAATCGTAAATATAAAAGTTTCTTAAAAAAAAACCAAAATTTGCTATTTCCAAATAAAAGTTTATTTGAATTTCTATCAATTATATTAGCATATATGCTATAATCTGAATTTATTAATTATGGTTCTGACAAAAGTAAATCAAATGCACCGTGCCTATATTCACAAACTCAAAGTTGCAAATTCTAACAAGTTATATTGTTAAAACTCTCGCTATTACTCTTAAATCGATATCGTATCAAATATTACGAAAATTATATAAATAACAAATATTTATAATACTTTTTAATAAATTAAGTCGCTTATATTTAATACATTTTGTCCAAAAAAATATGCATATACGCAATGTGCACATATGTACAAAATGTGAATATATATATACATTTGCGAAAAAAATGCATATGTGCACATTTCGTATGTGCATATTTTTTCAAATATTTTTTGACAAAATGTCTTAAATATAAGCGACTTAGTGTATTAAGTTTTTTCTTAATTAGTCAAAAGTTCCCACGGTTCTCACGAATATATATATATATATATTCGTGAGAACCGTGGGAACAAATTTTATATTTTTTATATAAAATTATATATATATATATATATATATATATATATATATATATATATATATATATATATATATATATATATATATATATATATATAACACCCTTTGACTTACGTAACAAATTTTATATTTTTTCTTGTTTTAATTTATGATATATATTAATAAGTTTTTACCAATAAACTTATCGTAAAAAAATAACAATTTTTGGAAGCGAGCAGGTCTTGTAGTTTGGAAGGACGTAAGGTTTCTAGGTGCATCAAGTTTGTGAGGTTTTGGGTTAGCCGTTGGCTTGGTTAAGGGGGTTGGTTAGGCCTGCTTGGTTTGGTGTGTGTGAAGGATCGGGTGTAACGGCCATGTCGATTGTAACGCCGAGACACTCTTTTTATATAATTATAAAAAGGGTAAAATGGTCATTTTACATTGGAAGGGTAATTTGGTCTTTTGGACAGAAAGAGTATTTAGTTGAAATAATATTTTGAGTTTTGGACTTAAAATGTTATAAAAACTGAATTTGGGTCGTTTTACCGAAAAAGGGTATTTTGGTCATTTGACCATGTGAAAGACCAAATATGAAAAATATTGTTGGTTGTGGTAAAAATGTAAGAAATGAAAGTTTTATTGTAATAAAACTTGATTTTGTGGTCAAAGTTCAAGAAAATGAACTTTAGGACCAAAATTGTAAAATTTTGTGGTATAAATAAGAGAGAGTTGACTCTCTCTTTGACCATCCATTTGTTGCAGCAACGGGAGAAGAGAATTGAGAGAGATTTCTGGAAATCATGAAGCTTGAAGCTTGGAATTGGAACCATGGATTGGAATTTGTGATTCCTAAGCTATTAAGGTTAGTATTCAAGTTCTAGCATGGTGTTCTTGGTGGGTTTTTTTGAGCAAACTGAAAAACTGCATTTGCAGTGATAATTATATGTTTAAGTTGATGTAATACTTCCATTAAGTCATGCTAGAAAGGACTTAACTCAAGATAATGGAAGTAGGTTGTTATTGTTGATGAATTTGAAGTTTTGGGGTTTTGGGACTAAGAACCCTAATTCTTCATTTTGATTGATTTAGTTGTTTTGAATGGTTGAAAACCTTGTTAGAGTATAAGGTTTTAGCCTAGAAACAAACCCCAATCGATTAAGGACTGGATTAAGGACTAAATGGCCAAAAACTGCTTGCTACAGTGCATAAATCGCGACTGTCCAGGAGCTCTGCCCAGGCGCAGGGCGCAGTGCGCCCAGGATCAGGGCGGGGTGCGCCCAGGCGCAGTGCGCCTGATTCCTGGCGCAGTGCGCCTCCAAGCAGGGGCCAGGCAGGGGACTTCCGACTCGCTAACTTTCGTTTGGCTTGTCCGTTTTAGCTCAAATTTGGACCATAGGCTCGTTATGGTCTGAAAAGTTTGGGAAAATTATTAAGTTGAGTTTTCGACCCCTCGGGGGCACTGTAGATCGATTCGAATGCCTCGGTGAATAGTAAAATTCAATAAAAGTTAGTAAACGGAAAGTTTATTAACTAGGCATTGTTTATAACAATATTGTATTGAACTCTATTGTATTAGAGTTAATTGGAATGACTATTAACCTATTATCATTTGGTATATAAATGATTATATAGGTGTGGGACAAAATGGTTGTGGTGCACGCAAAGGCAAGAAACAACCGAAATGTAAATGCAGCTAGCATCCAGGTGAGTAATCTCACTGATATCATATGTGATATATGATGATTGATTTGTTACAGGTTGAAATGGCTTCGAGGGACGAAAATGACAAGTGTAAGAATATATGTAAACGACAAGACCAGATAAGCCGTGAGTCATTGCGATGACAAGAACGGAACTGTGAGTCAATACATATATATACACACTATGATACGACAATACCAGATAAGCCGTGAGTCTATAATAGACAAGAACGGAGCTGTGAGTCAAACTTTTATGACAAGACCGGAACCAGCCGTGAGTCTAGGCAACAGCGGGATTTTCCTGTGAGCCACATATTTCAGGCAACAGCGGGCTAACCCGTGAGCCATAGTTATTCTGATGAGTCAAACCTTTATATAGACAACAGCGGGCTAACCCGTGAGTCTAGGCAACAGCGGGCTAACCCGTGAGCCATGGTTTACTTTGATGAGCCAGACTTATATAGACAACAGCGGGCTAACCCGTGAGTCTAGGCAACAGCGGGCTAACCCGTGAGCCATATTTGATCGTGAAAGAAACTGATAACAGAATGGTGCGGCCTCTCGTGGCTATGATATTGGATGCTATATCCAACTGGTGCGGCCTATATGGCTACGATACGATTATACGGAAATGGTACAGCCCTATGGCTACGATAACGGGTTGTTGAACCCAGACAGGTACGGTCTTCGGACTATGAATTATATGCTGAAAAAGATTTGATGCGGCTTGTATAGCCATGATATTGATGCAGTCTACTGTGACTAAGAAACATGGGACATAAAAGATTAGATATGATTATATGTGCAAATAACTGACGTGGCTTGTTAATTACAGGTTACTATGATTCAGCCTATAAGGCTATATGATTAGGATGTGAAATCCTAGAATATATGCGGTCAGCCAGTAAGGCTAGGATTCTGGATTCGATATCCAGACAATTATATTATTGTATTTTGATACATGTTATTTGCAGACTTGATTACTCACTGAGCTTTGTAGCTCATACCGTTTGTTAATGTCCCTGCAGGTTAGCATGTTCCTGATAGGGGACAAGATAGAGTCCGTGACTCTTGAAGTGGGACTTGTAGATGCTGTCAGTAGCAGCCCGGCTTCAAAGGAGATATTGGTATTATATATTCTCCTTGATACACTTGTACCCGTTTTTGCTAAAATATACCCCTTTATTATGGTTTTATGTATTGAAACCTATGTTTTAAATGAAAAATTTTTCAGGGGTGTTTTGTTTTAAAAGTCGGGTGTTACAAGTTGGTATCAGAGCCGTGTTTAAGTGAACTAGGTGTCTATAGAGTAAATTCCTGGACTTAAACCCTGAGATAGTAGACGTGATGCATAGTTAGGTGTATATAGTTGTTATTATACATATATAACCTAACTGTTGCTAACTTCTGACGTATAAGAAGTATGAACTGTGAATCTTCTTGGGAGACATTTAGGGCGCGAAGCTCTAGGAAATGGATCAACCCTTTCTCAAGACTCCGTTGTATGAGAAGCAAAAAGGGGACGAATAGCAGAAAATCCACATGACAAGCAGTAGTAGCTGTTGTGGTCAGAAAAAGAAATCGGGTGCTCACCCTGACTGATGTCTAAGGGTGGAAGAAAAGTAGTTGAGACTACATGAAAAGCAGAAATGTTAGTGGACTTCTCAGAAGAAGTTAACACGAATTAGGTCTAACCTTAAAGGAAAGGGACCAGAACGGAAAGGTGATATGATATAAGAAGTGCAGGAAAAGCACTCAGAATACTGTAGAGTTGAGACTCTACCGGTATATGGCTGAAATGCCAGGAAAATGGGAGCATGTTGCTCGAGTTTGTTGTATGGAACGAAAGTGTTTCCAACGTGGAAATATAGATCACTTTCTTATGAAATACTCACATGTTAAATGTGGAGTAACGGGTGATAAACCAGGAAAGAACGAGAAGAAAAGAAAGAAGAAATGAATGGTTAAAAAGGACCAGTGGTATCATGAGCATTCCAGCAGATTGAGGAAGAAGCTCGTGAGGAGACTGATATGATCTCCGATGTAATTGTCTTGAATATAACTCGTGTATGTTATATTTGATCCATTAAGCTATGCTTGGTATCGATGACTTGATGTCTTGTTGGAATATTTCATCAATGATTATGGATGAAATTTTGGAAATAGCTATAGTAGATAGCAAGAATGTTCTAGATATTGAACACCTGGAAGGTAGTTTTCCTAGGATTTACGGGACCATTTTCCTTACAAATCTGAAGCTGATGACTACCGATGAAATGGAAGCAAGTGTGCTTAGTAATTGGTTAGCAATGAATTATGCTAACATAAATCGTGGAAATAAGAACATTATGGTTCTTAAAACAGAAATGAAATGGATAGAAAATCTTGATAAATGGCCGTTGTTGAGAATATTGGTTATTTTCTTTGCTTAAACTCGGAAAAGAGTTAGTAAACGAATGATGTTGTAGTTGGCATACGTGGTATTGGCCAAGTTAGATAAAGCAGTGCTAGTAATGTACTACTTTGAATAAATTTTGGGATGTTTCTTTGAAAAAGAACTTCCAAGATTTCTGCCTGGTTGACGAGAAGAGATTATGATTAAACTGAATTTGGGAGCCGTTTCGATATACGGGCTCTGTATTGATTTGCATCTGTAAAGATGGCAGAGTTGGAAAATAAATAGAAGAAATTCTTAATTTGGGTCTCTTATGACCGTATGTGTCATCGTATGGAGCCCTAGCATGTTTGAAAATAAGAAAGACAAGTTGATGCATATGTGCATTGACTATTGAGAATCTAATATTCTCGAAACCGGATTGAAAATGAGGTACATTTGTACCAGATTTTGGAGTTAATTCACTAAGTTAAGTGATTTGTAAGATTCTCCAAGTATGAAATTTGGCTAAAATAAGTTTTATATTCTTTGGCATGTTAATAAAGCCAGAGATGATAAAGTATATCCAGTGAAAATGATATTGTGATAAAAAGGGAACCGCCTTGGAATTTGACTGAAATTAGTAGATTCCTTGGAGTGGCAGGTTATTTAGGAGAGTTGTAGAAAACTGCTCCTTGATTGCTGTTCAGTTGACTAAGGTTGACTAATAAAAGTATAAAGTCTGAGTGGTAGAAAGACCACAGAGATCTTATAAAGGTTTGGTATAAACCTTGTATGAAATTCTGATGTTAGCTTTGATGCTAAGTGGATAAATTGGATCATAGAAATGCATCCAGATTCGATCGTAGATGCAAGATGTTGCAGTAGCAACTATGATTTTGGTATTAAGCTTTGGAGACACTATGTATATGGTGTAAAGCTTATTGTTTATGTAGATCATTAGAGTTTGAAATACTTTATTGATCAGAAAAGAAGCTAAGTATGAACTAGATAAGAAATAGATGGGTTACTTAAAGATTTCGGTTATGAAATCCTGTACCATCTCGAGAAGGACAGATGTGGCTATGGATGCCTTGAATTAGAAAGAGTATCTTTTGAAAGATACAACCACATGCGTGAGTGTGACGAATTGATTTCCTGAGTTGATTCGGGTAGCACAGGGAGAAGTGTGCAAGATTGAAAACGTGAAAAATGGATGAGTTACTGGATATTAGCATGAGCTAATTGGAAAATCACAGTGATTTAAAACCCTTGGTGGTTGTGAATGTGGATTCCAAAGTAATTGGAACATGAAAAATCATCTTGAAAAGATGTATCTTGTACTATATATGCAGTATACCCGGGACAATACCAGACTGGATAGGTTGATAAACCTATGTATTGGTGGCCGGGACAGAAGAAAGATAATGAAAGATATATAAAAAGTATTTAACTTGTACGTAAAGTAAAGTCAAACCGGTAGAAACGTGCGAAGAAATTGCACCGTAATTGGCCTAGAGAAGAAATGGGACAACATTGTTATAGACTTTGCGATAAAGTCTCCGCAAGTATTGTGAATTGATGAACAAAATGATCTGATAATTCAGACTTTAGAAGATGTGCTTGAAGATTGCACAGAAAACCCTAGTAGAAGATGAGAAGATTGTCTATCGTAGATAGAATTTGCAAGAAATAGCAGCCTACATGTTGGTAGTTTGATGATTCGTATGAAGTATGGTATGGAATACCGTGATATCATTCGATTATTGGATTGAAGATGTAGTAAAGCCGTTGGCTAGATCCTAGATTCTTGCACAAACTGAGGAAAAGCCTTGATGAGTACGAACGAATGTGAAGATCGGTTAAGAAATTTGCAAAAGTGGTATGTGGACCACTAAGTAAAAACCTTTGAAATTCCAAGTAAAGGAAGGTGGTAGTACAAAAAGTAATCTCTTGGAAAGGTTAAAAATCTGTTTGGGACGACAAGAAAGGAATTAGGTGTAGATAATTTCCAACAAATCCCTTATGACAAGATGAAAATAGATGAAGAAAGATACATAGATAAGGTACCCGGGACAATCGGAGGAATGATATGCAAATGGTGATGTAATCACGAGATAAGAAGACTAGTATGGTTAAGTGCTTAGGCAATACCATATAGTTTCCGACATGATGTGGAAGACCGAAAGCGAAACGAGGAAGATGTACCCTCAACTCCTTGTATGATTTCGGGGACGAAATCTTTTGAAGGAGGGGAGATTTTGTAACGCCGAGACACTCTTTTTATATAATTATAAAAAGGGTAAAATGGTCATTTTACATTGGAAGGGTAATTTGGTCTTTTGGACAGAAAGAGTATTTAGTTGAAATAATATTTTGAGTTTTGGACTTAAAATGTTATAAAAACTGAATTTGGGTCGTTTTACCGAAAAAGGGTATTTTGGTCATTTGACCATGTGAAAGACCAAATATGAAAAATATTGTTGGTTGTGGTAAAAATGTAAGAAATGAAAGTTTTATTGTAATAAAACTTGATTTTGTGGTCAAAGTTCAAGAAAATGAACTTTAGGACCAAAATTGTAAAATTTTGTGGTATAAATAAGAGAGAGTTGACTCTCTCTTTGACCATCCATTTGTTGCAGCAACGGGAGAAGAGAATTGAGAGAGATTTCTGGAAATCATGAAGCTTGAAGCTTGGAATTGGAACCATGGATTGGAATTTGTGATTCCTAAGCTATTAAGGTTAGTATTCAAGTTCTAGCATGGTGTTCTTGGTGGGTTTTTTTGAGCAAACTGAAAAACTGCATTTGCAGTGATAATTATATGTTTAAGTTGATGTAATACTTCCATTAAGTCATGCTAGAAAGGACTTAACTCAAGATAATGGAAGTAGGTTGTTATTGTTGATGAATTTGAAGTTTTGGGGTTTTGGGACTAAGAACCCTAATTCTTCATTTTGATTGATTTAGTTGTTTTGAATGGTTGAAAACCTTGTTAGAGTATAAGGTTTTAGCCTAGAAACAAACCCCAATCGATTAAGGACTGGATTAAGGACTAAATGGCCAAAAACTGCTTGCTACAGTGCATAAATCGCGACTGTCCAGGAGCTCTGCCCAGGCGCAGGGCGCAGTGCGCCCAGGATCAGGGCGGGGTGCGCCCAGGCGCAGTGCGCCTGATTCCTGGCGCAGTGCGCCTCCAAGCAGGGGCCAGGCAGGGGACTTCCGACTCGCTAACTTTCGTTTGGCTTGTCCGTTTTAGCTCAAATTTGGACCATAGGCTCGTTATGGTCTGAAAAGTTTGGGAAAATTATTAAGTTGAGTTTTCGACCCCTCGGGGGCACTGTAGATCGATTCGAATGCCTCGGTGAATAGTAAAATTCAATAAAAGTTAGTAAACGGAAAGTTTATTAACTAGGCATTGTTTATAACAATATTGTATTGAACTCTATTGTATTAGAGTTAATTGGAATGACTATTAACCTATTATCATTTGGTATATAAATGATTATATAGGTGTGGGACAAAATGGTTGTGGTGCACGCAAAGGCAAGAAACAACCGAAATGTAAATGCAGCTAGCATCCAGGTGAGTAATCTCACTGATATCATATGTGATATATGATGATTGATTTGTTACAGGTTGAAATGGCTTCGAGGGACGAAAATGACAAGTGTAAGAATATATGTAAACGACAAGACCAGATAAGCCGTGAGTCATTGCGATGACAAGAACGGAACTGTGAGTCAATACATATATATACACACTATGATACGACAATACCAGATAAGCCGTGAGTCTATAATAGACAAGAACGGAGCTGTGAGTCAAACTTTTATGACAAGACCGGAACCAGCCGTGAGTCTAGGCAACAGCGGGATTTTCCTGTGAGCCACATATTTCAGGCAACAGTGGGCTAACCCGTGAGCCATAGTTATTCTGATGAGTCAAACCTTTATATAGACAACAGCGGGCTAACCCGTGAGTCTAGGCAACAGCGGGCTAACCCGTGAGCCATGGTTTACTTTGATGAGCCAGACTTATATAGACAACAGCGGGCTAACCCGTGAGTCTAGGCAACAGCGGGCTAACCCGTGAGCCATATTTGATCGTGAAAGAAACTGATAACAGAATGGTGCGGCCTCTCGTGGCTATGATATTGGATGCTATATCCAACTGGTGCGGCCTATATGGCTACGATACGATTATACGGAAATGGTACAGCCCTATGGCTACGATAACGGGTTGTTGAACCCAGACAGGTACGGTCTTCGGACTATGAATTATATGCTGAAAAAGATTTGATGCGGCTTGTATAGCCATGATATTGATGCAGTCTACTGTGACTAAGAAACATGGGACAGAAAAGATTAGATATGATTATATGTGCAAATAACTGACGTGGCTTGTTAATTACAGGTTACTATGATTCAGCCTATAAGGCTATATGATTAGGATGTGAAATCCTAGAATATATGCGGTCAGCCAGTAAGGCTAGGATTCTAGATTCGATATCCAGACAATTATATTATTGTATTTTGATACATGTTATTTGCAGACTTGATTACTCACTGAGCTTTGTAGCTCATACCGTTTGTTAATGTCCCTGCAGGTTAGCATGTTCCTGATAGGGGACAAGATAGAGTCCGTGACTCTTGAAGTGGGACTTGTAGATGCTGTCAGTAGCAGCCCGGCTTCAAAGGAGATATTGGTATTATATATTCTCCTTGATACACTTGTACCCGTTTTTGCTAAAATATACCCCTTTATTATGGTTTTATGTATTGAAACCTATGTTTTAAATGAAAAATTTTTCAGGGGTGTTTTGTTTTAAAAGCCGGGTGTTACATCGATGTTGTATGAGTAACTTACGTGGTGTATGCGTTTGAGTGTCTTCTGAGATAGTGAAAGTTAGTTTGTTATCCATGGGGCTTGGTAATGTATTCCTAAGGTGAATATCTAGAGTTTGCGGGTCGGCATAGTTTAGGCGCTTGGCGGTCAGTGTGGTTCGCGAGCATCAAGGTGTGGATTTTGGTATGAAGGAGTCGTCGTTGGGTGTTCGTGATCTTTATTTTGAGGATGGGTAGTGAGATCTTTCTGGCTTCAGAAATTCGGGCATGTAATGATTTTAATGACCATGGATTGGTTTGAGGTTTTGGCGCACGGTTAGGGTATGTAAGGAAAGGATTTCAGGGACAAAATCTCATTAAGTGGAGAAGAGTTGTAAAACCCTATTCCTAGAATTTTCATGTTGGGATTTGAAAGGAGTTAAGTATCAAGAAAAGTGGAAAATGCCATGTTAGCGATGCTATGCTTGTGCATAGCGACGCTAACTTCTCCAATAGCGGCGCTATCTGTAATCCATAGTGGTGCTAAGGTGGGTCTAGAAGTGGGTTCGCATGATGCATAGTTAGCGACGCTAACTTATGTTTTTGGGTCAAAGCCCTAGATTCTGAGCTATGTGTCATATATAAAGCAAGGAAATCCTAGGGCAGCAGCAAAACATCATTTCTCAGCCTCCAAATCGTCCCTTTTCCTCTCTAAGCCTCCTTGGATGTGTTTTTGATGTTTTTGGTCTATTTGAAAGGATTTTTGAAGCTTGGATGGTGTTAGAAGGTTAATTGTGATGCTAGAAGTTGTTCCTCTTGGTTGAATCTTTAAAGATCTGCATTTTCTGGACCATTGTGAGTAAAGTTCCCACATTTTTACATTATTAAGGTTCTTTTTGTTATTTAAGTGGGATTTTATGGATTAAAATGGAGTAGTGGTCCCTTTTTAAAGTTTAGAACTTTATGCATTTGAGTCCTCATTTGGAGCCATTAGGTTGGTTTAGAGAGTAAGACAATCTCTCTCTAGTTGTTTTGTTGAGTTTTGGACCATTTTGAACTTGAATCTTGTTCATGAGCTTGTTTGGCTATGCCTGAACGATAAAGTTAGGATTTTTATGGACATAGGAACTGTTTGAAAGGGACCTAGAAGGTTTAAGACCATGACTTATTGGATCAAGAGCTTTTGGAGGATTTTGGTTGAATAGAGGAGTTAGCGGCGCTAACTCTGTAGTTAGCAACACTAACTCAATCATGGTTCGCGATGAAGTTTTGAGATTCTTCATAGTTAGCGACGCTATCTAGGTAAGATAGCGGTGCTAACTGACTGTTAACCGTTGACTTTGACTTTGACCTTTGACCGTTGACTTTTTGACCCGTTTGACTTTTTGTCAAACTTGAGGGTCCGGGGTACCGGTCTTAGAGGTTTATCCTGTTCTAGGTTTAGGAAGCTCTAAGTGAAGTTTATATTTATTAGGAGGTTCGCATTATCGAGATCTGAGGACGCACGAGTGGAGTGTTGTTCAGCTTTTCAGACCAGGTGACTTTTCTCACTATACTATAGGTGATGTTACATACATTGTAGCTTTACTTCATGATATGCAGTGTTGTATGCTAGGGTGTTCGTGCCCTATCTATGTGATTGCGTGACTGAGTAGGGACCCGCCGGGTCGATCTGAATGCTTAGGCTTCTGTGATTGGTATGTATTTAGTATCGATACTATTCTAGGAGGGGGTTGTCATGTGATGGCAGATCGGGGTAAGCCCGAGAGCCGAACGGATAGGGGTGAGCCCGAAAGTCCTAGTCGGGGCGGATCTGAGTGAGCCTGAGAGCTAGGTTGTTTGGGGTGAGCCCGGAGACCATGACCCCGAATGATTGTGCTGTATGTGCCGAATCGTGTGGTATTTGAGGAACTCACTAAGCTTTGTACTTACGCTTTCACCCTAACTGTTTACATGTATTTGCTGGATTGGCTTGGAGCACGACGCGACTGTATCGCATCTGAGGTTTTTGCATTCAAGTCTTCCGCTCGATAATGTTTATAAATGTTTTGATAAATTCGATTTTATATGTTTTAAATATGAAGTTTACATTAAATGGTTCCTATTTTATGAACCGTTTTATATATTTGATCCGTTTTTAAAACGAAAATTTTACTCTAGATTTTGGGGCGTTACAACAGTTGTTTTAAGCTAAAAAAGGAAAAAAGTTGTGTGCTATTAGACATTTAATATGTACTGCGTTATAAATAAGCATTTTTATCTTGAAGTGTCACCATTTCACTTTAATTTTGCTCTATTTTAAGGAAATTTGGTGGTTTTTGTTCCATTGTTACAAAAATTATATATCTATTTAATTGGCGTGAATTTTGGCATTTGGTGTACATTTTTTTTTCCGGAATGTGACACGTTTATGGATCCGATTTGATGTTTGTCGGATCCTTGTGGATCCGTTATCGCATCTTTCTGCATATAGTGTCTTCTCCACCGCTAAACCGACACCCACACTTCGTCTTCATCTTCTTTCTTACTCTCCACCGCTCACGTTGTTCTTCTCCGGCGTCGTCCCCAAATAACCCAGTAAGGGACCACCATCACCACTTGGCTCACTCCAATCGAAACCATCTACGGATACAAAACCACTGCAATCGAAGCCATCTACGAATACAAATGTTTGGTTTACTGCAATCGACGCGATCTCCCCCAAACCCATTATGATTGCAGCTGAAGGGGAGAATTTGGTGAATGGAGAAACCGATCGCTTTCTGCACTTGGAGATGTTATTTCCGCTTTAGCAACTAAGAGTCCGCACATGCCCTTTAGGTACTGAAATTTCTAGGGTTTTTTCAGATCTAATCTTTTCAGACTGTTAATAGGTTTCCATGAATGGTTTTGTTTACAGAAACTCGAGGCTCACTCACTTGCTACAAGACGCTTTAGGTAGCGACTCGTAGACGCTAATGTTATTCAATTGCTGCTACATTCTGTTTTCGCAACTTCAAGTATGTTACTTAAATTATAAGTTGTAATTTACCGCCGTGATGTTTGATTGTACGTATATTCTGTTTCTTTTCAGTAAACTGTGTGATTTATAAAACCACAGCCAAAGCGAAAGACCTCATGGTCGCCCATAAGATAAAACCGGGAGGTGGTCGGCGGTACAGTCGGCGGGGACGGCGGTACAGTCGGCGGTAGTCTGTACTCTGTGAACTCACTCAGAAACGAGTCGGTTAGTTGATGAGGCCCGTTCTGCTGTTGACGTTGTGCACTATCGCAGAATCACCGGTTCTTGGAGGGTTACTAAACCTCCGGTGAGATCCTCCTTTGCTCAAAATCTACCTACTCCGATCATCGCCGTCCGGATTCCTGCTTCCCCATAGCAATGACATTTAGCATCTACGCTTCAGTTCGACATGGTCAGTCCCTCCCTCTTTTCTCTTCCATTTTCTCTTTTTCTATCTAACAAA
The DNA here is from genome assembly GCA_023525715.1 of Cichorium intybus. NCBI lineage: Eukaryota > Viridiplantae > Streptophyta > Magnoliopsida > Asterales > Asteraceae > Cichorium > Cichorium intybus. Next base: position 62,076,466 of record CM042013.1, read on the forward strand.
CAAATTCAAACTTTGATGCATATACGAATGATGAAGAAGCGTCACCAAATAAGCTGCAACTCTATTCATTTTTCATGAGCAGTTGCTCTTTGAATTTGTTGTTTGTGGGTTTTAAACAGGACTCGATTATGAGTATAAAGGCATTAATCTGTTTAAAAACAAACAGCAAAGTCGTTGTAACCAACTTATTTCTTTCAATTTAAAAGTCTTGATCTGAATGAGTGATCAAATGTCTGAGTTATCTCACACAAAGTAGTTGAGACCGGTGGATTGAAAAAAAGTCTCACTCAATTAATTTTTTATTTAACTTTTTCTATTATATTACAAAGAAAAACTTAGGGCGTGTTTGACAAAAACCAGTATAATTTTTCTAAACAGTAGCGCAAAATAAAAGAAAGTCTGTCAATATGCTAGAAAACACAATATGAACACTTGTATTCAGATAATTGGTGCGCCGAGTGTTCAGGAATCAAAAAGCATGATTAAAGGTAACCTAATTTCTGCACTTACTTACGTTTATTCGTTGTCAGAGAAGGAGCAAATCTGAAGAAAATGGCTCCGGTCAGATTGTGTTCGGTACGATTTCTATCTATATCGATGTTCATATATGCTGCCTCCTTTCCGGGATAACTGTAGTCGTTTATTCTGGTCAAGCTGTGTAATTCATCCCTGATTAGGGTTTAGCTTTTATTTTGGAAATATAAATTATATGTTGTACATTTATGGAATTAAACAGATAATGTTGTCATCGAAATCCTATTAATTATCGTGCTCCTGAACTTTGTGGTTTCTTTTTCTTAAAAGTAAGCATGACCCATATAATATTTGCTGAGATGCTAACAGGGAAGCCATTGTTTCCTGCAATTTATAGAGGAAAATTTCTTTTTGTTCTTTTCTCCCTTGAGCGGTTAGGCTATATTGCTTGAACAACTCCTAGAAGGTGATTGATTACATAGATAGGTAAAACAGTGTTCGTACATTATGATTATAGGTTAAACATAAAGTACATTGTTCTTTAAGTTTCTATTATTAATATTTTAAAAATTACAGTGATTTATCTCTGATTCTTTTTTAGTGCAGCTAATTTAAAAAGGTCGATTCTTTGTTTATTGAATTTCAAGATGCCCTCAATGTAGTAGCATTTTCTTTTTGTATAGCTTCTCAGTTATGATTCTATGGTATTTTAAATTCTAAAATTAATTGTTATACCCTCTATTTCATCTGAAAGTGCAGTTTGGTACCATATTTCCATCACTGTCATGTACACATGTACAGTACTCAGTCTTGATGCTATGGATATCATTGGAGAAGCACATCTTGACATTGTATGTAATTGCATATTATCTCTTTGTTTTTTTGTAGTATCGATTTATCAAACCTACAAACATAATTGTGACATTAACTGTTATACATACTTTTAGAAACATGCATCTATAAAAAGAGACTTGATACTTATGGTAATGTCATAAAATGAAGACAAGATGGTATTGGAACTCCCAAGATTAGTTACAAAATTTTCTACTTCTTTAAACTTTTAAAAATACCAAAATTTTCTTACAAATGTTTCATGGTTTTACATTTATTCAGAGCAACAGATCGAAAGGCCTTTGCAAAAACATGGTGGTAGGCTCGAGCATAATCAGACATATTGTGGTTCATGTTTTGGTGCTGAATCGGTATTTTTTTTTTAACTATGCAACGATTTTTAGCCACAAACTCACTCTCAGGCTTGAACAATTTGTTGCACTCGCTGTTTTTCAGGTATGTCTCTTTATATTCGTTCTCTGTAATTTCGATACTTTGATGTACCTAAAACCATACAGTACCCCCCACCCCACCCCACCCATCTTTCTTCATACCCTTTTTTAGTTCCAGATTTTCTTGATTTCCCCGCTTGAAGGTGAAACCGTTGAGCCTGATAATGATCGTCCACAAATGTCTTAGTTTCTTTTTAATTCCCTTTGTTGAGTTTTAATTGACGAATTTTGTTTAACATTAAACATGTAAACATTTTAGATGGGAGATTCTTCTGTTTAGGTGTCTGATGAAAATGGTGAGGCTTCCCAAGAAGCAAAAGCTAAGTACATGGAAGCAATTACCAGAGGTATGTTCATATCCCTTCTTCTTTATATACAAATTGTAGCCCTATTTTATCACAACCATCAGATCTAATATCAAACTTATTAGTTTATTCGAAATTGCATTAATTCTTACGTTGTACTTTGTGACAAAAAGGTAACCTAGAGGAAGTTATCGAGCATCTAACCGATGCTATTCTGTTAAACCCTGCTTCAGCTATCATATATGCAACCAGAGGTAAAATGGAGTTTTGAATGTATTCATCTTTTATAATGTCTTAGAAACAATCATACAGCCACGATTTATATCAAAATGAAAAAACCAAATGCTGCCATTCGGGATGCGGATGCTGCTCTGTAGGTATAAATATAATTTTCTTTTCTTTTCTTGGGAAATTAATTTGTATTTGTAAATTATAATTTACAACTTTGATTCTTGATTTGACAATGTTTGTTTGATTTGCAGATAAATCCAGATTCTGCTAAAGGCTACAAATCACGTGGGATTGCACAGTCAATGCTTGGTGGAAGAGGCTGCAAAGGATCTTCATGTTGCACCAAAGCTTGATTATGATGAGGAAATAAAATCTGTTCTCAAGAAGGTAAATCTTTGAAAAAGTTATTTGTTTTATTTTATTTTATTTGAATATAAATTATTTGGTGATTTTAGGTTGAACCGAATGCACATAAAATTTAGGAACACTGTAGGAAATATGATAAGTTGAGGAAAGAGAGAAAAGACAGAAAATCAGAACGTCAGAGGCAACGGCGACGGGCTGAAGCCAAGGTCAACTGCTGTTGTTTTCTGTTAGAGTAAATTACATTTTTGGTCCCAGAGTGTTGCTGATTTTTTCAATTTTGTTCCCAAAAATGTAGTCATTTTACTTTGAACATGGACCAAAATGTTACGAAAACTTTAAAGGGAATAGTTGCGACAAAACGTTTTGGGACCAAAACTAAAAAAATCCACTGTTTTCAGGGACCAAAAAGGTCATTTATTTGATTTGTCATTTCTTTTTGGAGTAAATTACAAGAATGGCTCCTGTGTATTGCTATTTTTATCAGTTGTGGCCCGAAAAAGTTCTCTATTGCAATGTTGGTACCAAAAATTTCTCTTGCAATTTGGTCCTTATTTGATGCCTAAATATAATAATGATAAAACAGTAAATCGATTGACAAATAGTTATAAAATGTCCAAAAATGGTAGTATAGTCATTTTCAAAAACGTAGAAAATATCCTCAATTAACGACCACGCTTATTCAATTTTTGGACTCGGTTGCTCTGATTCTAAAGTTGCTTTCTTTAAATCATTTGTTGGGTATTTATATATATGAAGTTTTGGAACAATGGTAGATGAAAACCACAAGAGGACCAAGGTTTGATTCTTTCGACATTTGAATTTTTTTTAATTATTTGTCTGAATTATCCACATGCCGACTTTAATAGCGATTAATTGAAGGTTTCTTGGCCTAAAACACTCAAGAGATGGTTCGTGTTAAGAGTAAAGCAGAAGATTTCCATGCTGATAATTTTGTTTCCGGAGATGATTTGCGATTCTGTTCATGATATATCCATAATTTTTGGTTTTTAATTTATTTATATACCAGGAACACTAATTGACTTGCTGATTTATGGTGATTATGCAACGATTGATATTCATAATATAAGTTTGAGCTATTTGAAAAGGAATTTGGTGGAGGATTTGCTTGATGATATGGAAACATTTCGTGAAAAAGATTGTTGGAACTTTTGTTAGGATAAGAATTCCGGGAGCTAATCAGAAGCAGGATATATATAGATTGGTTATAGATTGGTTCAAGTTACAGGTATTTTGGTTAAATTTAAAGTTTTTGATAGAAAGTTATTGGGTTAAATGCAAGAAATAGCAACCTACTTTCAATAATTTGGTTGTTATAGCATCCTACTTTCATTTCTTATGTATTAGGACACTATATTTTGAAAGTATATTGTGTTTGTGAGAAAATATTGGAAGTAGAATGCATTAATAAGAAAAAAAAGTTGAAGTACGATGTTGTAATAGATATGATACACATATGTTGCTATTTCTTGCATTTGGCCCAAATTTTTTTCGGGAAGACATCGAGAATTAAAACAACTATATGTAATCATGTAACTTCACAGAATTAAAACAACTATATGTAATCATGTAACATGTTTTATTTACCTAATTATAGCATTGTACTTTTATTTTTTTCCTTTTTATTAGTAGTATTTATAAGTTATTTTAATTGTGAATCAGGTAAGCCATTTAGCTGCTGATGGGTTGTTCCCAGAATGGAAAATTTGGACTCATTTTCTTGATAAAAGTACTAAAGGTCTTCGATTAGATTGTCTTTCGATTAGATGGTCTTTTTTCTTTTTCCACTTCATATAATGTGGTAGCTGGTTTATCCGGACTCGTGCTCCATCAATCTGAAACCCGTGCAGAGCACGGACTCCCGCTAGTTTATACTATTAGTTGTCGTGGTGCTAGTGTGAGCATATAACATGCCACGGTTATTAAAACAATTTCATTATATAATATTCAATTTTGTTTCGATGTTATAGCATTTAATGGCCAATGGCACCATCCACTAATCAAATTTCACAATTGTTTCGTTGTTGTAAGATTTTATGTATTGATATAAGTACAGATATTGACATTCGTTGTAGCGACTTTAACAAGTAACCAAATTTCAAAATTTGTTATTTATCCAAAATGGTGGAAGGCGTCTATTTTGATTGTTATGAATTTGACATTGCTAATAATTCGTATCAGATAAGTTATTTATCGAGTAGTAAACAACTTCATAATACTTCACTCATTGATTTGTTGCTCCATTATAATATTTAGTAATCGTGTCCCAAAACTAAAAAATATCGGGTCTTTTAAAAATTATGATAAAATTATTATGTATATAGTTATAAAAATATAAAACAATAAACATATCATATACCAGTTACAAATTTAATATCCAACTAGTGTTTGGACCGTCTGTGCGATGCTGCGGAAGCCCTGTATATTGAAAAACGCAGCTCAACAGAAAAACAAATTATATAAGGGAAGAAGAACGTAACTTTTAAATATAATAAGGGACCGGAATCGTAACTTACGAAATATCAGTAACATAACTTTATAATAAATAAGGACGAAATAATTAATTCGAAATTAGTTGAGGGGAAAAAATGTAAATATAAAAGTTTATTATAAGAAAAATCAAAAGTGTTATTTCCAAATAGAAGCTTATTTTGTATTTTGTATCAAATGCTTTAACAATTATACTATGATCTGAATTTAGTATTTTTTATTCTGAAAAAGTGAAACCAAATAAACAGTGTAAAGTCCTCACATACACGATTTGCAAATTAATATATATATATATATATATATATATATATATATATATATATATATATATATATATATATATATATATATATAATATCGAACATCAAAATAAAAAGTTAATAATTATTCAAAAATATCATTAAATAATATGTATAATAACTAAAATAATTTAAAATATTATTAAATAAAATGACCTAGTTATATAAAACATGGAAATGAAAAAAAAATATTTAATAAAATATGATATCATGGAACAAAAAACAACCGGTTCAACTATAAAAAAAACATTATATTGGATTTTTTAAATTTTAATATTAAAAAAATATTTTATTTAAGATCTCTTTTTATGTTGATTAATATTGGGTTAATAACATAAAAGTCACTGTAGTTTGGCCAAAATTCCAATATAACCACTATATTTCTTTTTGTTCCATAAAAACCACTCATACTTTCAAAAAAATCCATATTGACCATTACTTGTTTTATTTTATAACTTTTAAGAATTATTTTTATCAAAAGATTATGTGAAAAGTTTCATATCGACATTTGAAGCAAATATTGGAACTTCATTGCTGCGAAAATGATATATACAGTTGTCTACAAGTGATTTTTGTTTTTGTAGGTGCAGCTATTCGGCCATGTTGTGAATGCATTGGGTGTCCAAGTGAATCCACTAAATTTTGTATGCGACAGGGGTAAGGAGTGTTCCGAGTCGGCAAAATACAATCATGACTTTTATTTGTTATAGTGGTCGCAATTAATCTTTTTGAAAATATGAGTGATTTTTACGAATATTTTTGAAAGTATAAATGATTTTTTTAAAACAAAAAAAATTGTGTTTAAATTGGATTTTTGACCAAACTACATGGTTTTTATGTTATTATCTCATTCATATTTTTATTTTTTGTAATGTCACAATTGTTTTATATTTAATTGTTTTAACTTTTAAGTTCCGGTTTCAGGAAGTTTTATGGACAAAAATACCCTTCGCGTTTTGCCCCACCACCACCTCCATTCACATGCACCATCTTCGACTTCCAGCCATTTCCGACCTTCATCTATACCTCAGTACCTCAACTGCACATCTCCCCCAACGAATCCAAACCTCACCATCTCCGACGACCGATCAATTCCAACGTTCATCTGCCGTCGCAAAATCCATCCCCTGTGCACCTCACACCTCACCTGTCCAACCTCCAACCCATGTTCTCGACTTTTAAGGTAAAAAACGCAGGTCTGCGTCTCCAACAATGCTTTCACCTTTTCCAGCTTCTTCTTTCTTGAACACCCATATCGTTATCGTTCACAAAGGTAACCAAAACCTCCTTAAATTTCATCTATTTCCAAACTGATTTTTGTGTAATTTGGGTTAATCTGACGACCCTTTTCCTGTTCCTGAAAAGTGCTTTCTTAGTTTTCTAGATTCATGTAGTTTCTTTTGTTTAATCTGAGTGTATATTATTAGGTCGATAGTTTATCCTTAACCTTTAATTTTAGTAGGGTTTTGTTTAATTCTGAATTGGAGCTTCTTTCTGAATGTTTGAAGGTTTTCCAAAATGGAAGAATTGAAGCTTTATTCTTTCCGCGAGTTCAATTTGATGCTGAATTTGTGTGTTCGAAGGCATACCAAAACACATTATTCAGATTTGTATTTCTTTTTGCCTCAACGACTTCCTAATAGATAACAAGTTTTACAATTAAGGGAAGGAAAAGGAAGAGAAAAAGAATTAATTAGTTGTGTTTTCGAGTTTTGGAGGGAAAGGAAAGTAAAAGGGAATGAAAGTTATGTTCTAAAGTTGGAAAGGAAAGTAAAGGATAATGACATTTTTACCTTTTTCCTCTCAGGATTACAGAGCTTCAAAATGAAGGGTTAAATGCATGAAATAGCAAACTACTTTCATTGATTTGTCTATTATAGCATCCTACTTTCATTTCATGTTTATAAAGTTTCAAAATGAGTAAATTAAACATCTGTTGCTTTAAAATTCAAGAAAAACAAGAATTCTTTTGCCATTTAAAGATCCAAACTTGGTTTATCAGCAAAAAACTACAAAAATTATCAAAGAAATATTGCAAGAACAAATAGTAGCGACTGTGGGAAAGGAAAAAAGAAATACCCATTTCAATCATTACTTTGTTGGAATTTTCTTGAATTTGCCTTATCGTTACCTTTTGGATGCCAAATTCTTTAATTTATTTTAAATAAAAAATAAAAGAATGTATCATCTCTGTTGCATGACATTAAATTCTTTTATCTGTGCTACAAAAAGATTCTTTTATATGATAAATTCTTTTATATGTGCTACAAAAAGATCGATATACTCCAAGATTTTACTAATTATTTGTTGCTGGCTATCTAACTGTTAAATCCATAAAAATACTTTGGTAACTAACTATTTGTTGACTGATTAAATACATAAATCGTCCCATTGGTTTATCACTTTCTATGGATATGGCCCAGTAGCTTCATTTTTTGTATTTTCTGTCCCGAAAACAACGTTTAGTATAAAATGATAAAACACAGGGATGATTTTTGTAATTTAGTCTTCTTTTTTTCTTCGTTTTAATAACTTTGATGTACATGTCAATTTCTTTTGACAGATTCTATGCAATGGTCCCTGTACTTGTCTGCAGATATCTCTGATTTCAGAATATCATATTTGACAAACTCTTAAAGGTTAAATCCAAGAAATAGCAACGTACTTTGAGTTATTCATATATTATGGCATCATACTTCCAATTTCTTCCTGTTACAGCATTGTACTTTAGAAAATTTACCCAATGTCATCTAAATACAAAGCAATTTCTACTGCTATAATTGGATAACTTTTTGTAAAGTATGATGTCCTAATAAGAAAAAATTTGAAAGTACAATGCTATATAATTGGATAAGTTTTTTGTACTTTGAAAAATCTACCCCATTATAGTAATGTCATCTAAATACAAGAAATTTTCACTACTGTAATTGGATATAGATCTTTTCAAACTATGACAAAAAATTTGAAAGTACACTGCTATATATAGTTTGCTGGGTCTTCTAAACTACAATGCCCTTAAGAAAAAAAAATGAAAGTACAATGTTGTGGGAAAAAGAAACAAAATGAAGATGCTATAATACACAACTAAGTAAAAGTAAGTTGTTATTTCTTGCATTCAGCCCGACTCTTAGTTACATTATTGTCCCTTAAAATACATTCGAATGATATACAACTTGTTAATGTTAACTACAGGTTTTAGGAATCAGATGGTCAAGTGTATTCTATGTTGAGAGTATGGAAATGATATACAACTTGTTAATGTTACACAAGGCTGATCAATTTTTCGTTCAATGGCCACAATTGCAGCATAAATATTCCTGAGCTCATAAAGTGGGCCATCTCATGTAGTTTTTTCAGTCTTTTTGATTTTTGGTTATATAGTGTAAACATTTGATGATGTAATCGATTTAATATTGATGTGGTAAAGGAAGAATGAAATTAGTTAGCACCATTTAGGCCCCTTTGTGCAGTAGACTAGACTGATATCGTTGGGAAATATTGTAATTTTTTGTCCCACCTAGTTAGTTTCATATTTTTTTTCTTCCTTTTTCGTCCCTAAAAATACGTTTGCTAACACTTATAGCCTCTGGGCCTACTAACTAGACTGGCCAACTGTTGAATCCCTAAAAATGACTATATCTGTAAAAAGTGTGAAATTATTGGCCATATCCATAAAATATGATAAACCATAGGAATGTTTTTGTAATGTAATCTTCTTTGTTTCTTCCTTCTATAGCTTTGATGTACATATCAGTTTCTTAATAACAGATTCTGTGCAATAGCCTGAGAACTTGTGTGCCTATATGTGTGATTGCATTTGTTTTCAAGATCTGAATATTTAAGAATATCATATTTGACAAACTATTTTTGTCTGTGCAAAAGACATTAACGCCCTCATCATCTGCATTTAGGCCAATTAGATGGTCATTTCTTACTTGCTTCTTCTTTTACTTGCTTTAGAGAAGCTCCAATGCCAATTTCTTGCGGATCATGTAATGGGAATGGTATGTCAGGTTTGACCCAAGCGGGGAGTGGCACTCCTCTAATTAACTATCCGTTGAAAAAGGAAATAATTTAACATAAAAAGGGTATGTGTCTGTTGTAATCAATTTCAACAGAATCAATAAGCGTTATAGAAAACATATGTGGTAACCAGCAACACGGAAACATAGACATGAAATTCGGGGCTTTTATAACCAAAAAGAGCAGCAAGGAAATGGACAAACTTGTGGCCAACACAATTTAGTTTCCTAGTTGTAACTTACAATTTCATCTTATTGAACAAACAGTGGCAAAACATCGCGCCATGACTACAAGCAGCAAAACAACATGTACATTATGTGGTGTATTCATTAGCAACAAGTACCAACCACTATCAACAAAACTTTTAAAAGCCACATCACATTTAAGCATTCTTAAATCATTCAGTAAGCCCCTAACAAGGACACAAAATAATTATTTTCACACGATGCGTGTTTCATTATTCAGAAAAAGCAATGGAAAGACGGTGCCTCGAGCTGCCAATATTGAAAATTTTAAAACAATTTACCAACCCATGAGCATATGTCGAGTTCTCCATGTACCATAGATATGCATAATGCATCTAGATATTGATAAAAATGCCATCCAAAGGCATGTAAAATGCCAAAAAGATAAACCCAACAAAATCAAAACAGTAATTCAACGTTTAGAATTACTATAAAGCCACTGAAGCAAACATGGAAGAATGACAAGAAATGAAACACGATACACATTATCAACATCTAAGAAGCAAAATCCCACCAAAATCAAAACCTATTTCCATGGTGTCTTAGAATACAATATTGCACAAGAAAAAATCGACAATGCTAAACTTCAACTATCAAACTATGTTAAGTCATGTCATTTTAACTGTATCCACTTCATATTTATAATGGCCATTGAATGTCATCTTAGTTGTGCCTTGTCAGCAAAACAAATAAGGGCATGACGTGTACATCAGACAGACAGTTATCCATTGCTATAATGGGTAGATTTTTCAAAATACAATACCCTTATAGGATATTATTTGGAAGTACAATGCTATAAAAAGAAGAAATAGAAGTATAATGTTATAATAAAGAAAAATACAATGTATATTGCTATTTCTTGCATTTAACCCATAGTAGATAAAAGTGACACTAAAAGACAATTACCAAGAGTGAGATCTTTTTTTTATGAACAACTAACTCTATTCAAAAGAGGCCAGCAAGAGCATAAATCGATGAGATCTCTTACCAATTATGTGATTCCATGAATTTTAATAACCAAATGCATCTTCTTCTGGAAAATTAGGATTTAACTCACTAAGTTGCAGTAGCATTAGGTTAACAGAATACATTCAACTTCAACTTAGACAGTCATGTAGTCTCTCTTTCTCAAGCATTTTCATGTGAAGGACAAGACCTTGAAGATTCCCCCTTACCCTATGAAGTAAGAAATTTATAAAATTTACATAAGTATACAGAGATATAATGCAAAATGCTATGAAAACAGATAGTTACTTGGAAGTACATATATCTCTTCCATAATCTTGAAGCAAATTATGCATTTGTAACATGTTGTTTGGTCCTATACTAGGAAGGCATCTATCTACTAATAAGACTCATTAAAAAAAAGTAACATGCTTAAAGAATTCCTTATCTATCAAAGATGAAGAATCAATAATATCGGTTTCAATTACTTTTATTAGTTTATATGTCATGCTTGCATATGACATTGGTGACTCGATCCTAGTGATATCGACACAGTGATAATTACATAAAATATGCATAGAAATTCGTAATAGTACGCAATGATTCCAAAATTACAGGACAATGCTTTTATAAGGACAATTTTATCGTGGTAGGTATGACCAAATTTTTAATATTCGAAATTAACTAAAAACAAGTGACAATAATTTTCTAAGATATCATGTATTTGACACAGAATCAACAAAAATAAATAAAAACCAAAATCTTGATAACAACCAAAAACACCGACTTCAGAGCCATAAACGTAGGGATTAGGGCTCAGAAGTTCGCAAAAAAGTTAGGTCTGTTTATAATTGGAGCGCTTTCCCTTGCATTTCCTATGCTCCTACTCAGCTATAAAATATTCTACAGTTGCTTGACATGAACCTCACGAGTAAGTATGAGAGCTTTGCATGTAAATAGTTAGAAAACATTAGATCAATCAAGAAATGATTAATGATACATATTTGGATGTGTACATATTGTATTCATGTGATGAGAGACAGATTTAGGTGTCAAAGGGTATACCTCATGTGCGCTACCAATTGTGCCACGATTTCTTTGAGAAAAAGCTCTAAACCAAAACTCTTCCTTTTGCACTGAAACCAGAAAAAAAAGTTATGTGATAATCACTATTCACACACATCCACTTGGACAAAAGTAATTTTATTGTATTCGGTCTCTGACATATTTATGTGATCCAAACACATCAAAAGACTAACTGATGTAACAAATCAACCCATTTAAATAGATCTATACTTGGGTCGACCCATTTAAAACAAACTCTTATTTTAGAGGTAAAACAAAATAATAAAATAAACGGGTGGATTTGGGTCATCTTATCCATGTATTTAAGAAGAATTAGGTTATGATTCATCTATTAAAATAAATGGGTCATCATCCATCTATTTAAAAAGTTGGGTCATGGATGAGATCATTATACATAAAACATGACGATAAAATAAACTTATTGTAGAAATTGGGGCATGGGTTAGGTCATGATACATAAGACAAGTCAATATAATATTTAACAAAATGAAATGAACCTTGAAAGTCGGGGCCTTCTGTAACGAATTTGCGATGATACGGAGACAATGTAATGCCAATACTAGAAAAATGGTCGTTGTTTAGGATGTATTCTCCTGTAGTTGTTTGAAAAGGAGAGAGATCTCCACCAATTATGTGATTCCATGACTTGTAATAACCCAACACATCTTCTTCATCATCATCATCATCATACACAAGACTCACCCCACACTCCTTTACAAGTTCTTTATACCGAGGTGTAACAACAATGGTAACATGGTCACCACCTTCCATCTCATTCATCCCAAACATCCAATGACTTAAAATCGTGTAAAACTTTTCACTTACGTTAAATATGTCCCAGTAACGTTCGTATATCCACATGCGATTTTTTGTTATATTACTAATTGTGATCATCGGCGAAAGAGGGAAATGACCATGTGGAAATGGTAAGCTCTCCGTAGGAGATTGCAACTTCTGCACAGAGTAGCAGAAGTTGAGTCTTGTAAGGTTGAGTGGATATGAAGGGATAGTAAATGATATTGATGGCCCCATGCTTCTATGCCTAAACCAACTCGGTATCTCCTCCGCCTCATACATTGTGCTGAATATTCCAAATTCATAACACATCTGCCAAATACAAGCACCTCAATTAACCACCATATTAATCATATTATATGTATTCAAATAAAGACAAATAGTTAACTACACAAAACCTGTATTTCAGATTCCGAAGAATCAGTTCCCACACGCCTCCTGTTAGGGAAGTTTAAATTAGTCCAACCCAAGCTACGTAATACCTTTTCCTCAAAACCCAGCATTGCTTGGATTTTCATAATGCCTTCAACTTCATACGGTCTACATGTGAAAGATATCAAGTCTGGAAGTAACTTGAGTGGGGACATTTCTGGATCAAATATGACTTTTTCTAGAGAACGCCCATGACATGAATAGAGCAGCAACTTTCTTAGTGTATGTGGAGGATACTCGACTGACTTCAAATTTTTACAGTTCCTCAAACCAAGTATTTCAAGCCTAGGAAGAGTTCTCACACAATTGGGCATTGATTCAATAGGATTGCCATCTAAATATAAATGCTTTAACATGGATAGGCAACTGAAGTCGATGGGAAAGGATTCATTGGACAATTTATTATTTGCAAGTGATAAAGTTACTAAAGACCTCGGTAAAGACATTGCAAAGGACTTCAAATCAATTGGTATAACACTCACAAAGGCAAAGGAAGAGGTTCTTCTGTTTATGCACATTTCCAGTGAACACATATCCCTATTCTTGATTCGAGAATCACTCAGCTTACAACCATCTAGTAGTATTGTTTTAACATTCTTTAACATGCCTATGTTTCTTGGAAGTTTTTCAAGTTTATCGCAGTAGCTCAAATCGATGAGGACAAGTTCAACACATTGCTCAATTGATTCACTAACCTCACGCAAACTAGTGCAATTTCGAACTACTAACCTCTCAAGTGCAGGGAGTTGGTCAAAGTCATCAAGACAACAAACTTGTTTACAAAAACTTAAATTAAGAGTCTTTAATGATCCAAGCAACCTTTTGTATTTTAAGCACGATCCATCCAACTGTGGAAATGGAAATAAGTTAGAATAGTATTGAATTCCATTAACTCGCATGGCTGAATAATAGATAAAGATAATTTTACCTTTTGCCTTTTCTCAAGTCGTTGTAGATTACTATATCAACCTACAAATGATTCAATATTACTATATGACAAGTCAAGAGCAACAACATTCTCCATAGGTAAGTCTGAAGGTATAGACTTTAAACGAAACCCATGCATACACAAGCCTCTTAATTCTCTTGGAAAGTTCTCATAAGACCCATTCATGTGCACATAGTTGAGTTGTAATAGCATAAGATTATCCATGTTATTTAATACTTTAGTTTTCTGATCATATGATGCATCTAACTTCTCTTTCTCAAGCATGCGCATGTCAAGGGCAAGGCCTAGAAGATTTCACTTACCCTAATAAGAAACACAATGCAAATGAAAAAGAAATTAGAAAATATAAAATACTTTGGACATGCAAACTAGTAATGATCATACATGGCCTCTAACCTTTTTTCGTTTTAACACTTTGAATGACTCCTCGTGACACCACATTAGACTTCGCTTCCATGGCTTGTTAGGTGATTCTTGACGTATTATGAATCTTCCCATATCTTGAACCAACTGATGCATCCTCAATTCGTTATTCCCTCCAATACTAACAAGGAATCGATCAACTAGATTCATGATTCCAGATCTTGTGTTAATATTACATGCTTTTAATATTGTTTCAGTAACATCTCTATCTATTCCAACAAAAAACAAGCAATATACTTAAACAAGTCCTTATCGTTGCTGGATGGCAAAGAATCAAAGCTTATTCTCAAGACACTGTTTATACGAGAATCCGTGTCTTTCTTTAGCCCTTCTAGGCACGCTTCCCAATAAGCTATATCTCGATTATATAGTGACTTGCCTAAAGATTTAAGAGCCAACGGATGCCCTTGACAATAGTCCACAAGCTTTTCAGACACCTCTTCGTAACCTACTTTAGGATGGTGGCACATGAATGCATGAAAACAAAAAAGTTGTCTTGATTCAATCCAATTTAATCCATAAAGGAAGTGCTTTACAAGTTTGGGCTTAATGATTGTTTTGAATAGTACACAACTTTCTGTCAAGCATGTGTCCTTTACTGTTATTATAATTTTGCTTCCAGGATGAAAGCCTTTGCTTCCAAGTAATGCATCCATCTGATCAAGACTATCAATATCATCAAGAACTGCAGACACCCTTTTACAGGATACTACATTCTCTATCTTTGAGGTGTATGCCGAAACATCATGAACTTCAATTGAACTTGTTTTTGATGTCACAGTACAATTTCTTTTGTATATCAAGCAACCTATTGAACTTTCCATCACATCTCCTGCTGATATCTTCAATATTGCTGCTTGTGTGGAATCCACAACAATGTAACCCATAGACATATTTGAGAAAAAGCTCTAAACCAAAACCCTTAAGGGTATATGTAATCTACGGTGGATGTCCTTTACAATTTCGTCAATAAACTCCGTCTCTAGCCTGAAACTTGATTTAATATGAACTACATAACACAATCTACAAAACTAACAAACCAGACTTAAAGATTTAATTTATTCAAAGATCCAAATCAAAATTATATTATAGCTTTATTTTTAATTAAGTTATTCACATCAAAACTATATCATATTTGCACTTCACAGGACCATCAAATTTACATATCAATGTAGATTTGCATGTGTATATATCTTCTACTACTTACACGTAAGAGAATTTATTTATTATAAAAAATGCTATGATTTGAAAGTAGTATGGTGTTCAATAGTAGATGCATAGCAAACCATTCAAAATTTGGTTTTTTTAAAAGAAAGCATATTGCAAGAATTGAGTATGGTTTATCTTAATATACTACCTCATGATAGATACTAAATGCACAACAAACAAGTCAACATTATAATAATGGTTAATCTATCTATATGTATTGACTTATGAGATCACAAAGCACGATACTTAGGTTCAATTTTGTGCATCGTCTTTATCCTAATACATGAAATATATGCCTGTTTGATGATATTGAAAAAACTTACTGAAAAGCATATTGATGATATTGAAAAAACTTACTGAAAAGCATAGGGAAAAGATGGTATTGACACTTCATGTGTTACTCAAACAAAAATTGAAGGTGTGTGGAAGTATGAGTAAGAAAGTGGTTACCTTCAGTAAACATCATTTCCTTTTAAATTAGCAACTTTAATAAGTGCTTCATTGTTAGGATCGAGACACTTAGCATACGAACACGAAACTCACACACTCGGCTCACAAATTAAGAACACAAGGATTTTACGTGGTTCGGATTCGGTGTCAATCCTACATCCACGGGCTACAACTAGATTTTATTTGAATGAGGAGATTACAAGAGATACACACTCAATCCTTGCATGTATTGTGTGTTGTGGTTAGGGGTGCAAATGAGCCGAGCCGGCTCGTGAGCTACTCAGGACCGGCTCGATAAAAGCTCGGCTCCAGACCGATTTTAAACGAGCCCGAGCCGAGCTCGAGCTTAAATATAAGGCTCGTTTATTAAACAAGCCCGAGCCGAGCCTTTATCACCAAGCTCGATTAGGCTCGCGAGCCCTAAACAAGCCTATATATAATATAATATTTATTGTGTGTGTGTGTGCGTCCGTCCGTCCGTCCGTCCGTCCGTACGTATAAAGCTCGTAACGAGCCGAGCCCTATATATTTCTTAACGAGCCCGAGCCGAGCTTGGTCGGGCTCGGGCTCGGGCTCGGGCTCAGGCTCGGCTTGTTTGCACCCCTAGTTGTGGTGCATATGTTGTTCTTCAACTAATGGCCTATATATACATGTTTTGAGGTGCACTATTAACAATGGAAACATAAAAAATTTTCCTTCAATAATAGGGGCTGCACCAACTTCTTCACCAAACTTTTTTGACATTACAAACCAAGTGAAAAGTCTTCACTTTCACATAACAATCTACCACTTGAAGATTTTTAACATCTCTCATTAATCTCCAAACATAATAAGTCTTCCAAGCTTTCAGTTCCTAAAAACAAGCTAAAACTTAGTCAAATTTTCCTAGTTGCAACCGCCCCTCTCATCAAATACCAGAAGGACCAGTTAAAGCTTCCCTGAGCCCCAACTGAACACCGGTCATATCAGTTCCTAAAAACAAGCTAAAACTTAGTCAAATTTTCCTAGTTGCAACCGCCCCTCTCATCAAATACCAGAAGGACCAGTTAAAGCTTCCCTGAGCCCCAACTGAACACCGGTCATATCAGACCCGATCATGGTAGAACCAGCCATAGAAACATCCACAATCTCAACCGACTCCCACAAACGCGTACCATCGTTTCCAGAGAATTTCAGTGGATAAACACTCTCCAAAATCAGCAGACTATTCCCAGGAGAGATTTTAACATTCGGCTTTTCAGTCTTACATAGCCATTTCATTTTCGGCCCAGTACCCGGAACACGACCCATGCTCCCACTGTTGCCAAAACCTCTATTTGGTTTAGACTTCCGAATCCGATCAACTGACATCCCCATGGCTCCAGGCTTCAAGTCTGCAGATTGAACCCTCTTAGCTCTACTAGATTCAACGAACCCGACTTTGTCATTCATCTTAACAGGGGGTTACATCCCCAGATGGAACCGGCATCATGTGTAACGACCCTCGTTTGAATCCTTGTTACATAACCTTACCTTCCCAAAGTCGCTTTCTTTAAGATTCTTCATTGCTTCATTGTTGTGGGTAACATGAAATGAAGCACCCGAATCCATAACCCAAGAGTCCACATTACCTTTCACAACGAGTCACAATGCATCATCCTTAGAAACATTCTCAGCACCAGCAATGCTTAGTTCTTTCTTTGGACATTGACTCTTAACATGTCCCACCTCTTGACAGTTCCAGCACTTCACATTCTTCCAAGTTCTAAACGAACTTCTTCCTCGGCTCCCACTGTTCCTGCTATTCCTTCTACCTCTGTCCATATTCAATAACGCAGAAGAAGATGATCCACCTTGATTTTTGCGTATGATATCCTCGCCCAAAACCAAGTCTCTAACTCCTTCAAAAGTCATACAGCTATCTCCAACTGAGCTAGTAACAGTCGTAACTGTTCCGGACCAGCTATTAGCTATTAGGTAGTGAAGCTAGCAGCAGTGCAGCTTGAGTTTCATTATCAAATTTAATTCCCAAAGATGATAATCTGGACATAATTGAATTTAGATTGTTAATGTGAACCGTAACCGAACTTTCCTTATTCATCCTTGTAGTGAACACTCCTTCATCAAGAACACCTTGTTAGCTGCCGACGGCTTCTCATACATATTCGACAGAGCATCCATCATACCACGCGCTGTGGTTTGATTCATGATGTTGAAAGCAACGCTCTTTGACAACGACAATGTAATAACCGCCCTAGCTTTCTTGTTCTTTGAGTTCCAAACATCTTCATCAGCTTTTTCCATTTTCTCCGGCTTGTCCCCAAATACCACATCCAAGTCTTTCTGACATAACAATGCTTCTATTTGCATTTTCCATCAACTAAAATCAGAACCGTCGAACTTCTCGATTATAATCTTGTCTTCAGCCATTACGACAAACAAGAAACAACTCGAGACAATTTGCAATTTTTTCTAAAAGAACATGACCTGTCTTGCAATTTTCTGGAACTTCAGGACCTGTTTTGCAATTTTCGAGAACTTCAGGGACTGTTTTGCAATTTTTTGGAACTTCAGACCTGTTTTGCAATTTTGTGGAACTTCAGGACCTGTTTTGCAATTTTCTGGAACTTCAGGACCTGTTTTGAGTTTTTCAAGATATGCTACAGTACCGCTACAGTGTTGCTATATGACCGCTACAGTGTCGTCTTCTCCGGCGATCTGGTTTCTCCGGTCACTATTCTGGCGAACGTTTGACCAGCGATTTGGAGGTCTTCCGGTGGTCCAAAAAATCCAAAAAATATATTTTCGGAATCGTTGGAACGAGACCTTTCCAACGGTATACACCAAAACTGTTTTTGCTAAAAAACATTTTCGACCAAAAACTAAAAATCACCCTCTGGAGCTAAACCTTAGCTCTGATACCACTTGTTAGGATCGAGATACTTAGCATACGAACACGAAACTTACACACTCAGCTCACAAATTAAGAACACAAGGATTTTACGTGGTTTGGATTCGGTGTCAATCCTACATCCACGAGCTACAACTAGATTTTATTTGAATGAGGAGATTACAAGAGATACACACTCAATCCTTGCATGTATTATGTGTTGTGGTGCATGTTATTCTTCAACTAATGGCCTATATATACATGTTTTGAGGTGCCTATTAACAATGGAAACATAAGAAATTTTCCTTCAATAATAGGGGCTGCACCAACTTCCTCACCAAACTTCTTTGACATTCACCAACCAAGTGAAAAATCTTCACTTTCACATAACATTCATTCCATCTGTCTATCTTTTGAGCCCATTGACTTCTTTTATTTGCTTTTTTCTGTGACTCCATCGTTCGTTTATGTTTAGTCATAGCATCTCAAAAGCTACCTTGTTGCTTCCTAACATGGGTAGGCTCCTCATGGTAAAAGATGGGTATGACAATATGGTCGGATGTCATACGCTGCTCAAGAATCAGCACTAGTTCATCCAAGCACCATGTTGAAGTAGCATAATTCTTGGACAATACAATAATAAAAGCCTGAGATGCCTTAATTGCACTCTCCAAATCTGGTTTCAGATCTTCCCCTGTTCAATCTCTTCATCATCCAAAAAGACAATGATATTAGTATCTATAAGCGCCTTATGAAGGTGATCAGTGAAACTATGACGAGTGTAACACCTCTGAAACTTAAAAATACATCATATTTATGATCATCAATGGAAGAATTATGACTACGAGCTAATGAACTATAACCAAAAGTTGATGAAGAAGATGAAGAAATTTTGAAAATTCAGAGAGAACAACCATTATGAGTTATGTCTTGATGACCCTTCCCCGCCCACCTTTCTCAGTAAGCTCTCAAACTCCTCCACAAGTTATCAATTATGAATGTTGGTTTCACCGACTTTCTTCTTCACTCATGCTTTAAAGCCAAGGTCTCGAACAAAATGCCTCTATACAATAGCAAATTATTAATTACAATATGCAACTTAAATCTCATTAAATAATTTAAACATAAGCTGCTAATTGTTGATGTGTTTGAAATCTAAAGAGAAGTTAAATACTGATAGATCAATGTAACCACAGCCTCGTGGCATTAGCAATTGCTTCACAACTTTTTATATATATATATAGAGAGAGAGAGAGATTTAGGATCAAATTAGAAGGAAAATTTTGGTAGGAAGGGTAAGAAGTGCATAATTGGCATGTTTTTTTGACGAACCAACAAAATGAATAATTAGATTATGCAAAAAAAAACATGATTCACAAAAAAATCCTGGAAAAACACTTTGATGTTTTATTTTTTAGTGAATGAAGTTTTTATTTTTTAGACAATTTTAGTTTAGAGAAAATTACATGTATGGTCCCTGTGGTATGGGGTAACTTGCACATTTGGTCCCTAATTTTTATTTTTAACTCGGACGGTCCCTATCTTTTGATTTTGTTGCGTGTTTGGTCCTTCCAGACATAAAAAGTCTATTTTGCCCTTAACAACCTTCTTCGATGCGTCTTCCTCTCTACTCTCTCTTGTCGGAGCCGTCGCCGGAGTTGGTCACTCCTCGTTACCAGAAAGCTCCAACCCCGGTATCCTTCAATATCGACTCCCTCATTCCATCCTTAAAGCCACCATGTTCTTTTACTCCTCTCAACATCGAACATAAAATTTGTGCCCTAGATCTTGTTGCCTTCTTCATCACAATCGGTGTAATCAAATCGAGTTCACTGTGGCTGATTTCTCAAAGCCATTGGAGGATTTGATTTCTCTCGGTCGCCGGAGGATTCGAGTCGAGTGGCCAGATCCGCAACCTAGCTCCGACCCCTAAACGTCGAATCAATTCAACTGGAAGAGACGAACTTGTCGAGTGGCTGATCTCCTCCTCCATCATGGCGTTGCAGATGGAAGATGCACTAGAAGTATTATGGTTTCAAAGGCTGCGATGGAACAGATCCATTCCCGATCCCCTCCTCTATCACCGTTATACAAAGCAACGACAGAAGTAATTCTAATCCTGATGATATCGAGAGTTGAGGATTTTGAGTTGAGATACCTTCAGGATCCCCCCAACAATTGACTAGTTTCTAGGTTTGTTTGATTTGTAAATTTGTTTGCATAACGATTTCTTGATTGTTAGTGTTCAGTTTCTAGAATGAATTTCTAGGTTTGATTTATGTTTTTGATTTGTGGATCATACCTTTTTTTTTTTTTTTTGGTAACCGAGGACCCCACCCGACCCATCCTTTGGATGACCCTGATGAGGCAACCTCGGGGCCCACGCACACCTGGCAGCAGGGTGGTCCAGGTCAATCACCTACGGGGGTAGAGAGGTGGCCAGTGGCCATCCCCTGATTGAAACCTAACACTCCCTATGGGGAAAGGGAGGGAGTGAGATTAGAACTTGGAACCTCTTTATGGGGGAAGAGAAAGAGTCCTAATTTTGAATTGGCGGAGCAATCAACTGAGGGTCAATTTTTGATTTCATCTGCGGTTCAACAATTACATGTGAGAGAGAGAGAGAGAGAGAGAAAGAGATAGAGAGGTTGATACGTGGGGGTGGGGTGGGGTGGGGATATTTGTGATTTATTTCTTTTTTTTTGTAATTAAAAATAATAAATAATGCAATAAAAATTATAAAAAGAAATAAAAAGGGTAATATAGTCATTTTAAGTCAGTCGGGGACTAAACGCGCAACAAAATCAAAAGATAGGGACTGTCCGAGTTAAAAAAAAGAGTTAAGGACCAAGCGTGCAAGTGACCCCATACCATAGGGACCATCAGTGTAATTTTCTCTTTAGTTTATAACAACAAAATCATCATAAAAATGAATCATTGAGTCATTTCTTCAAGAATTGTTTTTATTGCTAATCATGTTGCCATGCGAGTGATTTAAAAAGTAGTTACTCACTTTATGAATTGGTTAATATTTTCTTTTGGCTAAGTTTGGGTGCAAGAAAATATCTAACTGATTTACTCATTTGTTGTACAATGTCTATTTCTTTGGTAAATTCACATAAACATCCCCTTTCTATTGTCTATTATCTATTGTCTATTGTCTGAATAAATTTATTTGAAGTTCACTTAACAAACGAACACCAAATACTATTCTATAAACATCTACAAGATCCATTATTACCTCCAATGAAAGACATTGTAATACATATAGACAACTTCAAGCTTTCACTAAATATCAACAAAAAACTAAAAGTTTTTAACTCAAAAACAAAAAAGAAGAAGTCTCTTGACATGGTTATTTATAGATCCCGAAAATTAGGTAAAACAACATTTTCAAATTTAAATTTCTATATCACTAGATCAAGAGTCAGCAAACATCTGAAGGACTTCGAGTAACACTCATAGGCTTGTTCCAAATGATATGTTTATAAAATTAAGAAGTCATGCCCTTTCTAAGGGTTCAATTTCAAACACCATACTAGATAAAACTTCAAAGGTAAATGAACTCTATACAGAAGGATATAGAATTATAGATATCATCAAGTTTTGAGTTCAATGATTAGGTTAACACTCATTATGACAATCGGATATTGAAGCTTGTTCATTATGAGTGTTTAGCTTACAATTAAAAAGTAGATAACATCATTCAAATGTTGAGTGTGAAGCCACTCTTGTGGTTTGTCAAAGTTGGTGAATGTGAAGTTGGTGAAGTCAATGGTTAGTGAGTCCAAGGTTGGTGAAGTTTGATTTCACATTTCACAATACATTCTCATATGTATAAATAGAGCTTCAGTTGAAGAGATTTATGCACCACACAACACCATGTAACACAGAAGTAATAAAACTCCTAGTTACCCACCGTAGACGTAGGTCAGTTTTGGACCGAACCACGTTAAATCGCTCGTGTTCATCTTTGTGAGCTGAGTGTGTGAGTTCCGTGTTCGTATGCTAAGTGTCTCGATCCTAACAAGTGGTATCAGAGCCTTGGTATAGCTCCAGAGAGTGATTTTCTGTTTTTGGGTCGAAAATTTTTTGTCTCAAAAACGATTTTGGTTTACGCCGTTGGAAAGGTCTCGTTCCGCAGATTCCGAAAATATATTTCTTCGAATTTTTTGAGCGTCGGAAGACCTCCAAATCACCGGTCAAAGTTGGTCAAAGCTCGCCGGAAAGTTGGCCGGAAAAACCAGTTCGCCGGAGAAGACGACACTGTAGCGCCGGAGAAGACGACACTGTAGCGCCGGAGAAGACGACACTGTAGCAGTTCCTGTAGCGGTACTGTAGCAGTTCATGTAGCTTTACTGTAGCAGATTTTCAGAAATTGCAAAACAGTCCCTGAACTTTCAAAAAATTGCAGTTTGGTCCCTGAACTTCAGGAAAAGTGCAGTTTAGTCCCTAAACTTCAGGAAAATTACAGTTTGGTCCCTGAACTTCAGAAAAAGTGCAGTTTAGTCCCTGAACTTTTAGAAAATTACTGTTTGGTCCCTGAACTTCGGAAAAATTGCGGTTTAGTCCCTGAACTTCAGGAAAATTGCAGTTTGGTCCCTCAACTTTGTCAAAGTCACAAAACAGTCACTCAAACATTTGTTTTGGGCAGTTTAGCCAGAAAATAATTTGGGTGGAGATTATATTTTGCAAATAACGAGCCAAGAACAGTCGTTAAGTTCAGACAAGGCTTCGTTTAGTAAAGATTGAAAAGTTGGTGGAAGATGCAGATTGAGGCATTATGTGCAGAAAGTTCAAGATGTGGTATTGGTAAAGGGAGAAAATTAGAGAATTACAGAAGATCATGTTGGATTAGATGTCTAAACCATGACTAATAATTAGTATTTACCTAATTAATAGAAGCACAGTCCATTGGGGTTGCCCTCATGGCTGTAGATTCGGTAGAGAGAGGTTGATTTATTATGGGATTAATAAATCAACAAGAATTAAATATATTGTTTATTAATATATTAAAGTGATAATATATTAATTAGAAACTATATTAATTAATTAGGAATTAATCCATGATTAATTAGATTTAATTTGGGGATTAATTTAATTAATTAAAGGTGCAGGGACTGAAACTGTAATTATTCAATAGTTGAGTACGTGGTAGTGTGACAGTGACCAGTGGAAGTCGAAATCCATATATGGATATATATAGATTTCGAAAATAATAAATATAGATAAATAGGAGTTTGAATTGTAAGATAAAAGGTTTATCTTATTTGAATTCAAAAAGGTTTATCTCTAAGGTTATCAACTGGCCATCTGGAAAAACTATAAATAGGGTCCCTGGGTACCACATTGAATTCGCCAATTCCAAGAACTCTCTCAAGGTTTTCGATTTTCATATACCTCTAGCTTGGGTGTGACTTTCATCTGAGGCAGGATACTTTTGCTGCTCAGCTTCCAAGAAATTAAGGTTGGTTTTTCTGTTTTGATCTTTAGTTTCTTTTATTGGCCTCTAGGTTTTTTTGTTATATGTTCAATTAGAAGAAAACATAGATCCTTATAGGTTGCATGTGAACTTAGGTTATTTAGTTCATGGTTTGCAGAAAACCTTTCAGATCAGACGTTCAGACAAATCCAGCGATGATCAGAGTTTCAGGGGTTCAAGAACAGATCATGGGATGAACAGATCATAGGATGAACAGAAAATCCGTTTTCAGTAGATCCAGCAGTGATTAGAAAGTCAGCAGACTTAGGTGTAATCACGGGATCAGAAAGTTCGGTGTTATTCATGACGTTGAGGTGTGGACACTCTTTAGAGTCGATGTCCAAATAGAGGAATTTCTGCTTCTGAGAATGTGTCTGGGTTTGATGCATTGGCACTCAGTGGAAGGCAGTGAAGACTCTTGGGTCAAGAATTCTGGTGCTTCATTTCACGCTACCCACAGCAGTGAAGCACTACAAAATCTGAAAGTTGGAGACTTTGGAAAGGTAAGACTTGTGAACGATGAATGTTCGCTGTATATGGTCAGATTACCGTCTGAGGGAGTGACCGTCCCAGTTCAGAAGAGAAACAAAGTCCGGTTCACAGAATCTCATGGGCAGAAGAAGGTGACCTTTTGCAAGTAAGAAGCCTAGAGCTACATGGAAGATTCAGGTTGAACGAGCATGGAAAGGTTCTGAAAAATCAGTCGAAGGATATTGTGGCAATGAGAGCACAGAGTATTGTTTCGTTGCAGGGTTTTGCAACAGTGGGAGCATAGGACGTGTTTCAATCATTGGTCCAGGATGACGGTGGATTTAGAACCAGTTTTCAGCTGTAAAAATCTCTCCGGTTTTGATAACTTGCTAAATATGGAGAGTGTTGTTGTTTGTTCTCAGATTGTTCCAGGATTCGGTAGTTCGTTTTTAGTGGGAGCCGATAGGGACAGAGAACGGGTCAAGGGCAGTTTAAGTCATGACGAACATGTTGAAACTCATGATAGTTTTAACGGGCCTTTCAGGTTAACTGATGAGAAGGCCGGGGTAACTAAGAATGAGCTAAGATCAAAAAGTATTTTTTTTTGGAATTCACAGTTGAAGCACAGGTGAAGATTGTTCTGTGGCTTCAAGTGGGAGATTGTTGAGTGTGAAGCCACTCTTTTGGTTTGTCAAAATTGGTGAAGTCAATGGTTGATGAGTCCAAGGTTGGTGAAGTTTCATTTCACATTTCACAATACCTTCTCATATGTATAAATAGAGCTTCAGTTGAAGAGATTTATGCACCACACAACACCATGTAACACATAAGTAATAAAATTCCTAGTTACCCACCGTGGACGTAGGTCAGTTTTGGACTGAACCACGTTAAATCGCTCGTGTTCATCTTTGTGAGCTGAGTGTGTGAGTTCCGTGTTCGTATGCTAAGTGTTTCGATCCTAACATCAGAAACAGAAAAAATCAAATGTAAAAAATCGTTTTATGAATTACAAAATATAAAGGAATTGAGGAAGCAATTTTCGAGGATTAAAGATTTTCCCAGCACAAACTTTTGTTCATCATTCTGGACTTTACCCTATAAGGACTGTATAATATCCTAATTGATGTATAAAATTAAAGAAAAGTAACAGGAGTAGAAAAGATCAACCGGCTGTTAAGGAAATAAAGTAATGATATTTATTAGGACAAGGAAATTTCCAATGTGAGGCAAATTCCAAGAAAGTAATGATATTTATTGAGATAAATTCCAAAAAAAATACAAATTCTATAATGATATTTAATTGGACAATTTTCAAAAGAGTTATGATATTTGTTTAGTAAATTCCAAAAAAGTAATTACACTATTATCAATATTTATCATCATACCAAATAAAGTTTTTTTGGTAGTGCGTCTTCAAAAAAAGAACAAAATCCAAATAATCAGCAAATGTTGTGTTTTGGTACGCCTTCAAAAACACAAATTCAATATCAAATCAAACACACGCATACAGACAGACAACCAGCACACAAATCGAAGCAGAAAGAATAAAGCTTCAATTTTCCGGTTTTGTATACCTTCAAACATACAGAAGAAGCACCAAATCAAAATTTAACAAAAAACTACTAAAATTAAAACGCAAACTATGGACCTGATTACATAGACACAGATTAAACTAAAAGAAACCACATTAGTTCAGCAAAATAAGAAGCATTTTTCAGGAACGGGGAAAGGTTTTTCTGATTAACCCAAATGTACAGAAAACAGCAAGAAATAGATAAAATCTGAGGAAAGAGTTACCTATGTGAACGATAACGACATGGTGTTCAAGAAAGACGAAAGCAGAAATGGTGAAGATGCGGACCTACGTTTATTACTATACCAGTCGACAACACGGGGCTGGAGCTGGAAGTTGGAGATGATGAGGTCTGGATGGGATTTTGAGACGGAAGATGAAGTTTTGAGAAGGTGAGGTTCGGGTTTACTTAGGAGATGTGGAGGTGAAGTGTAGACGAAGGTTGGAGATGGCTGGAGGTTCAAGATGGTGCAGGTTTTCTTTATCAGAACGTTGGTGATGGGGCAAAAAACAATGGGTAATTTTGTCCCAAAAAACCTGTTCCAGTTTTCCTATCTTTGGATCGGCCCATAGTACGAGTTTTTTTTTTTCAAAACTAGGCCTTCGCTAAATCATTTGCAAAAATGGAATATTTTGGATGTCTTTGTAAAAATAGGGTTATGGGCTTATGGCCCCTCAGCCTCAAGTCATCCAAAATTCTCTACTACTAGCATCTATTAATCGCTTATTCATTTGCAAAAATGGAATATTTTGGATTTCTTTGTAAAGCTAGGGTTATGGGCTTATGGCCCCTCAAGTCATCCAGAATTATCTATTACTAGGATCTAGAGGTGCACAAAAGCAGGTTAAAAACCGGTTTCGGTTTTTTAAAAACCGGTTTTTTAAAAACCGGTTTTTAAAAAAATCGGTTTCGGTTATAATCGGTCCGTTTTTTTTTAAACGTGATTGAATTTCAAACCGGTTTTTTTCGGTTTTTAAACCGGTTCGGTTCGGTTAACCGGAAGAAAAACCGGGGTTTTTAAACCGGTTCGGTTTGAGATAAAAAACCGGTTAAAAACCGGTTCGGTTATTAAAAAACCGGTTATTAAAAAAACCGGTTCGGTTATTATTTTCGGTTATTCAAAAAACCGGTTTTTTTGTGCACCTCTACTAGCATCTATCAATTGAGGCGTTGGTACCATACATAACATAAATTTTATTTGACAACTATTAACAAAATATATCATATCACTTGGAAAGCGTCTGACAGATCTTTGTATCCGGCTCGTCCAGCCCATCCAACGCAAGATCTGGCCCGCCCCGTCCAACAAAAAATCTGCCCTACCCTTTAACTTTTTGTTTTTATAGTTTTGCCTTAATATTAAGTATTTTTTTTCAATTTTGGTTCAAACAATTTTATTCCTTTTGCAATTTTTACCTATGTTTTAAACTTTTGTAACAAACTTGGTCTGAACTTTTAATAAATATTCCCTAAATATTTTTTACATTTTTCTTTTATATATTTTTAAACTTATACTTCTTTTTATAAAGTTTTCAAAATTTACGTTTCTAAAAGTTTTTATATTATCTCCTCAACTTTAGTTATATCTCATTTGTTCACCCCCACCCAACTTTGTTATTTTACAAATTTAGCCTAAATTTTATTTTTTTACAAGCTTAATTTTTTTCTTATAGTTTTGCTAAGGTTTTAATCTTTTTTCATGCTTTTCTATGTATTTGATAAATTATGTTTTTTAAACGAATACGGAGTCTCCGCTACAAATCTGTGACAACCGTGTCCCGGGAGGGACTATAGATCAAAAGTAAGAGCGTTTTGACCTTTGGTGTGACCAAATAACGATGTTAAGGTCATTATGAGATAAGAAAAATATAACGATCAAAGCCTAGGAGTCAAAATGGAGAAAAAAGCGGAAAAACGAGACACTTTTTAGTGTCGGCACGTCGCGACGCGACGGGCAAGGTGGTCGCGTCGCGACGGCTGTCCGCATTGTCGGTTGAGTGCGCGATGAGATAAGTGCTTACGTTAGAGATCGGGACGCGATCTGTGGTTAGATCGCGACGCGACAGAGGTCCAGAGGCCTATAAATACGAGGCATAAGCCTCATTTTTTAGGCAGAACACACACCAAACACATATAAGATATAGAAGAGTGTTCAGGTAAGGAGTATACGTTGAGAGATGATGGTGAGAAGTACGGAGCCAGCGGTAGCTAGCGATGAGGTGCTCGGGAGCTATCAGAAGTCTAGAACGAGAAACATTCCAGAACTCCGAGGAAGCACCAAACTCAGGTGAGTAATCGCTACCGTATCTCCCTAGTAGTTTATACGTGTTAAACTATAGTAGAAAGAAATTAGTGAAAGAAATGCGAAGTAGTACAGTTATGATTTATGGGTTAGTAGTTGTAAGAAAAGTAGGTATGCTACAGACCCGTTTGACGAGCCTGGCCCATGAGAAATAGTGTATCACGGGATGATGCTAACCAGTAGTGTAGTTGTCCATGTGGAAGGATGACATATGACATAGAAAGAAGATTATGTAGATGCTATGTGCCAACTTCATATGTGGCACCAATATTGATCTAGTAAGTTAGAGGGGATGTGGATATCCTATAAAATAAGCATAGGAAATCATGTAGACAGTTACCAAATGATAAATTTGGTTAAAAGTGATAGTACTGAAATGTGACCTGGTGCGGAACCGGTGAACATTTTAACATAGCAACAAGTTGCCGTATAATAAGAGTAGGTGACATAATAGTAAAATGCATCACCGTATCTGATACCGTGGGTGAATAATGTCAGATAGTATGGTAACATTATATGTTACCAGATAGTAGAAGAATGTGGGGAAAGACATAGTAAAAGAGTAGCGCTATAAGTGTAGAAAGACACAGTAAAGAGTTACCAGATAGTAGTAGACAGAAAGACATAGTAGAGAGTAACGTCAGACAGTTCGGTAACATTATAAGTTACCAGATAATAAAAGAAAGTGTGAAAGAAATAGTAAGAGTGTGCGTGACAGTGTAAGCACCAGAGGAAGGAGTTCCGCCGGGTAATACGGTAGTTTCACAGTATGATGTACGAGTAAGGAAAGGATCGTATGACGGTTAAGTATAGTGAAATGATTCTGTGAAACGAGTGTGGCTATTTAGGCCATACTGTGATTCGATTACTCACTAAGCTTTATAGCTTACCCTTTTATTTTATGTGGTTTTGCAGGTAACGCTCGGCTTGGATCATGGGACGATCCCTGGTGATATTATATTGTAAATCCTCGGGCTTTGGAGGGCCGGGGCGTTACCAAATCGCCCACCTGAAACTCCAAATTTGACCGTCTTTTATCCGCGTAACTCTTCTGTCTACTCCGACCAGTAATTAAACGCTCTCGAACCATTTGAATCATCTTGGTCGTCTCAAGCACTATATCAATACTTCCCAATACTTGATGCCCAACCTCGCCCCAACAGATGGGCGTTCTACACTTCCTCCCATACAACTACTCAAACGGTGGTCTACCAATGCTAGAGTGGTAGCTGTTGTTATAAGAGAACTCTGCTAACGGGAGATATCGATCCCAACTACCCCCGAAATCCAAAAAGCAAGCCCGAAGCATATCCTTGAGTGTCTGAATCGTACGCTCACTCTGCCCATCCGTCTGTGGGTGAAATGCCGTACTGAAATGCAAACGAGTACCCATCTCCTCCTGAAATTTCTCCCAAAACCGAGTTGTAAACCGCGTGTCTCGGTCAGAGACTATAGAAACAGGCGCCCCATGCCTAGCAACGATCTCTCTGACGAAAATGTCTGCGAGTTTCTCTGCTGAGGAATTCTCCTGAATTGGTAGAAAATAAGCGCTTTTGGTCAATCGATCAACTATGACCCAAATAGCATCAACTCCTCGCTGAGTTCTTGGGAGTTTGGTGACGAAATCCATCGTGGGATGCTCCCACTTCCACTCAGGAATCTCTAAAGGCTGTAACTTACCATGAGGTCGTTGGTGCTCAGCCTTGACTTTTCGACAAGTCAAGCACTCCTCCACGTATCTAGCCACATCTCGCTTCATGCATGGCCACCAATAGTCCTCACGTAAGTCCCGATACATATTCGTTGCACCCGGATGTATAGAAAACTTGGACTTATGAGCCTCATCCATTAGAATTTGTTTGTTACCCCCGGTATAAGGAACCCAAACCCGGCTGTATCTAGTCAACAATCCTCGACTATCTCGAACAAAAATCAGAATCTCGCCCGAAACCCGTTCACGCTTGGCATTCTCATCCAAGACTGCCACATCCTGGGCTTTACTAATCATCTCCGGGAGCGGTGTAACCACTGTCATCCGCAAACACAACCCGTGTAGGGGCTCGCCGACCGGCTTCCGGCTGAGTTCATCTGCTACCACATTCGCTTTACCATGATGGTAAAGTATCTCGAAGTCGTAATCTTTCACCACATCGAGCCATCTCCGCTGACGCATGTTCAAATTTTGTTGGTCCATCTGATACTTGAGACTTTTATGGTCAGTGTAGATCGTACACTTAACTCCGTAGAGGTAGTGTCTCCAAATCTTAAGGGCGAACACTACAGCCCCTAACTCTAAATCGTGCGTAGGATCATTCACCTCGTGAGGCTTCAACTGTCTAGAGGCGTATGCAATTACCTTACCGTGCTGCATAAGCACGGCACCCAAACCCTGATGCGAAGCATCGCAATAAACTACCATGTCATCCACCCCTTCAGGCAAAGTCAACACTGGAGCCTCGCACAAACGCCTCAGCAACTCCTCAAATGCTTCCTACTGCGCATCACCCCAGCTAAAGGCAGTCGTCTTCTTGGTTAGCCGAGTCAAGGGTAATGCGATCTTGGAGAAATTGTGGATGAATCTCCGATAGTACCCATCCATCCCAAGAATACTACGGACCTCGGTGGGTGTCTTCGGCACCTCCCACCGCATGACCGTCGAGACTTTTTCTGGATCGACCATTATCCCCTTTTGGTTCACCACGTGCCCCAAAAATTGTACTTCACACAACCAGAACTCACACTTGGAGAACTTTGTGTAAAGCTTCTCCTTCCTCAAGGTCTCCAACACCTCGCGTAGGTGTACCTCGTGCTCTTCCCTCGTCCTCGAGTAGATTATAATATGATCGATGAACACAATCACCGAACGATCCAACATCTGTCTACACCCCCGGTTCATCAGGTCCATGAACGACGCGGGTGCGTTGGTAAGCCCGAAGGGCATTACCACAAACTCGTAATGACCATAACTTATACGAAAAGCTGTCTTCTCTATGTCTTCATTCCTAACACACATCTGATGATATCCCGACCTCAGACCAATCTTCGAGAACCATGACGCCCCCTGAAGCTGGTCAAAAAGGTCATCGATCCTTGGTAAGGGGTACTGATTCTTTACCGTAAGCTTATTCAGTTCGCGGTAATCGATACACATACACTGCGATCCATCCTTCTTCTTAACAAAAAGAATCGGAGCTCCCCACGGTGAGCAACTCGGCCTAATGAACCCCTTCTCAAGAAGCTTTTGCAACTGTGTGTACAACTCATTCATCTCCGGTGGAGCAAGTCGATATGGAGCCTTGGCCACAGGTGCAGCACCTGGAACCTAGTCAATGCGGAACTCCACCTGACGCTTAGGCGGTACTCCCGGCAGATCATCGGGAAATACATCTACAAACTCTCTTACAATAGGTACATCCTCTATCCCAAATTTTTTTTCACTATCGCGCGCATCTACAACATACGCTAGATACCCGGTACTGTTATGCTAGAAATATCTCCTCACCCTCGCGGCTGAACATAACGCGACACCCCGACCGAGTGTGTCGCCCTGTACTAACAATTCTCCCCCTCTTGGGGTTCGAACTCGAATCTGTCTCAGTCGACACCTAATCTCTGCGTCTACCGCACCTATCCAGTCCATTCCCACAACCACACATAGCTCCCTCATCGCTATCAAAATTAGATCGATAGGGAAACTCACACCGTTGAGTTCTAAAGTACAACCACGATAAACCCGGGTGACGGTTACCGTCCTATCATCAGCGATCTCCACCACGAGGGGGTGATCCAAACTCTCCACCTCACGAACTAATCGTTCGCCAAATACAATCGACACAAACGAGTGGGTTGCACCACTATAAAAAAGAACTAATCCAGGTATATTATTCACACGGAAAGTACCTAAACGTTTATGCAGTTAACAGGCCACCACGAAAATAGTGGGAAACACAAAAGAGTCAAAACCATAATTAGAGTTTACCTGCTACAACTTGCGGCGTCGACTTCACCTCCTCGGCTGTGAGCTG
The DNA here is from genome assembly GCA_023525715.1 of Cichorium intybus. Lineage (NCBI taxonomy): Eukaryota > Viridiplantae > Streptophyta > Magnoliopsida > Asterales > Asteraceae > Cichorium > Cichorium intybus. The sequence goes on from CM042013.1 coordinate 62,109,212, forward strand.
AAAAGCCCGCCCACGCGCACGCTCAGTCCCTACCAGACCTGTACATCCGTCTATAATATGACTAGAGGCCGTAACTGGGGTCTTTGGAGCCCCTCCCCCGATCCTCAGACTCGGGCAGTCTGCCTTCACGTGTCCCGTCTGACAGCAATGGTAGCATATTTTCATCGACACTGAGCAGTCGCGAGCATAATGCCCCTGCTGCCCGCATTTGTAACAGACCAACGCCGTCCTTGTCGTGTTGTCACGTGGTCTAAATCCCCCCTTCTTCTGACCTGAGCATAGGTCCGAAGTCCTTGGCTTCTTGGCCGCTGATAATGATGATGATACAGGTACCACAGCTAGTGCCTCCTTCCTCTTCCGAGCCTGGTCTCAAGCTTTATCTCTCGCCGCCTCGATCATGGTTGCCAAGGTCGCATGTAGGGTCGCGGTCACAAACTCCCGGATGTCAGTACGCAACATGTCAGCATATCTAGTCATTTTCATCTCCTCCGATGTCGTATACTGAGGGCAAAACAATGCCATCTCGTTGAACTTCCGTGTTATTTCAAGCACGGTCTCCAACGTTTGCTCTAAGGCCAGGAACTCACGGGAGATCAGCTCCATCTCCACCCGAGGCACATACTGCCTCCTAAAACGGGTAACAAAATCCTCCCAGGTCAGTGCCTCGATCTGCTGCCCTGTCAAATTAACAATCTCCCCTCCCCACCAATCTTTTGCTGACCCTCGCAGCAAGTTCCGAACAAAGCGAACCTTCTTATCATTGGGGCACCCACTTGTAAGGAAGGCACCCTCTACGTCGGCAATCCACCGCATGCTGCCGATGGCATCCGTCTCCCCGGTAAACTCTGGTGGCGAGCAAGCAGAGAAGTCACGATACATAAACTCCTTCTCTTATCGCAGTGCACCCCCGGCAATAGGTATAGTAGCAATCCGCTCCTCTACCATGATCCTCAACTCGTTCCAAACCCTAGTAAACATGGGCGGGAACTCTGCCCTAATCACTCGTGTCACCTCAGCTGCAATCATATACTGGATTTCTTGGGCACTTAAGCCTGAATCCGAACCGCTATCTGCCGATCTCGTGACCACCATTCTACAAAGGAATGGGATTCATTTCAACATTGCACTAATATTTAAATCAGTTAAACTCAGTCCTCACACCCAGCAAATTAGGTTTTCTATGGCTACCCCTCGACTCGGGCGTGGATCCTGTGCTTTCGGCAGTAGGAGCTCTACTACTACCTTCCACACCTATACAGGCTCGTTCCGAGATTCGACACGGTCCAACCTATTTGCCCCTTATCGGCGCCTCTACACATATGCCCCCCAAGGCATACATCATACCTACATAAGACACTAGGGACATCACTCCCACTCTGCTACTCTACTCAACACAGAACTCCCACTGATGATGTCAAGTTGCTTTAGAAGAACGTGCAGTCATCTACCATATAGAAGTAAATAAGTCTTAGTTTAACAGATTCTATCCTAAGCAACTATCACACAAGGAACATGCACTAAGGCCCAATCTACTACCTTAAGACTTATTGAATTCATACTGTACACAAGTACTAAGCACCACCTAGCCACTTTACAGCACTAGCATTCATTCATAATAGCAGGTAACAAGTAAGTGTACACCAACAGGCAATCTAGCATACATACATCATATATTATAGAAAAATATCAACAAAGACTAAGCACTTAAACCTTTTCCCCACTGGCGTCGGCTGGCGGTACACACTGCGTCTTTGCTACAACGTTTATTTAACCCCTTACTTGAAAAACAACTTTTAATTGCTTGTGAAAATATTTTTAAAGAAAACTTTTAAGCCTCAAAATTGAGATCAAAACCCACCAAGTGAGTCTGATTCACTCAAGCTGTGCTCTGATACCAACTTGTAACATCCCTAAATTTTAAGGTAAATTTAAAATTTTTAAATAAACACTTTAATATAAGAAAAGCCACTTCATAAATTTTCATAAAAATACAGAATCACAAGATAGCGGAACATCAATTCAAAAACAATCCTCTAACGAAGCAGCACAGTGTATACACGTCATGCCTTGCCATCCATGGTATCTGATGTACCTGAAACAGTGGTTTATATAGGGAAAGGGTAAGTACACAGCTTAGTGAATTTCAACACATACACTATAGATCAGCCAAGCGTGTCTTGCTAACAAACATAGATTACCACATAATGCACCCAGCAGTGGTGTGACCATCGACATAATGCACCCAGCAGTGGAATGATCATATAATGCACCCAGCAACGGTAATACTACATAATGCACCCTGCAGTAGTATCACCATATAATATTCATAACAATTTACACATTATCGTACTTATCCACACATATTACATATATCACGATAAACATATATAATGTCAAACTCATATACACAACACAACACAGCAAGGAATGAATGATATCAATATAATGCAGTGAGAAACTCACCTGAATGTTGTAAGGCCCCATATTTTCAAGCCAAATTTTTCTTTTTGAAAACCAAATATTGATTTATAAATGAATATTTTACAAACAGAGAAATCAGCTATAGTATTGTTTTTAGCAAAATACATACAGAAACCCATGTCTTTTATTCTTCACATAAATTATTTATAAAGTAGCGGAAGTCTTGAAAGTAGTGGAATGAGGTGCGTCAGGTTGGAGCCTTCCCTCTGTCTCTGCCATTATCTGAAAATGTTAAATATCAACGGGGTAAGAATAAAGCTTAGTGAGTTTCTCAAAATACCATACGATCCATCACATAACATACAACACATAATAACCATTCATATGTCTGTGAGACTCACGGGCTATCCCTGTTCCGCCTGAAGACTCACGGGCAGTTCCTGTTCTGTCTTATCACTCGCAGACTTCTCCCGTTCCGTCTAATGACTCGCAGGCTATTCCCGTTCCGTCTATTGGCTTGCGGGCTATCCCGTTCCGTCCACAAACAATCATTATCATAGCAATAATTCATACAATTATCATAACATGTAAGATCACCTTAGTCAAACATATCTTCCTTCCTACGCATGCAATATCACCTATAGTATAGTGAGAAGACTCACCTGATTATCGTTTATCTTTCTCGACTTTGTATTTCCTTTCAACTTTAACTGTTAACATAATAAGAAATCTATCATTTCTTAATCCTTAACTATATTATAGTCGCATCATTAAACCCTTCAATAATTCCAACATGATACTCCATGATTTATCAAGTAAAGAACGGCCAAGTAGAAGATTAGATGGGGTGGCAGGATCCTTTCAGCATTTTAGCCTTTTGGAAAATCCGACAACCAGATCCCAAGTAATCGGCCTAGTCACCGTCCTCGTAAGTAAATCAATCGGTATTATTTTCGGAATTACGAATTGTTGTAATAACGACGTTTTTTAGGGTTTTGTTTACTATTGTTGGGAATGAGTATAATATAACATATGTTATACTTATTAAATATTCTACTTCTTAACAAAAAAACGATTTTACAATACCTAATTAAGCTATAGAAAGGTTTGTAGTTACCTTATGACCAGTCGTCGGGATTTATAACTCCTTCGTTAGTCTTTTGAGCTTCCTTCCGCTCACTTGCTTACACTCTAGTGCTTAGAAACCTCTATATATTGGATTGAGATTTGTTTGTGTGGTTTATGAGATGTTTTGGGCGGTATTTATACTTGAATTCTTGAATTAACAATTGAATGCCACTTTTGACAAAAGAGTTTATTAATATATATTGTTGAATTTTAAGGAATTCTAAAAGCATCCTGTTCAAGGCTAGTTTAGCCAATCTTAAATCCATTAAATTCGGGTTTTTATCTGATATTCTGAAAATTCATTTCAATACCTTTTCAGAGATGTATTGTATGTATTTATACGATTTTTCTATGATTTATTATGAATTTTTGAAAACAGACTATCTAATCTGTCAATTTTGAACTAATCAGTGAAGATTGCATTTTTCACCATAGATAATGTCATTTACAAGCTTACTATTATTTTTAATAATTGTACTAGACTCAATTTTTAAACTTTTTGCACTGGTTTGAGGTCCAAAATATTTTCCTATAATTAATTATGATTTTTTCTAAAAACGGCACAAAATGCTGATTTTCATATGAAATTGTAACTAAAGTTTTTCTTAGCTTTATGACTACCAAAAATCATAGAATTCACAACAATTATAACTAAATACAATAAATGGAATATAGGTCTTACAAGTCTCCCCCACTTCTCTAAATTTCGTCCTCAAAATTTGCATTCTCAAATAACTCGGGGTAATGTTATTGCATTTCCCTCTCGGGCTTCCATGTGCATTCAAAGCCTTTCCGACGTTTCCATTGTACCTTCACCAGTACTACCACCTTATTACGCAAGGATTTTGTCTTTCTTTCTAAGATAGCTATAGGATGCTCCACATAGTTCAGACGCTCATCCACCTGAATGTCTTCTATAGGCACGACAACAGTTTCATCGGTTATACATTTCCTGAGTTGTGAAACATGGAAAGTGTTATGGATCCAACTGAGTTGTTCGGGCAATTCCAAACGGTAGGATACCTTGTCCACGCGTTCAATGATCTTATAGGGTCCAATATATCTAGGACCCAACTTTCCTCTCTTTCGGAATCGAATAATACCCTTCCATGGTGATACCTTCAGAAGAACAAAGTCCCCAACTTGGAACTCCAAATCTGTACGACGTTTATCCGTATAACTCTTTTGTCGACTCTGGGCAATTTGTAACCTTTCTCGAACCTTCTGGATAAGTTCAGATGTTCTAAGCACAACTTCAGTGCTTCCCAACACATGCTGACCAACTTCACCCCAGCATACTGGTGTTCTGCATTTCCTCTCGTAGAGCATCTCAAATGGAGGCCTGCCAATACTTGCGTGATAACTGTTGTTGTAAGAGAATTCAGCCAATGGCATATATGTATCCCAGCTTCCTCCAAAGTCCATAACACATGCCCGCAACATATCTTCCAATGTCTGAATTGTCCTCTCACTTTGACTGTCTGTCTGAGGGTGATATGCAGTACTAAAATGGAGTCGACTGCCTAACTCCTCCTGAAATTTCCCCCAAAATCAGGAAGTAAATCGAACATATTGATCAGATACTATTGAAATAGGCATTCCATGACGGGTAAGCACCTCTTTAATAAAGATGTTGGCCAGCTTCTGTGCCATAGATGTTTCTTGAATTGGTATGAAATGAGCACTCTTAGTTAACCGATCCACGATAACCCAAATAGTGTCTACATTTCGACGAGTCTTTGGTAACTTAGTGATAAAATCCATGGTGATATGCTCGCACTTCCATTCTGGAATCTCTAAAGGCTGAAGTTTACCATGAGGCTTTTGATGTTCAGATTTAACCTTTCGACAGGTTAAACATTTTTCCACATACCATGCCACATCTCTTTTCATTCCTGGCCACCAATAATATTCTCGTAGATCTCTATACATCTTGGTAGCACCTGGATGAATAGAAAATTTTGATTTATGTGCCTCATCCAAGAGTATCTGTCTAATTCCACCATTCGTCGGCATCCAAATCCGATTATGTCGAGTCAATAGTCCTCGACTATCTTTCACTAGTTGAGGAACTTGTCCTTTTATACATTCCTTATTCTGATTCTCAGGTTTAATTGCTTCCTTCTGTGACTGTCTAATCATGTCTAGTAATGACGTAGTAACAATCATTCTTAGGCAAGTGATTCGAAGGGGCATACACATCTTCTTTCGACTAAGAGCATCTGCTACGACCTTTGCCTTACCAGGATGGTAAAGTATCTCGCAGTCATAATCTTTTAGTATATCCAACCACCTTCGCTGCCTCATGTTCAGATCTCGCTGATCCATAAGATACTTCAAACTCTTATGATCCGTATAAATTGTGCACTTAACTCCATACATGTAATGTCTCCATATCTTCAGAGCGAAGACAACTGCTCCGAGTTCCAAATCATGCGTCGGATATCTGGTCTCTTATGGTTTTAACTGTCTTGAGGCATAAGCGATGACTTTTCCTCTCTGCATCAAGATCGCTCCCATTATGTGAAGTGATGCATCACAGTATACTGTAATGTCTTTGACTCCTTCTAGTAACGTTAGAATTGGAGCCTCACACAACTTCTTCCTTAGAATTTCAAATGCCTTCTGTTGATCCTAGCCCCATTTAAATGAAGCATTCTTCTTGGTTAGCTGAGTTAATGGTACCGCGATCTTAAAGAAGTCTTGGATGAATTGACGGTAGTAACCAGCTAAACCTAGAAAACTTCTAATCTCTGTGGGGGTCTTCAGAACTTCCCACTTTATCACAGCTTCAATCTTGGCTGGATCGATTAATATTCCTTTCTGATTAACAACATGTCCAAAGAATTGAACTTCTCGTAACCAGAACTCACATTTAGAGAATTTGGCATACAACTTTTCTCGTCTTAATACTTCTAATATTTCATGCAGATGGTTCTCGTGCTCTTCTCGAGTCTTGGAGTATATTAGGATATCATCAATGAATACTATCACTGATTTATCAAGCATGGGTCTACAAACTCGATTCATCAAATCCATAAATGTTGTCGGTGCATTCGTAAGACCAAAATACATTACCACAAACTCGTAGTGGCCATACCTTGTCCTAAAAGCTGTCTTATGAATGTCTTCTTCCCTTACTCTCATCTGATGATACCCAGATCGTAGATCAATCTTAGAGAACCAGGAGGCTCCCTGCAATTGATCAAACAGATCATCAATCCTTGGTAAAGGGTATCTGTTCTTTACCGTGAGCTTATTTAGTTCCCTATAATCAATGCACATGCGATGTGATCCATCCTTCTTTTTGACAAATAAAATCGGCGCTCCCCAGGGAGAACTGCTAGGTATGATGAATCCTTTGTCTAACAATCCTTGAAGTTGTGTAGACAACTCTTGCATCTCTGGTGGTGCGAGACGATATGGTGCTTTGGCTATCGGAGCCGCCCCAGGAACTAAATCTATTCGAAACTCCACTTGCCTTTTGGGAGGTATGCCTGGTAAATCCTCAGGGAATACATCTGGGAATTCTTGAACTACAGGAACATCTTCAACGATCTTCTTTCTCTCCTCCTTAGTATCAGTAACGTAAGCAAGGAATCCTATGCCTCCATGCTGAAAATGTCTTCGTGCTCTGGCAGCTGAGCAGAATGTCATGTTGTTCCTTCTTTTCTCGCCTTAGATGATCAGTTCTCCCCCACTTGGGGTTCAAACCCATACTTGTTTATTCTTACAATCAATCCGTGCTTCATGATCACTTAGCCAGTCCATACCAATGATTACTCTTTTATCTCTCAAGGGAATAGGAATAAGGTCTATATTGAACCTCACTCCTTGTACTTCCAGGTTACAATTACGAAAAACATTAAAGGCTCGTACAATTTTATCATCCGCAAACTCTACTTTTAACGGATTATCAAGTGTTTCAAGGGTAATGCTAAAACTCTTACTACATTCAAGTGATACAAATGAATGACTAGATCCTGAGTAGAATAGTACTAAAGTAGACATAGAGTTGATTGAGAATGTACCCGTAACGACATCAGGTACAGCTTGTGCTTCTCTCGCGGTTTACTGAAATACCCGGCCCTTGGCTTTAGGAGCTCCAGTCAAACCATCTGTGATACGAAGTGTGGGCGCCGGGTTCTGCACTATTGTTTTACCGAGACTGGGGTATTGGGATTTGATATGGCCCACCTGATTGTAGTTAAAGCAGATTTTGGCCTCCTGTCGACAATCCCTAGCATAGTGGCCCTACACCACCCCTCATGGTTTTTCCCACACTTGCCATACTGATCGTGGCTTCTCTAACCATGTCTTCCCTGATCCCCCCTTTATGCTTCTTTGATGCCAGATGAGATTGTGTCAGTTCCTGACGCTTCTGCCTTTGTTGGTTCTCTAGTTCCAATTCTCGAGCTCGAGCGGCTGCAATCATGTCGTTAAGAGTTTGGTGCCTGGCAGCAGACACAAACTCCCGTATATCCGTCCGAAGCATTGCCAAATATTGGGTAATCCGCATTTTCTCTGTGGCCGCATACTCTGGGCAAAAGAGCGCCCGCTCGTTAAACTTTTTGGTGATTTCTACCACTGTCTCTGTGGTCTGAGTCAGGTTCAAGTAATCCTGAGCCAAACGTTCCATCTCTATTTGCAGGATGTACTCTAGTCTGAACTTAGTCGTGAATTCGGCCCAAGTGATAGCCTCTATCTGAGCATTAGTGAGATCTTTAACTTGCATTTCCCACCAATCCTTTGCATCGTCTCTTAACTGGTTTACAGTAAATATGACCTTTGATTCCTCTAGGCAAAAACAGGTTCTGAAAGCACCCTCTACTGTAGAAATCCATCTTATACTAGCGATTAGATCCCTTCCCCCACCAAACATCTGTTGGATTAGGTGTCTAAGCCATAACTTATAATTGTAATTATCTTGTTAATAGAAGCAAAGTCCATTTGGGTTGCCCTCATAGATGGAGGATAGATGTATAGTTCAGTAGAGAGAATAGTTGATTTATTAATTGTTTAATAAATCAATAGAAAATAAATATATGATTTATTAATATATTTAAGTGTTAATATATTAATTAGAAACTATAATAATTAATTAAGATTTAATCTGGAATTAATTGGATTTAATTTAGTGATTAAATTAATTAATAAAAGGTGCAGGGACTGGCTGGCATTTATTCAATAGTTGAATAACTGGCCAGGTAAAACCAGGGACCAAAGTTGGGGCCACCCTGGAGGCTCCTCCAGGGTTTGGCGAAACCCTAATTAGAGTTTTGGGGAGTCTGGTCCAAGTGGTCAAAAGCCTTGTCCATTTGGAGGCTTTCTAGGGTTTTAGGTGTAACCCTAGGAGGCTATATAAGGAACCCCCTGGGCACCCTAAATCCCACGCCATCTCTCTCTCTCTGTTACTCTACTGGGCTGATTTCTCCATTGCTTGGGTGTGACTTGCATTTGAGGCATGATTCTTTTGCTGCTTGCTTCAAGGATCATAAGATCAAAAGGTTGGTTTGCTCAGTTTTGATCTTTAGAAATAATTGTTGCCTTTAGGTTTTAGTTCTAATCTTCATAGTAGAAAACATAGATTATCTTAGGGTTGCATGTGAACCATAAGTTTTTATTTGTTCATTGATTGCATAGAAACCCTTCATTGTTATCAGAGCGAGGTTGTTTTCTTATGATTTGATTTGAACAGTTTTATGCCTAAGGGTTTTTACGAAATTAAAACCCTTGGGAGATGGCTTTGTCGATTTCAAGGCTAGGGTTTCCTAACCCTAGCCGCCACCCCCATTTGGTCCCCCTTGGTTGCTTGATTTGCTTGCCATAAAATTATGTTGTTATTTTTGGTAATTTGATTAATTAAATAACTTGAACCCTTTTTGTTTGGCTTAATAATTCGATCACCATAGGGACCATGATAGAAAATTAATTTGATTAATTTGATAAAATCTATCTTAGATTTAATTGGTTTAATTAATTGTTAATTAAAAGATCAATTAAATCGGTTTAAAGAATTAATTTAAAATTTTCAAAAAAATTTGCGAAAATTAGAGAAATAATTAATTCTAAAATATTTTAATAAGATTAAAATATATCTTATATATTTATGATTAAAAGTTAATTTTATATATATAAGAAAATTGGTTAGTCTTACCGTTAGTAGGCCTCATTCACAAAACTGTCCTCTAAAGAGAGTTTAAGGCGACTGACTATAAAATGGCAGTCTAATGGCTGATTCAACATGCGAATCAGAGTGCATTGCAGCAAGTGAAGCTTCTAAGGAAGCGGCTTGGCTGTAGAACTTCATCGGTGACCTCAAAGTTGTCTCGAGCATTCAGGAGCCGGTGGAACTTTTCTGCGATAACGAAGGAGCGGTCGCCTTGAAAAAGGAACCGCGAGACCATGGAAAGTCCAGGCATATCGAAAGAAAGTACCACTATATTCGACATCAAGTAGAAGAAGGTCACTTACTAGTTAAGCGGGTATCATCAGAAGACAATCCTGCAGATCCTTTCACTAAGGCTCTGAGTAGGATCAAGCACAATCAGCATGCCAGGAGCATTGGATTGAAGGATGATATTAGTTTTAGTAATTAGATAGATTTGAAACTTGTAACAGTATAAATGTAATTGACTCGGTGATTTTATAATAGAGATTTATAAATGAGTATTGGTACTGCCTTTGTCAATTGTTTATTATTGTGTTTCTTTATTTTCATGTTTAACTTCCTAAATAATTAGATTATTTAAAATTCCACAGTCGATCACACTGTTAGGGAGTAAGTATGAACGAAGACTGTCATGAATCGGTTGCAGACTGTCTAATGAGTTAGACATTGCAGTAAAGCTGCTGCAACGTTCATGAGTACTTAGAAAATATAGATTTGAGTATTGGATAAACACACGCTTAAGAGATTGCTTCATGGATTATATCACGAGCAATGTTAAGACGATAATATCCGTTGATCTTTAAGTGGACAGATATGATCTATTATTTGCGGTGCAAGTGCTTATTGATAATGCGAAAATGCACGTAACTCGGTGTTATAAAACACATTATGGTAAGTATTTAAACCCGCAAAAGGTATGGACATATAAGTCAAAACTTATCCGTCCCCATACCCGATGGGAAACAGATATCTGTAGGCCTCTCGATGATTTTGAAGTTGACTGAAAGTGTTGGCCAACCGGGACTAAATTGATGTGTTCAATTAGTAGTCTCAAAAGTCATATGCAAATCAAAAATCGAGAAACAGAGTATCAGACCAAGATTGATGTTAATCCATGTCTTGAGTCTGAAAATATCTTGTTGGACGGAGGATTATCAGATCATTATCTTTGGACAAAACTGACTGGGTCAGAGTTCAGACAATTAAAGTCATAGACTTATCCAAGTGGGAGACTGTTGGATTAGGTGTCTAAGCCATGACTTATAATTGTAATTATCCTGTTAATAGAAGCAAAGTCCATTTGGGCTGCCCTCATAGATGGATGATAGATGTATAGTTTAGTAGAGAGAATAGTTGATTTATTAATTGTTTAATAAATCAATAGAAAATAAATATATGGTTTATTAATATATTTAAGTGTTAATATATTAATTAGAAACTATAATATTTAATTAAGATTTAATCTGGAATTAATTGGATTTAATTTAGTGATTAAATTAATTAATAAAAGGTGTAGGGACTGGCTGGCATTTATTCAATAGTTGAATAACTGGCCAGGTAAAACCAGGGACCAAAGTTGGCGCCACCCTGGAGGCTCCTCCAGGGTTTGGCGAAACCCTAATTAGGGTTTTGGGGAGTCTGGCCCAAGTGGTCAAAAGCCCTGTCCATTTGGAGGCTTTCTAGGGTTTCATATGTAACCCTAGGAGGCTATATAAGGAACCCCCTGGGCACCCTAAATCCCATGCCATCTCTCTCTCTGTTACTCTGCTGGACTGATTTCTCCATTGGTTGGGTGTGACTTGCATTTTTGGCAGGATTCTTTTGCTGCTTGCTTCAAGGATCATAAGATCAAAAGGTTGGTTTGCTCAGTTTTGATCTTTAGAAATAATTGTTGCCTTTAGGTTTTAGTTCTAATCTTCATAGAAGAAAACATAGATCATCTTAGGGTTGCATGTGAACCATAAGTTGTTATTTGTTCATTGATTGCATAGAAACCCTTCAACATCGAGACTTGACATGCGGCGAAATCCCGATAAGTCGCCATTCTATCCCTTGGTCTGCTGATTGTAGCAAGTCGTTCCTCAATCATCTTTATCAGTTCAGTTTTGATTGTACCGAAGAAACGAGGAATTTCGGCTAGCACTTCGCGTGATACCTCTTCAGCAATTAAGTCTCGTAGCTCCTCATCTGATCGAGAGGGTCGGCTTGCTCACTCACTAGACCCAGAGCCATTACCATTACTTCTTGTAATCACCACCATTCTAATTGTACAAACAAGATGGTGAGACCATGCTCTTTATATGTGGTTACCCTACCAACCCGACTCTATGGGATATTTGGCGACTGACTCAGTTACATGTAAGAATCCTGTGCTTTCAGTAGTACGGGCCCTGTACTATCTTCCACACCTTTTACTTGTTCCAAACGTCCTTCCAAAATTACTATATAGTCTCTTATTACTATATGATTCTTGTTTATACGGTTTGTACATTCAACACTTCTTTTTAGACTTCCTAGAGTTTCTTTATCATACTCGTGATGAAAGAGAAAAACGTTTGCTGATTCCGTTAGGTAGTTTTGTTAACGCTTATTTCACACGTAATTTTAAGGATAAATATACAGTTGAATAAGTAATCATATCCTAATATCACCACCAAACAAGGAACAACTAATAAAGTCAGATAACTAATTCCAAAGCCATCTGATCTTAACTACATGCAATTCAAGCGTTCATTTAACTTTCTAATAATATAAGCATAATTTCAGTTGCACATAATTGTCATCATATAAGGCAATTAGACATCCTAAATCAGGCAATTCTAACATGCAATTCCTGAATGAATCCTTATTATACTCTTTATCATATCAAGTTTCTAGCATATACATGAATGCAGATATTTTGGGAATCATTTACTCACTTGAGCTCTGGCTGACCGCACGCATCGCATTCCTTTTCTTTTATAAATTTCTAATTTTTTTTAAAAACTCTCAGTCCTCAGTTTGAGTTCAGATTTACCAGAAAGTTTATCTAAATCCCTCAAACTAAGGCTCTGATACCAACTTGTAACGCCCCAGATTTTCAAGCCAAAATTTTCTTTTTGAAAACCAAATATTGATTTATAAATGAATATTTTACAAACAGAGAAATCCGCTATATTATTGTTTTTACCAAAATACATTTAGAAACCCATGTCTTTTATTCTTTGCATAAATTATTTATAAAGTAGCGGAAGTCTTAAAAGTAGTGGAATGCGGTGCGTCAGTTTGGAGCCTTCCCTCTGTCTCTGCCATTATCTGAAAATGTTAAATATCAACAGGGTAAGCATAAAGCTTAGTGAGTTCCTCAAAATGCCATACGATCCATCACATAACATACAACACATAATAACCATTCATATGTCTGTGAGACTCACGGGCTATCCTTGTTCCGCTTGAAGACTCATGGGCAGTTCCCGTTCTGTCTTATCACTCGCAGGCTTCTCCTGTTCCGTCTAATGACTTGCAGCCTATTCCCGTTCCGCCTATTGGCTTGCGGGCTATCCCGTTCCGTCCACAAACAATCATTATCATAACAATAATTCATACAATTATCATAACAGGTAAGATCACCTTAGTCTAACATATCTTCCTTCCTACACATGCAATATCACCTATAGTATAGTGAGAAGACTCACCTGATTATCGTTTATCTTTCTCGGATTTGTATTTCCTTTCAACTTTAACTGTTAACATAATAAGAAATCTATCATTTCTTAATCCTTAATATATTATAGTTGTAACACCCCTTTCTCAAACCATAATTTAATACGGTTTATATTACAAAATATTTTACAACTCGTGACTATCAAAGAGTCACTTAACTTTTTTTTACAAATTTTATACTCAAGGGGTAATTACAGACTCAATACAGAAACCATAATTTAAACTTATCTGTATTATACAATGGTCCCAACTTCGGCTCCTGCTCCTTTCACCTAAGTACATAGCATTTAAAAGAATAATACGTGAGACATAAAGTCTCGTGTGTAATATGGGGTTTAGACCCAAAGCTTTTCCGCTCAAAGTTGAAATATAAACAAATAAACTACTTAAAACTTGTTTTTTATAATAAATCTCAAATTTCTTCTCCTCTCTATTTTCAAAATTCAAACATTCTTTCTTTCTAAAAAAAACTGCTTCTTTTCTCAAAACTGCTTTCTTTCTCATTTACTTGTGACCAACTGAAACTCTTGAATTAGTTTTGTTAATTCATTTAACTAACTCCCCTCGTGGGACAGAACAGATCTGCCTGTAAGGTTATGCTATCTCTGTCTCACCTTCGTGACTTGGAACAGATCCAATCACAAGGTTATGCTAAGCTAGACAACTACTTCGCAACGGGATGTTGGTCGTCGAATTACCAAACAAATAAAAGAGTAATGGAATATGGATGCAATTTATAATGATGGGACAGAAAATGTGATATGTCAAAATACCTCTAAATACTCTTCAATTAAGAATAGTATAGTAGTGGTACGAGTCGAACCCAAGGGAATTGAGGTGAGTTAATCTCTTGCCAAGTTTTCACACTTCTAGAGATTAGGACAAAGAAATATAAAGTTCAAGGGGGGGGGGGTTTGTCAAGTCGCTTGATAAACAGAAAAATAAATAAGAATGTGATTTATATAATTAAACGGACATTCGGCTTCTAGTCTAATCAATCTTGTCACATATTCGTACCTAAATGAAATTAAGAGTTAGGTAATGGTTCTTGTCAATGGAAAATGACAATAACACATCAACTTAGAAGAAATCCAAATTAATATGTTCAATACATCAATGGTCTCAATTTGTGAAAGAAGTATTGTTTTCTCATATATAAGTGAATATCTCAATGGTCATCTTGAAGAGATAGATGTATCTCAACCGAGACAAGATACTACTTCTATATGAGTGTTAAAATCCAAATTCAATATTCCGTCCCTTTAGATGAAGGAACTAAGAACAAGCATGTAATTTAAGACATAGAAATCAACCGGGACAAAAGAAACATGCATCACTAATATAGAACAAGGAATAACACCAAAATTCTATAAAAGGTATGCACAACACAATGGTCAACTAGTAATTAATGCTAAAATTGACCAAGAGTAATGCTTTATGTTCTTTTGTCGGTTCTTTACTTCTTAAGAACTTGATTGATCTCTCATGTCAAGCTTTTAACAAGTGAAGTTATTTCTAAGATTTTACCAACAATGATCTTCAAAACAATTGAAAATACATATAACTATAATTGGTTAGCTACCAGAATAGAGTGATCAACTAAATTCCAAAGTAGGGACCAAATTTGTAATAAAATTTAAATGAAAAAACTAAACCAAAACAGTTTTAATAACTTCAAAACTTCATTCAAGCATGAATATTAATGACAAGAAAGATAAATTACTAAAAGCCGAATGTTATGAGATTTAGCTACTCATGTTAGCTAAAATCTGCATAATTGCAAATGAAGACATTGAAACTAGCTAGAAATTAAGAATACGAGAGAGTGTTTGAAGTATCTTCAAGTATATTCAAGTGTGTTGAATTGTGTGTTTAACTCCTCTCAAATGCTCTATTTATAGTCTTCAAATGGCCCTGGAAAGATCTCAGTTCGGATTAATCAAATGGTGAAAACCCCATGCTTCAAAAGTTGATTTGCTGGAAGATTCCTGCTGCACATGGTCTACAGTACAAGCACGACTCGTGCATATATGAGCACGACTCGTGCCAACCAAAGTACAATGCTATTTTTGACATCCCAGGATGAGCACGACTCGTTCTTAGTTACTCCTTCAAAGAGCACGACTCGTGCTCCTTGAACAGGGCTTTTGAGGCTATTTCTTCCGTTTCTCGCCCGATTTGCTTGAAACTTGGTGTGAGGCTTCCTTTTGACATTGTATGGTGGCCCATATTTTTTAATGCCTGAAAAACATACCATTTTATGCAAACAAATGGTTTTTGCTCCAAAATAAACACATTAGACCGAAAACATGCATATAACATGCTTTAAAGGCAATAAACGATGTTGAATGCGGTAAATAAACATGCAAAAAGGTGTATAATTATACACCTATCAAACATCCACATGCTTAAACTCTTCTTTGTCCTCAAAGAAAACAAGAAAAACTTAGACTAATGGGTGTAAGAAGGAAAGTAAAAAGAAAGTGTGAAACTTTTTTAAGTTAAATCGCGCCAACATTATCACTAGCAATGATATGGTTAACATATCGTCCCTGTATTTGCCTAAAATTTCACATTTGTGAAATAGTAGATTGTACTAAGAAACAAATATTCGTTAAACTATAGCATAGCCACGTCATATATTGATTATAACACCACTACCGTGACTTTCACCGCGTTTAGCAAGAGCCACACAATACAAGGTCAGTGCTCACAATTTTTCTCTCTTCTCATATTTGCACACAATTCGCTGGTTGCGACTCACAAATGTCTTCCTCCACTCATATGGAATTGGGGTGGTGTTTACACTCGGGTTTCGAACTTGGACTCATGTTAATTTGACTTTGCCTCAATTATCACATTGACCACCTTTGTTATAACTTGTCAATTTGTTTGAATGATTTTCCAAAATTATAAATACAAGAAATTACAACTTGATAAATGTAATACAAATACAAAAGAGAATAAACACTCTATTTTTGGATTTTCTTTGAAATGAGTAAAATAGTTTGGCAATTATTTTGAAAAGACATTTTTTTAGATTTTTTTAGATTTTGAAAGATACAAACTATCTTTTATTGAAGGTTAATGAGATATAAGCATTTGTGCTTATTCTATTTGTTTTTTTTTTTTGGAAATTTATTTAATTAACACACATGTCTGGTTCTTGGTTTTATTTATTATATATATATATATATATATATATATATATATATATATATATATATATATATATATATATATATATATATATATATATATATATATATATATATATATTATGTTTTTTATAACCAATTTTTTTTTAGAACCAGACAAAATATTTCTGGAATTTCACCATTTATTGGACTTGACATACAAATATAAAGATTTTGTTTTTGAAATTAGAAATTATTGAATTGCTTAAAAAGGACCAAATTGGTCAAGAAAAATGATATGAAATTTCGAAAGATCTTGGAAAATTGACATGTTTGAAACAAATGTGTTGGTCAAAGTGTGATTACGAAGGCAAAACCTGTAACATTAACCAAGTCGATTGCACACATTGAGATTCTTACGGGGTATCTGCACCTTGTATTGTTGTAATTGCTAAAAATAGATTCAGTTAAAATAGATGTCTTACAAACTGTTCATACGTGTGTATGCTAAGTACATTTGACAAACAAAAGTTTTATAACACAATCTAAAATTTTGAAAAGTGAAAAAATTTTCAACCACAAGGTAGATAGGCAACCATAACATTAAAAATAAAGATGCAACATAATTTAACAATCAAAAGTTTTCACGAGGGGTAAGAAAAGAAATGCGATAAATAACAAATGTTTTAAACCACAATTTTTTTTAATTTGTTTTTCAAGTTTTTTTTTCAAAATAAAGAAAAATAACATAGAAGTGAAAAATACTAACATCTAGCATCGTATATACCTCCACAAGCTTAAAAATAAGCGTCGTCCTCGAAGCTTGCGGGAAGTCTACTGTGGTCCGGGAGGTGGCGGGGGGTGGCCGAGAGGAACACGAGAGCAGGAGAAGTGGAGTGGTCGTGTGAATGAACAAGTCACAGGAGATTGTTCTTAATATGTCCAGACCTGCGCACGACTCGTGCGTTTATAATGAATGAAAGAGCACGACTCGTGCGTTTTTATTGACACTGAACTTTGGGTTTTTCGTGAGCACGACTCGTGCACAAATGTACAGGGGGAAGCACGACTCGTGCAAACCCCCTGTTAAGAAAAATTTTATGTTTTTTCTGCTCGTTGATCCCAAAAATTTTCCGACACTTCCAAACACCTTATTATATGTTAAAAACACAAAAAAAAACAAAAATTTTCAATCAAAAACATGTTTAAGCACGAGAAAATGAAACACACAAATACCGTAAAATGAAAATCGGGTTGCCTCCCGAGAAGCGCACTTGTTAACGTCTTTCGCTCGACACGGGCCCGTGCTTGAGCTTTAGGACTCATACACGGGGTTTTAGGAAGGGTTACCCTGGACATTCCTTCATGTCCACTCCTTGATTGGTAGAGAAACATTCGATGAACTGTTTGAGACGGTGTTTGTTTCTCGTCTGTTTTGGCATAGGAGGTGGATCTATATTTTGCAAATCCAGATCATGGTCTTGATGATCGTGGCGATCCACAGGCTTGGACTCTTCAGTAAGTCCAATAGTTGTTTCATTCATTGAAACCATTGCCACTAAATTGTTGTTAAATTTTGCATGTTCATTACGCAACAATGTATCATTTTCCCTTAAGTCCTCGGGAGACACATCACTTGGGTAGCGGGTGGATTGATCAATATTGAAGGTTACAACTTCACCATCGAATTCCATAGATAGGCTACCATTAAAAACATCAATTTTCGTTCTCGATGTTTTTAGGAATGGTCTCCCTAAGAGTGTAGAACTTGAATTCGGTGAGTTGTCATCTCCCATATCGACGACATAAAAATCAGCGGGAAAAACCAAGTTATTCACTTGGACTAATACGTCTTCCAACACGCCTTTTGGACGTATGGTAGACTTATCGGCCAATTGAATAACGACTCCGATGCGTTTCAATGTTCCTTTCTTTAAGTTTTTGAAAATAGAAAGTGGTAGGACATTGATAGAGGCACCGAGATCAAGCATGGCTCTCGGTATGTTTATGTCTCCCAATTTACAAGGGACCGTGAATACACCCGGATCCTAGTACTTTGGTGGCAATGTCTTTTGTATGATTGCCGAGACATTCTCGTTGACTTTTATGGTTTCATTCACTTTGAGTTTCTTTTTAGATGTGCAAAGTTCCTTAAGGAACTTACCATATCTAGGAACTTGTTTAATAGCCTCAAGTAAGGGAATATTTACCTCCACCTTGCGGAACGTAGCCATGATTTCTCTATCTTCCCTTTCTTTCTTTGATTCTAAGAATCTTGAAGGAAAAGGAGGTGATGGAGTATGGCTTGGTGATTCCGCTTGTTTCGTGCCTTCTTTTTCTGCATCCTCGGATACATTTGGATCTTTGCAAACCTTCCCGCTTCTAAGGGAGATGGCACTCACATTGTGTCTTGGGTTTGCTTCTGTTTGGGTTGGTAATTTAGAATCCAGTCTACTTTCTAACTTGCTAACCGTTATTGCAAGTTGTGTCATTTGTGTTTCCAAATTTTGGATGCTTGCCCTTGTCTCTTGCTGAAAAGATATCGTGTTTTTAGCTAAATTAGAGACAATTTCTTCTAAGGACATACCTGAGAGGTTTCGTGGTGCGACATGTTGTGGTTGTGGGTATCGTGGTTGATATTGAGGTCTTGGTTGAGCATTTTTCCACGATTGGTTATTGTCAAAATTCCTGGAATTTTGTCCCATGTGGTCACCCATAGCATTTACATGCTCGTTTTCATCTTGCAAGGATGGATACATATCGGTTGGATGACCATGTTGGAGGCAAATTCCACAAGCTCTTGCCCTTGGTTCGATCCCTCTCTCTTTTGTTAACAAAATAACGGCTTTTGTTAGTTCATTTAATTGAGTTTCAATGAGAGGGGTACTTACGTGTTTTTCTCCTCGTGGAGGGTCGGGATGCCATTCGTCTTCCCCTATTGAGTGTTTCGAGTCTTCCGCCAAAGTGGCAATTAAGGCTCGGATTTGGGACAGGGTCTTGTCTAGCAAGGCTCCACCACTAGAGGCATTGATAATTCACCTATCAAGATGAGATAAGCCTTAACAAAAATATTGGAGAAGTTGGTGTTCCGACAAACCGTGTTGTGGGCACCGAGAGCAAAGTTTTTTAAACCTCTCCCAATATGTGTGTAAGGACTCTCTTCGTCCTTGATGTAAGGTGAGAATTTCTCTACGGATGCTCGAAGCTTTTGGCTCTGGGAAGTATTTGTCAAGGAATGCTTGAGCAATGTCATTACATGTTGTTACCGTCCGTGGTGGGAGGTAGTACAACCATTCTTTGGCGGCATCGTAAAGAGCAAAGGGGAATGCCCTTAGCTTGATTTGGTCCTCGGTCACATTATGCGGTTTCATACCTGAACATACCACATGAAACTCCTTAAGGAATTTATGGGGATCTTCATTTTCCAAACCTCTAAAGGTTGGAAGTAAGTGTATGAGCCCGGACTTTAGCTCAAAATTCTCCACATTGGGATAATTTATACACAAAGGTTGTTGTGTATCTTTTCGGGCACCCCATTGTCTTAAGGTCTTTTCTTCGTCACCCATTTTTAATGGATTAGTAGAAAAATCAGAAATAGGAGTAGAAGTAGAAGTAGAAGGTGGTGTAGGAGAGAGTGTTGATGTAGTGTGAGATTTTTGGTAATCAAGCTTCTTTCGAAGCTTGGTTTGTTTTCTTAATATTTTTGCAGTTTTTTCTATTTATTTATTGATCTCAAGAGGTGTACCTGTTCGATCAGATCTGGGCATAAAGAGTTAATCATAAGCCAATTCCCCGGCAACGGCGCCAATTTGTTGGTCGTCGAATTACCAAACAAATAAAAGAGTAATGGAATATGGATGCAGTTTATAATGATGGGATAGAAAATGTGATATGTCAAAAGACCTCTAAATACTCTTCATTTAAGAATAGTATAGTAGTGGTACGAGTCGAACCCAAGGGAATTGAGGTGAGTTAATCTCTTGCCAAGTTTTCACACTTCTAGAGATTAGGACAAAGAAATATAAAGTTCAAGGGGGGGTTTGTCAACTCGCTTGATAAATAGAAAAATAAATAAGAATGTGATTTATATAATTAAACGGACATTCGGCTTCTAGTCTAATCAATCTTGTCGCATATTCGTACCTAAATGAAATTAAGAGTTAGGTAATGGTTCTTGTCAATGGAAAATGACAATAACACATCAACTTAGAAGAAATCCAAATTAATATGTTCAATACTTCAATGGTCTCAATTTGTGAAAGAAGTATTGTTTTCTCATATATAAGTGAATATCTCAATGGTCATCTTGAAGAGATAGATGTATCTCAACCGAGACAAGATACTACTTCTATACGAGTGTTAAAATCCAAATTCAATATTCCGTCCCTTTAGATGAAGGAACTAAGAACAAACATGTAATTTAAGACATAGAAATCAACCGGGACAAAAGAAACATGCATCACTAATACAGAACAAGGAATAACACTAAAATTCTATAAAAGGTATGCACAACACAATGGTCAACTTGTAATTAATGCTAAAATTGACCAAGAGTGATGCTTTATGTTCTTTTGTCGGTTCTTTACTTCTTAAGAACTTGATTGATCTCTCATGTCAAGCTTTTAACAAGTGAAGTTATTTCTAAGATGTTACCAACAATGATCTTCAAAACAATTGAAAATACATATAACTATAATTGGTTATCTACCGGAATAGAGTGATCGACTAAATTCCAAAGTAAGGACTAAATTTGTAATAAAATTTAAATGACAAAACTAAACCAAAACAGTTTTAATAACTTCAAAACTTCATTCAAGCATAAATATTAATGACAAGAAAGATAAATGACTAAAAGCTGAATGTTATGAGATTTAGCTACTCATGTTAGCTAAAATCTGCATAATTGCAAATGAAGACATTGAAACTAGCTAGAAATTAAGAATAAGAGAGAGTGTTTGAAGTATCTTCAAGTATATTCAAGTGTGTTGAATTGTGTGTTTAACTCCTCTCAAATGCTCTATTTATAGTCTTCAAATGACCCTGGAAAGATCTCAGTTCGGATTAATCAAATGGTGAAAACCCCATGCTTCAAAAGTTGATTTGCTGGAAGATTCCTGCTGCACATGGTCTACAGTACAAGCACGACTCGTGCATATATGAGCACGACTCGTGCCAACCAAAGTACAATGCTATTTTTGACATCCCAGGATGAGCACGACTCGTGCTTAGTTACTCCTTCAAAGAGCATGACTCGTGCTCCTTGAACAGGGGGCTTTTGAGGCTATTTCTTCCGTTTCTTGCCCGATTTGCTTAAAAGTTGGTGTGAGGCTTCCTTTTGACATTGTATGGTGGCCCATATTTTTTAATGCCTGCAAAACATACCATTTTATGCAAACAAATGGTTTTTGCTCCAAAATGAACACATTAGACCGAAAACATGCATATAGCATGGTTTACAGGCAATAAACGATGTTGAATGCGGTAAATAAACATGCAAAAGGTGTATAATTATACACCAATCACGGGAGGTACCACCCCAGTAGTGTCTTCAGATCTCCCGATTATGTGGGTGATCCTAGTCCGGACAACTGACTCTTATTAGTTTCTTTGCTTTAGTTCTTATCTCATTACTTTCTTCATTACATCTCAAATTAGTCAAAAAGGGACACAATTTATAATAAGCTCAAACTCATAAACTTTATAACTCTTCATTAAAAATTACTATCAAAACTAACTTCAACATCTTTAGCTCACATACGGAGCTACTTTCAAAATACTTTATTACCTACACTGCTTTAAAATCTGCTTTAAAACACTTAGCCCTTGTATATAGCTACTTTAAAATTGTTTCCAACTTTAGTATTCAAAAGTATTTGGAAATCTCATTTTCTGAAAATATCATTTTGCTATGTACAAAAAGTCCACATATACTCACCTTGATTCTGCTATGGTTCACTAAGCTTCACGTACTCCTTTTCCTTTCCCGTGCTCAATGGTATTTGAAGCACCACCTATACAAGTATCATATTTATTTACTCAATTAATACATACTACATTTGACTCTATGACTTAAGAGTCTCATATGACACAACTACATGCCATACAAATGTATAACCTTCAATTACTAATTTTATAATATTTTCCCTAGATACGCGTATTTTGCTATAGTACTCTCGGGAGGTCGTATTTCAGTTCCGACACTTTTCCATGAAGTCTTAGGCCATATTAGACTTATGTTTCAAATTTGGAGTTAATCGGACAAGTCTAGCTTAAATCCCAAAAATCAAGTTTTGAATTTAACAATTTTCCATATGATTTCATACCATTTTAAGGCTATGGTATGAGTTACAGACCAAACGGACATGCCTAGCATGGAGTTCAAATCTTAAAAATTGGACAGAAGTTGATTAATTTTCCTGCCGCGAGATCGGGTCGCGACCTACCCTATGATCGGGTCGCGATCTGTAGTATGTTGCTATTTTTGACGTTTTTCCAAACTACAGCTCCACTATTCACCCCATTAAGCTCTTAATATTTAACTTAATTTGTTTAGGGTCATTCCCAGGCCCTAAATACCAACTTATATTTAGTTTTAACTTCCAAAATTATCAAATCTCCTTTAAAATCTTGAAAATTCTTCCGAAAACACCATTTTTCACCAAAAATCGTTTTGTTGGATTTTCAAAGCTTGAAACTGATTTCTTACTTCTTTTATGTCATGTTTGACTTAACAAGACCATAAGAACTATATAAAATCAGTTTCATCTCTTGAACCCATTTCTAGGGTTCTTGGGCTAAAAACCCATTTCATCATCTTTGCATCAAAGCTTCATTTTTATCAAATTAACAACTACTACAAGTTCCTTTCATCATTTCTTGATTTTTACATATTCCATGGCTAGAACATGCTTATATGATGATTTTAAGCAAGATGAGTTGGATGATTTCATTAGGATCATGTTTTAAGCAAGATGAGTTGGATGATTTTAAGCAAGATGAGTTGGATGATTCCCGTTCAAGATTTTGAGTTCAAAGCTTTGAATGTTTACCTCTAAGAGCTTGGAATCACCAATTCCAAGGCTTGTCCTTGATTCCTTTGCAAGATGTTCCAAGCTTCTTCTCCTCCCGTGCTCTCTCTCGCTCTCTCTAGTTTCTTCTGCAACCTTCTACTGAGTTCTAAATAATGAGGGAATAACTCTCATATATATATATATATATATATATATATATATATATATATATATATATATATATATATATATATATATATATTGTTTATAAAACTTTTACACTTTAACCCCTAGCTTCTTTCCTTTTGTTGAAAAATGGTCCAAAAGTTCACATCTTTACAAACCAAGTTCCATTAACTACTAACTTAACATTTTCTTGACATTTTGGTCATTTCCATATCAAATGACCATTTCGCCCTTTTTGGTCAAATTTTACTATTCACGCGGTAAAACTCCAAATTTCACATAAACTTTTATTTCTTATAACATTATTCCACAAATTATATATTATTTTACATAATGGTCTTACAATATGCCAAAAGACCATTTTACCCTTTTTACAACTTTTGCAGGTTCTTACAATAGTCGTATCATTAAACCCTTCTATAATTCCAACATGATACTCCATGATTTATCAAGTAAAGAACGGCCAGGTAGAAGATTAGATGGGGTGGTAGGATCCTTTCAGCATTTTAGCCTTTCGGAAAATCCAACAACCAGATCCCAAGTAATCGGTCTAGTCATCGTCATCATAAGTAAATCAATCGGTATTATTTTCGGAATTACGAATTGTTGTAATAACGACGTTTTTTAGGTTTTTGTTTACTATTGTTGGGAATGAGTATAATATAACATATGTTATACTTATTAAATATTCTACATCTTAACACAAAAACGATTTTACAATACCTAATTAAGCTATAGAAAGGTTTGTAGTTACCTTATGACCGGTCGTCGGGATTTATAACTCCTTCGTTAGTCTTTTGAGCTTCCTTCCGCTCACTTGCTTACACACTAGTGCTTAGAAACCTCTATATATTGGATTGAGATTTGTTTGTGTGGTTTATGAGATGTTTTGGGGGGTATTTATACTTGAATTCTTGAATTAACAATTGAATGCCACTTTTGACAAAAGAGTTTATTAATATATATTGTTGAATTTTAAGGCATTCTAGAAGCAGCCTGTTCAAGGCTGGTTTATCTGATATTCTGAAAACTTATCTCAATACCTTTTCAGGGACGTATTGTATGTATTTATACGATTTTTCTATGATTTGTTATGAATTTTTGAGAATAAACTATCTAATCTGTCAATTTCGAACTAATCAGTGAATATTGCATTTTTCGCCATAGATATTGTCATTTACAAGCTTACTATTATTATTAAGAATTGTACTAGACTCAATTTGTAAACTTTTTGCACTGGTTTCAGGTCCAAACGATTTTCCTAGAATTAATTATGATTTTTCTAAAAACGGCACAAAATGCTGATTTTCATATGAAATTGTAACTAAAGTTTTTCTTAGCTTTATGACTACCAAAAAATCATAGAATTCACAACAATTATAACTAAATACAATAAATGGAATACAATTCTTACAAATGCAGTAATCCTAGCTATTTATAAAGCAAAGTGTTTTGCCTCGAATCATGATGCTTATCACTCGATGTATAGAATGAACTGTGAGGTGTGGTATGAAATGGGAGGTTTGAGACTCTATTTATACTTGAGCTAGAGTTACTATTTAATGATATAAGCGATGACATCATCATATCTAGTGACATAAGTAGTGACATCATCATATCTAGTGACATAAGCGATGACATCATCATATCTAGTGACATAAGCCATGACATCATCACATCTAGTGACATAAGCCATGACATTATCACATCTAGTGATATAAGCCATGACATCATCCTAAAATTTACATATTTTGTTCCGTTTAACGCTTAAGCTTTGTTTGTTGTATTTTTATTTTATAACTACAACAATTATAGAATTCAAACTCATCCTAAATCAAACAAATCTGAGATATTTTTACATAATCACTTAATTCAATAAGTTAGGATTCCAGGGATATAAAATACTCACTCTAGTTTTTTTCCTTCTATTTTATATGATTTTAACAAGATCGGGTATTAAAGCTGCCAGATTCGGACTAGTCGATAAATATAGACATTTTCACTCAAGATTGAGCCGTTTCTAGGCTTTGGTCAAAACTGATGAAACGTATCCAACTCAGACATGCAACTTTGGTCAAAACTGAAATGTAATTGCTGATTTTAACAAGATCGGGGTGATTTTATAAGGATTTTCCCAACATTCCAATTAAGACACTAGGCTTAACCTCCTTCCATACTAATTTAATTTTAGGGTTATTATTATTATAAATTGACAATTCCCACCCCCCTAATATTATTAATGTTTCCGATTTAATCACTTTAATTATTATCTTTATTATGAGGGAATTAAATGTTAAAAGAATACGTACCGAAAAACGGGGCATTACAATGTGTGTGTGTATGTATGAGTGTGTGTGTGTGTGGACGACAAAGATAGCTAGAACAACGCAAAAACTATGAGAAACATGACAACTCAGCAATTACATTTCAGTTTTTACTCTCAATCACATGAACCAAATCAATAGAACAATGAATATATAAAGTAATCAAAATAACATGACTTACATCATATTCCATACATGTGTATTAGTTAACTAAAACACCATCCATATTGTCTTCCCTTGTCTTTTATAATCAAAGATACAACTACTAAAACAAAAAGTCACAAACCCAAATGATAGATCGATAGTTGAGGCAAAAACAAGCAAACCATCTTAGTTCTTCTGAAATACTAGGATATAACTCATCAAGATTCATGCAATTTACGGTAGTTAGGTTACCCGTCTTACTGAATGCATCTATTTTTAACTCAGACAGTCATCTACTATAGCCTCTCTTTCTCAAGCATTTTATGTGAAGGAGGAAACCTTGAAGACTCCTCCTTACCCTACAAATAATAAAGGAAAAGTAGGAAATTTAAAAGTTACATAAGTACACAGAGATAGAATTCAAATTGCTATGAAAACAGATAGTAACTTGGAAGTATATATATATATGTATATATATATATATATATATATATATATATATATATATATATATATATATATATATATATATATATATATATATATATATATATATATATATATATATATATATATATATATATATTTATAGTTGCATTTTCTTGATTCAATAGGCTTAATGACTACTCATGACACCAATAATCACTATGTTTCCACAACTTCTTAGATCCTGAATCAACTACATCTCTTACAAACTATTGAAGCAATTTATATGTTTCTTGTTCCTAACCTAAAAAGGCATCTATCAATAAGATTCCTTAAAAATAAGCAATATGTTTAGACAATTCCTTGTCGTTTTCTAAAGTGCGGTCTTTTGTTGTTAACATGGAAGACCAACAAACATCTATTAAAATGTTGAATCAATTACACTTAGGCATCATGTTTGCATATGACTTTGCTACAAGTAGTGGCGTATCTAGAAAAAAAAAATTTAGGGTATGCGTCTATATAGTAAATTTTTTCTTAATTAAAAAATGGTTAAAATCACTTATATCAAAATAAAATTTTACAATTGTTGTCATCTGAGTCCTTATATTTTGGTAGTGATTAACAATATGATCACTAAATTTAGAGAATATATCTTTTTCTATATAAGTCACTAAATAATCATTTAATAATTGATCACCCATACTATTACGTAACTTGTTCTTCACAAACGTCATTGTCGAAAATGCTCTTTCTACAATAGTTGTCGCCACCGGGAGGATCAACGCCAACTTGATAAGTAAATAGATATGATCAAACACTTTATGTTTTTTTATCTCACCATCTTCATAGAGAGTTCTTTAAGATCCTTCAAATCTTTAAATCTTTTGTCATTTTTCATATCATAGATGTAATTATCAAGCTGATCATCGAAACGAACTAATTCAACACTTGAAAACTAACTAGGATGAAGTTTTGCATGTGCGGCAATTTTTTCTTTATCAAAAGAATTAAAATCATCAATAGGGCTTAATCTAGCCATATTAACAAGTAAATCCATACTAACCTCATTAAGTCGATTCTTGAACTCTTGAAGTTGCAAATCAATGATTGCAACAAAGACTTCAACTCGAAAATGATGAAGATCCGTGGTGTGTAGTTTACCACATTTTTCTTCCTATTGGAAGATATACATCTTCCATGTTAGGAACTTCGATGGAACTTGTTTCACAAAAAGATATGACCGAACTCAAGAGAGGTTCCCACCCATCATCTCTTACTTGTTGCAATCGTTGTTTGGTCAATGTTACACATGACATTGCATTAACTATCTTTGATCTTTTCATTGCAATGCATTATTTAAATCATTTTGCACACCAAATATAGTCTTCATCAAATGTATCATGAATATAAAATCAAACAACTCGAGTGTGTAACCAACAACTGAAAGGTTTTTTTGCAAATCTATGAACTAAAACCCTAAGTTCACATGCAACCTAGATTGAATCTACATTTTCTCACATTGAACATATAATAAAATACCTAAAGGCCAACAAAAAATTTCTAAAGAAAATAATTAAGAAAACTAACCTTTAGTTTTAATCTTGAAGCCAAGCAGTACAAGTGTCATGCCTCAAATGAGATCACACCCACGGAGCTAGAAGGAGGGGACGAAATTCCAGAGAGGCAGAGGGAAGGTGACGCAAGTTTTTGGGGTGCAGAGGAGCTCTATTTATAGCCTCCAGGTGGTGACAGTCAAAACCCTAGATGAGCCCAAATCAAGATAAGCCTTTTATCATTTGGACCAAGCCTTTTAACTCCTTTCTAGGGTTTCGAAATTAAGGAATAATCCCTCCTTAATTTTGCCACCTATATAATTAATCTGGCCAATTATCACTCAACTATTAAGTAATTACAAAATAGCCCCTGCACCTTTAATTAATTAAATTAATCACTAAATTAATTCCAATTAGTTCTAGATTAATTTCCAATTAATTAATAATATTTCTAATTAATATATTATCACCATAATACATTAATAAACTATTTATTTTATTTCTATTGATTTATTAATCATATAATAAGTGAATATTTCTCTCTCTTAGAATTTCTTCCAAACCTCTAGTTATGAGGGCAACCCAAATGGACTTTGCTTCTATTAATAAGATAAATAGAAATTATAAGTCATGGCTTAGACACCTAATCCAACAGTCTCCCACTTGGATAAGTCTATGACTTTAATTGTCCATTTATCTTCTCATTAATCAGCAAATTGTAGCTTCCTAGAAACTGCTGCCGAACTCTGACCCAGTCAGTTCTGTTCATATATAAGTGATCATATAATCCTCCATCCAACAAGATATTTCCGGACTGAAGACATAGATTAAGATCAATCTCAGTCCGATACTCTATTTCCCGATTTCTGATTTACATATGACTTAAAGACTACTAATTGAACACATCAGTTTAGTCCTGGTTGGTCAACACTTTCAGTCAACTTCAAAATCATCGAGAGGCTTACAGATATCTATTTCCCGTCAGGGTCAAGGAACGAATAAGCTTCGAATCATATGCTTTATATCTTTTACCAGTCAAATTACTCACAATAACACGTTTTTTAACATTGAGTTACCGATGCATTTTCGCATTATCAATGAGAAACTACCTTGCAAATTATAACTCATATGTCTCTACTTCAAGATCATAAGATGTTATCGTCTCAACATTGCTCGTGATATAATACATGAAGCAATCTTTTGAGCGTGGGTTTATCCAATACTAAAATCTCTGACAACGCCTAGTGATATTAAGTATTTTAGGCGTTGTTGAGCCCTGTTCTTGATAAAATCATATCAGATATGCCTGGGTATTCTCACTTTTCGTGCTAGGACTTGTCTGGAGAAAAAGAATAGAAACAGGGACTAAAAGTGTACAAAAGGGAAGAAGTTTGGAAAGAATGCAAAATCAAAGAAACTTGTACGCGCGCCGCGGATTTCCCTTCTGCGCGACGCCGGCTTAAGGCGGTGGAACACATTCAAATGACGAAAAAACGGGGAACGGATAAGTACGCGCGTCGCGGATTTCACTTCTGCGCGGCGCGGCCACGGGAAATTTGCAACTATAAATAGAGGCATTTCCAGCCGAAAACCCTAGCAAAGACCGGGTGTAAACATCGACCTAGAACTCTTTGACTCGAGGATTCATTTCAGCAAGCTCACAATTGGTATTTTATGTTTTTGGATTTAATTTCGTTTTTAGTAGCAAGTAGTTTTGTAGCTAAAGTCTTTGGGAGTGACAACCACTGACTTTGAGCACTTAGGTTTCTGATTTTGAAACATTTGGTTACTGTTTTTGTGATTGGAATTCAGTTTGGTGAATGAAAAGCATTTGGTTACATTTAATCTTAGCTTTTCGGTGTTTGGATGTTTGTGTTTTATTTATTTGCTTGATTGTGTTTTGGATATTGTTTTGGACCTTGTTAGGACTGTTTTTCTTAACTGAAATCAGTAGCTAAATAGGTTATTTAGTAAGCATTAAACCTTGGCTAGTAACTGTTCAGCAGAACTTTAACTAGCGGTAGTTTATGCTTTGCTTGGTTTTGCTAGTTTGAATGCCTTCAATTGCTTCTGATTCAGAGATGTACTTTTGAGTTCAGAAAGTAACTAGGTCATTTGAGCTTAGCTGAGCTTGGCTTGAGTGTTTGAGCATTGTTTGTTTGGTATTGAGTAGTCAGATCGAAACTAGATCCTCCGACTATAGCTGTGACACTATTAGTTGGTAATCTCTCATCTAGTCTAACCACGAAGCTCCTGTGGATCGACCTTGACTCCGCTATACTAGTGAGTGTTAGGTTTTCTCTTATTTTTGACCGCATGACGACCTCTGCGTGCACGTCAAATTTTGGCGCCGTTGCCGGGGAGCTGTGAGCTTAGGTTAGGTGAGCAGTAGGAACTTGTTTCTTGCTTTTTTTTTCATTTTGGTAAGTTTGATTTGTGATTTTTGTGGGCGTGTTGCACTAGTGCATGCGTACCCGCAGGGGGAAGCAACTATCCCCATTGCAGTTTGATTCTGAGATTGAGCGTACTGCGCGCAAACTCCGTGCCCGTAGGCGTTTAAGCATCATGAATTATAGTCAAGTTAGCAGTAGCCCGGTCAGTGTTGCCCAGGATCCATCAGGTGAGGCAACTGGGAGGTTTTCTATCCCCCCGCTTTCAGAATTTCAGTTTGGGAGCACGAGTGCTTCTGGTGGTGCAGTTTCAGCCCCTGCACCCATACCATCATGCACTCCGCCATCCGTCCCATCATTTACACCCGCTTCACAACCCCAATCCACCAATCCATTTACTTCTGCTATGACTTGGGGAGAGCCGACCCGAGATGGCACCCCAACTCCTAGACAGCATACACCAACATCCCAACCACAACCAGCCCTCTTTAAACCTCAACCTACATATCAAACAACACAACCTATACACTTTCAACAACCGCCTCAGCCACAATACCATTACCTAGAGACGGAGGAAGTGTATGACGAGGAAGATGAAGGATGGATGCCACCAGCATCCCAGCCACAGTGGAACCGAGGTCGGGGACCTCCCAGGCGAGCACCACAATACCAACCACCAGGTCAGCGGGAGTACAACGATCATCTTTACGGTAACCCCGCCCAACCTTTACATTTTGCACAACCGAGACGGCAATCGGTTGCATCACATTTCCAACCGCGGGAATATGATGATTCGTCGTCGATCTATATTCCTGATAACATAGATTCGCAAGTAGAGATTAGACCTCAGTTATTAGGAATATTACCAGAATTCAGAGGATATAAGCAGGACGATCCCTATAACCATTTATATGAATTCTTAGCGATCACTAATGCTAATAATCCCAGAAACACAAATAGAAATATCTTTAGGCTTAGACTGTTTCCGTTCACCCTTAAGGACAAAGCCAAGTATTGGTTCACATCGTTGCCATCGAACATTATTACTATGTGGGATCAGCTCAAGGCAAAGTTCCTTCAGGAATTTTATCCAGCGAGCAAGACAACTGAAATCAGGAGAATTATCCAAGATTTCCAGCAAAAACCCGGAGAAGCTTTTCATGAAGCTTTCGACAGATTGAAGGAGTTGTTGCGATCTTGTCCGCATCATGAGATTCCTAGGTGGCAGTTAGTCAAGTTATTCTTTGAAGGAGTTAGCGAGACACACCAGGCCATGATAAATGCCTCATCCAGTGGGACATTTATGTGGCAGGATCCAGAAGAAGCCTTGTAAGAACCCGCGAAAAAAAAAGTCAAAAAAAGGGTAAAACCATCTTTTGTCATATTGTACGACTAATATGTATAATAATATGTATTTGTAAAATAATATAATAAGAAATAAAAGTTTATGTGAAATTTGAAGTTTTACCGCGGGAATAGTGAAATTTGACCAAAAAGGGCAAATTGGTCATTTGACATGAAAATGACCAATATGTTAAGAAAATTTCATTAAGGGGTTAATTGGGAAGTTAATGAAACTAAATTGCAAGAAGATGAACTAAAGGACCATTTGTGAAAGAAAATTGAGAAGAGAGGGACTAATTGTGTAATTATGTTATATACATTTAATTATAAAATGAGAATTTAAACTCTCATTCTCCTAGAAATCAGTAGACACTTCCAGAGAGAGCTAGAGAGAGAGCGTGAGTGAGCAGGAAGAACACGGGGAGAAGAAGAAGGTCAAGGAATTTGCCAAGAATCAAGAACAAAAGTCTTGGAATTAGTAATTTCAAGCCCTCAAGAGGTATTATCCAAGCTTTTGAACTCAATTTCTTGAACGGGAAACAAATCTCAACTTCTGATTTTTCAAAAATCATGAGTTTGATGGGGTTATCTTGCTCAAAATCATCACTACAACATGTTCTAGCCATAGAATGTGTTGAAGATCAAGAAATGGGGATTTTGGCCAAGAACCCTAATTCACGGGTTGTGAGATTAAGACCAGTTTTTATGGTTTTTCTGAGTCCAAAGGATCACTTAGGATGTATTAAAACATACCTAAGTGGTTAATTTCAAAAAGATGGATTTTTAGTGAAAATTTCTAAAAACGGGTTTCTAGAGAATTGAAGGTGGAATCAGTGATTCCATGGCTTAAAACTTGATGTAAAGCAAGGGTTTTAGTCATGGAATGATAGTAAATGATTAAGTTAAGTATTAAGCACTTAATAAGGCAAAATAGAGGTCTACAGCTCAAAAATCGGACCCGAAACCCACCCAGAAAGATTACACGGCCGTGTAATTTACAGAGTAAATATTACACGACCGTGTAACATAAATGAAGCCTGCAAAGTTACACGGCCGTGTAACTTGCAAGGCAAAAGTTACACGACCGTGTAACATACTGAGGGAATTTTTGAGTTTTGATTTTTGGAAATTGGGGTTAGACTTGTCCGTTTGACCTCAAATTTGAAACACAAGTTTGATATGGCTTAAGATTTCATGCAAAAATATCGGAACTGAAATACGACCCCTCGGGGGTACTGTAGCAGTATACGCGTATTTCGGAAAAACCGTAAAATGAGTTTATCAATGGTTATACATTTGTTATAATCTAGAATTGAGACGTATGAGACCTTAGCACTGTAGAGTCAGTTATAGTATGTATTTATTGAGTATTTATATATATATATATATATAATACATGTATAGGTGGTGCTTCAAACGTGGTTGAGCACGGAAAGGGGAAAGGAATACGAGAAGCGTAGGGACTTGTAGCAACATCAAGGTGAGTTTTATGAGGACTTTCTAGTACATAGCAAAAATGTTATTTTCAGAAAAGTATGATTTCCAATGTTTATAAATACTAAAGTTTGGGAAATAATTTTGAAAGAAGCTCTATACAAGGGCTTAGTATTTTGAGTAGATTTTTAAAGTACGATTTGCAACGTATTTTGAAAGAAGTTCCTTGTAGGAACAAAGATGTCAAAAGTAGTTTTGATAATATTTTTGATAAAGAGTTACAAAGTTTATGAGTTATAGTTTATTACAAATTGTGTCCCATTTTGACCAATTTGAGATGAAATGAAGTAAGAATTAAAGAAGTATGAGCCAGTTGTCCGGACTAGGATCACCCACATAATTGGGAGATCAGAAGACACTACTAGGATGGTACCTCCCGTCGCGAAGTAGTTGTCTAGCTTAGCATACCCTTGTGCTTGAATTTGTTCCAAGTCACGAAGGGGAGACAGAATGAGCAAACCGAGTGGGCAGATCTGTTCTGTCCCGCGAGGGGAGCTAGTTGAATGAATTAATTAACTTAATTCATAAGTTTCAGTTGGTCACGAGAAATGAGAAAGAAAAGCAGTTTTAAGAAAGAAAGTCTTTTTAAAGTTTGGAAGTAAAGTAGAAAGAGTTATTTTGAGATTTATGATATAACTTATATTACAAGTTTCTGATTAGAAAAGTTTTGGGTCTAAACCCATATTACTCACGAGACTTTATGTCTCACGTATACAATGTTTTTGAAATGCTATGTACTTAGGTGAAAGGAGCTAAAGTTGCAGTTGGGACCGGTTTGCACTGTAAGTTTAAATTATGGTTTATGGTATTGAGTCTGTAATACCCTCGAGTTAAGTTTGTAAAATAAAACAAAAATTTAAGTGGCTATTTTATAGTCACAAGTTGTAAAATATGTTTGTAAACTGTATTTGTATTTAAATATGGTAAAAGAAAAGGGGTGTTACAAGCCTGGCGGTTTTGGAGCAGTTAAGTAATGGCTCTAAAGCAAACTTTTCCACCAGGAAGATTGCAAGTACGGTGACAGCAGTAGGAGTCGATGCTCATTGGAAAAAGGAAGTGAAAAAGGAAATCAGTGAGCTAAACAAGAAGTTTGACAGACTTATGTCAACATTACAGAATGGACCGCCAAATTCATCAAAAGAAGGTCAAGGAGGACCTAAGATGCAGGAAGCTAATCAAATCTATGGCCAGGGGCAAGGTCAACACAATAACGGGCGACCCTACAGGCCATACAATCAAGGACAGCAACAAAATTTCAGGCAAAATAACTACCAGAATCAACCAACTAGTCAGCCTAGAAACCATCAACCTGCAAACAATGGAAACAACAACAACAGGGGGCCCACCAATGCTGCCAACAATGCCCCAGGGACCCAAGAAGAGATGATAGCCAAGATGTATGATATGGTCACTGCGACTCAACAACAATCTCAAGCGAATGCTAAGGCCATTGCAAATATGGAGAGAAAAATAGGTCAAATGGCTGAAGATCAGCAAAAGAGAGATAGTGGCAAGCTACCAAGTGCTACTGAAGTCAACCCTACGCATAATCAACGTCCAGGGAAGGAACAAGTCAACACTGTTGAATCAGGATGGCGAAAGGTCACTCTTGAGGACTTGTTCGAGGTAGGGAGTGAGATGAGATCAGGGGAAGAAGAAAAGGCTCTAGAGAGCGAAGAAGCTAAAAAAGGAGAAGTTCCAGGTGAGAATGGCACTCAACCAGAATTAGATAAAAAGGTCCAAAAGGAAGAGCAACCAACGATAGCAGGGATCAAGCAGAAAAAGAAGAATAGGAAAGAAAAAAAGAAGCAGGAAGTACCCAGATCAATGGGGCCCCTAATGAATCAGCCCCTATGGAATGAGCTTAAGGATGCCCCTGAGGACACCAGGATTCTGCGAGAGATGTGTGAACAGAATGGGAAAAGCAAAGCACCTACGCCAAAAACGGTGAGATTGACTGTGAGAGCCAGCGAAGCGTTATTGGGAACACTGCCCAGAAAGGAAAAGGACCCCGGATCACCATTGATCACTACAACTGTAGGGGACGTGGTTATTCGAAACACCCTTTTAGATTTGGGAGCAAGCGTTAACATCTTACCAGGATACCTGTACGACAAGTACAAAAACGAAGAAATTGAGCCAGCAGAAGTTGTACTTCAGTTGGCTGACCAATCAACTAAGGTATCTAGGGGGAAGCTGACAAATGTCATAGTCAAAGTAGGGGACTTTTTCTATCCCGTAGATTTTCTGGTCATGGAATATGAAAGTCCAGACGATGCGCCTGCGCTCATCTTGGGGCGTCCATTTTTAGCTACCGCTAGGTCAGTGATCGATTGTAAGACTGGAGATATGGATATTTTCTTCGGGACCAGGAAAAGAAGATT
This sequence comes from Cichorium intybus, assembly GCA_023525715.1. Classification (NCBI taxonomy): domain Eukaryota; kingdom Viridiplantae; phylum Streptophyta; class Magnoliopsida; order Asterales; family Asteraceae; genus Cichorium; species Cichorium intybus. The sequence continues at coordinate 62,145,030 of CM042013.1, forward strand.
GAATATGTTTGGGAACTCGATATCATTACCTTCAGAGGAAAATGGCAAACCAGCAGACGGGAAAACACTAATGGAGCCAGGAATCAGGAGCAAAGAAAAGATATGGACACGTACGGGAGAGGGAGGAAAAGAGGAAATCTTAAGGGAAACCAAGGACCACCCATTATCCGCCATCGACAAGGAACAATTGCTGGAAATGATCGAGATGATGGAAGCAAGGCATCAGCAATATGAAAGGGAATCCAGAAAACGAGAGGCGAATGTTTTCGAGCTCTTGAAATCTCAACAACAATGGATCAGCGGTGTGAGTGATCGGATGACCCAACTCACATCCCTTATGACAATGATGGCTAATAATTTTGTGCCAGAATACCAGCAAATGTCATCAAGAGGTCAAGAAGAAGGGTCAACTTAGGAATGGAACGTCTGGCTGAAGACGTTAAACTTAGCGCTTGTTGGGAGGCAACCCATCGTGTCATAAGTTAGGATATATTTCTTAAAATAAAATACAAAAATACATCAATCTTTTTGCAGGTATTAGTGGTCTAAAGCAAGTGTGGGGTCGTGTGAAAAGTTTTAAAATTTTTGAAGACCGCGCCGCGGATTTTTGTATTACGCGACGTGGGGTCGTAAACCAACCCGATGCGCAGGGGTTGATTTGGTGACACGCGCGACGCGCAAAGTGAAAACGCGCGACGCGGGAAACGATCCGTCGGTTTTCGCCTATATTAAGGTAAGCCGCGCCTCAACCAACCCTCACACGACTCGGAGCTCTGATCGACAAATTTCTCTTGCAATTTTTCTTGCTCATTTTGTTTCTACTACCAAGGTACACTCTTTTAACTATCTAGTAGTTGTTTAAACTAGTAATTGGATAGTTAATTTTAGTGTTTTGTTTCAAAAAAGTTCAAAACTTAGAATCGCTAATGCTAGCTCATCGGGTGTTTGTTTTGCCAAATGGACACCCTAAAAGAGCTAGTCGGCATCTAGGCTACCTTGTGGTATGATTAGATTGAGTTTTAGCAGGTTAAAATGAGGATTTGATCCGGGGTTTTGAAACAGCCGCGCGCCGCGCCGCGCCTTTGCTCTTGGGCCGCGCCGCGGTGCGGCGGGGAAGAAAAGGACTAATTCTGCAAAAAAAAAAATTTGTTTTGTGCTATGTGTTTTCTTTTGCAGATAATGTTCAGATTGGACCACACCTTCCTTCAGTTTCCCGCGGAGCTTGACAGTTCAGTGGAGTATATTTCGCGACGGGATGCATTGACCAGTCGCCGGGTTCTCGAGGCGATGGTTATAGACCGAGACATCCTGAGGGATGCAGGGCTCTGGGGTGCGATCGAGCCGTTTCTGCACCGCACCTGGACCCACGAGGAGGCATCGTTCACCTGCCGAGGTTGGGATAAGATTATGGCCACGGGTGAGGACGTGGTCTACACAGAGCTACTACTGGAGTTCATCTCCACCGTCCAGTTAGCACCTCGGGCGGGGGACCCACGTTCCAGACTGGTGCGTTTTCGTTTGGGAGGTGTGCACAGGGAGTGCAACCTCCGAGATTTCGGGAGGCGCACGGGCATTTACACTCCGAAGGACCTCCAGCACCGTTACTTCACCCAGTTCTTCGGGTCATGCATCCAGGGGGAGCCGAAGCGCCCTCCCAACATGGAGGTTTGGATACCGCTGTCCAATGTTATGTACGAGGCGGGGACTTCGAGGGAGAGCCACCTCCGCTACCCACTTCACCGTCTCATGCACCGGATCGTCTCCACCTCCATCATGCATCGGGAGGGGGGCGAGAAGGTGTCGAGCGACGATATGACATATTTGTGGATCCTCCTCGACCCGTCCCGATTCCTCCATCTCCCCTACGCCCTTGCGATCGCCCTCACCACCCACTCGACCGGCGCCTCCTCCAGCAGCCCATTAGCCAGGGGGTACTTCATTACCCGCCTGGCCCGTTCTTATGGTATTCTTACTGCCCCGTGGCAGCTTCCTTGACTGCTCTACCTCCATCGCGCACTACAGCACGCACTCTGGAGAGGATGCGGCTCATTGATTTGCAGCGCCCGGGGCAGTACATCCGGGCACTGACCGAGCCTCCTCAGGCACCCCAGCCTGCATACGCCCAGCCCGACAGGAGATGCCGGAGACCAGAGCCAGCAGCACCAGAGCCGGCACAGCCGGAGCAGGTCGACCCATCAGCCCTCCGCCGGCTGGAGGCCAGAGTCACGCGGATTGAGGGTCAGCTCACGAGCGTCCTGGACCAGCTCGAGTGGATCGGGGAGGTACTTATCCAGACTGCATCAGCACATGGCAGACACCCCCGACCATTCCCAGCCAGGTCTCACGATCATGAGGCCGGATCCTCCAGGCCGCCTGGCAGTGATTGATATACCTTTTTCTCTTTTTCGTTTTATTTTTTTGGGATATATGTATAAACTTATGATACTTTTATTTGTATAATTGTTTGTTCATTTTATCTGTCATGTTTGTTTTAATTTGTTTGTTAAGTTGTGCATGATATACCAAATTAAGAGGGAGTTGTCTCAGACAAGTGTGGGGTCACCGTGCCCCCTCCACTTGTCTTGACCACCGGCGTGTCCTACTGTAGCGCTACAACTCCAGCATATGAATCAAGGATCCGATTGTACGCAATTATACCTGTGATATTGAGCGCCAAGCAGTCAACCGTCCAAAAAGGGTATCTCTTTCTCCCTGGTTTTGAAATAATTTTTGTACAACGGGGACGTTGTACGGTTTTAAGTGTGGGGTGTGGACGGTCGAAAGAGATTTTTTGAAAATTTTTTTGCAGAAATAATCAATTTTTCAATTTTTAGCAATATTTTTCAAAAAATTTTAATAAATTGCAATTTTGAAATGAATGGTTTGTGATTGTGATAGCATTAGTATTTTTTCAAGGAATACTGTTTATTTGTGATCATGCTATTAGTTAGTCAAATAAGTTGAGTTTTACGAGTTCAGAAGATTGAGCTGTTTTAGGATTGGAATTTAGGAAGGAAAAGTCAATCTGTGGCCTTTGTTGTTCGAGCCGGTAGGTCTAAAATGGGTGGACTTTATGCACCTTACCACCTAAGATCGTCTGGTCTGGGATGGTATTTCTGAAAGCTCGTTACACGGACAACATCGGAAGTCATGGACAATTCCTTAATGGCCTTTAGAATCTGAACGAGTACGTACACTTCATTGTGGACAGAAAATTTGTAATCAAGGGTTCTCTAGAAAGCCATAAATTCCAAGGAACAACTCAATTATGTTTTCACGAACTATTCCGCTCTAACTCATAAAACAATAAACTTTGAAACTAAACACAGTCAAAAATTGTTTGATTCTTTATTATAATTTGTTAAAAACTCTCTTGCTTGGGGACAAGCAAGGCACAAGTGTGGGGTGTTTGACAACGCCTAGTGATATTAAGTATTTTAGGCGTTGTTGAGCCCTGTTCTTGATAAAATCATATCAGATATGCCTGGGTATTCTCACTTTTCGTGCTAGGACTTGTCTGGAGAAAAAGAATAGAAACAGGGACTAAAAGTGTACAAAAGGGAAGAAGTTTGGAAAGAATGCAAAATCAAAGAAACTCGTACGCGCACCGCGGATTTCCCTTCTGCGCGACGCGGGCTTAAGGCGGTGGAACACATTCAAATGACGAAAAAAGGGGGAACGGATAAGTACGCGCGCCGCGGATTTCACTTCTGCGCGGCGCGGCCACGGGAAATTTGCAACTATAAATAGAGGCATTTCCAGCCGAAAACCCTAGCAAAGACCGGGTGTAAACATCGACCTAGAAGCTCTTTGACTCGAGGATTCATTTCAGCAAGCTCACAATTGGTATTTTATGTTTTTGGATTTAATTTCCTTTTTAGTAGCAAGTAGTTTTGTAGCTAAAGTCTTTGGGAGTGACAACCACTGACTTTGAGCACTTAGGTTTCTGATTTTGAAACATTTGGTTACTGTTTTTGTGATTGGAATTCAGTTTGGTGAATGAAAAGCATTTGGTTACATTTAATCTTAGCTTTTCGGTGTTTGGATGTTTGTGTTTTATTTATTTGCTTGATTGTGTTTTGGATATTGTTTTGGACCTTGTTAGGACTGTTTTTCTTAACTGAAATCAGTAGCTAAATAGGTTATTTAGTAAGCATTAAACCTTGGCTAGTAACTGTTCAGCTGAACTTTAACTAGCGGTAGTTTATGTTTTGCTTGGTTTTGCTAGTTTGAATGCCTTCAATTGCTTCTGATTCAGAGATGTACTTTTGAGTTCAGAAAGTAACTAGGTCATTTGAGCTTAGCTGAGCTTGGCTTGAGTGTTTTAGCATTGTTTGTTTGGTATTGAGTAGTCAGATAGAAACTAGATCCTCCGACTATAGTTGTGACACTATTAGTTGGTAATCTCTCATCTAGTCTAACCACGAAGCTCCTGTGGATCGACCCTGACTCCGCTATACTAGTGAGTGTTAGGTTTTCTCTTATTTTTGACTGCATGACGACCTCTGTGTGCACGTCAATCTCCATTTTCTAAGTACTCATGAACGTTATAGGAATGCTGTTGCTATGTCTAACTCCTTAGACAATCTACAAACTAATTCATGACAGTCTTCATTCATACTTACTCCCAAAAGTATGAGCGACTGTGGATATTCGAATAATCATATTACTCAGGAAGTAAACATGCAAAATGAAACACAATGATAAACAATTGACAAATAGCAGAAAGCAATACTCATTAATAAATATCTATTATTAAATCACCAAAATCAATTACATTTACATTGTTACAAGTTTCAAAATCCTATCTAATTTCAAAAACTAATATCATCTCTCAATCCTATGCTCCTAGCATGTTGATTGTGCTTGATCCTACTTAGAGCCTTTGTCAAGGGATCTGCAGGATTGTCTTCAGATGATACCCTCTTTACAAGGAGGTGACCTTCTTCTACCCTATGCAGAATGTAATGGTACTTTCTGTCGATGTGTATGGACTTTCCATGATCTCGCGGTTCCTTTGTCAAAGCAACTGCTCATTGCGTTATCGCAAAGTTCCATGGGCTCCTGAATACTCGCGACTACTCCAAGGTCACCGATGAAGTTCTTCAACTAAGCCGCTTCCTTAGACACTTCACTCGCTGCTATGTACTCTGATTCGCATGTAGAATCAGCCACCGTCTCTTGCTTGGAACTCTTCCAAGTATCCGCTCCCCCATTCAAAAGAAATACCCAGCCCGACTGAGACTGACTGTTGTCTCTATCTGTTTGGAAGCTGGCGTCTGTGTATCCGCAAACTCTCAATGTATCACTGCCACCAAGGACCAACACCATGTTCTTTGTCCTTCGTAGATACTTGAGTATATTCTTAACAACTATTGTTGAATAATGTTTTTATGTTTTTATGTGACCATCACTGAAATAAGATGAACTGTTATTATCTAACAAATATTATCAGTTTATTCCAGATTGCGTGAATTCGAGATCAAAAACAAGAATAAATCAAGTCCCGAGAAACTTTGAGAAAACATCCAAACCTGAGAAAGTAACGCTTCAAACCAAAGAGCAAAATACAAAATATCAAGATTGCTTCAGCAATCGCGACGCGACGGAAGGCCAGGTCGCGACGCGAAGCTCCATCACGACTCAACAGCACATTTGTCAAAGACCTGAAGTGAAGCAAGACAGAAGTAAAAATCGCCCAACAATCGCGACGCGACGGCCTGCCCGGTCGCGACGCGAAGGGCTTGAACGCGAAGAGCTTGAACGCGACACCAACCACTCCATGATCGTGAGACTACCAACCTAACGCACTAACTAGTGGCCGACCAAAAGCAACCTGACCACTCACCTTCGCGACGCGACGGCTCTTCTGGTCGCGACGCGAACGCTGTAATTCAGCAGTATAAATTGAAGCTCTCTCTTGCTGATTTTTAAGAGCAAAAACATACAACACACATATTATACAAGCTCCATACACTCTAATCCACGACCAGAAACCTCAAGACACTCAAATCTCTGCATTTGTCAACGAGGATCAAACCGCAAAACCGCAAGAAACAAAACCTCCACCCGACACCGAACCTCAAACCTCCAAACAACCCTTACCCGACACCAAACTCCAAACCTCTAAACAACCCCTACCCGACACCATATTTCACCAAAACCTCATCTCACCGTGAAGAACAAGAAATCGACACATCAAGAAAAACGCTATCTTCCGCAAATATCGATAAGTTCTTTTAAAATTATATGTGTCGTTATTGATTTATTTAAACTGTAATAAATCAACTGTACCAAACTTCCAATACACCCGAATTGAACCGTGACAACCAAAACACATGTGGACTGTATTTAACCGAGACATCTAACTTCTAACTTCTAACCTTTTTATTTATTGTAAAAACACGTTATCGTTGATAATGGCGTTTATTACATCTAACCTCTAACTTCTAACTTTTACTTTATTTACCGCTTTTTGTCTATTTAAATACTGTCTAGTTTAGATTTACCGCTTTATTTTATTCCGCAACTCTTTTTTATTCCGCATAATATAGATATAATACATATCTGTCACACGGTAATAGGCTTAAAAAACCTTGTTCGTGGAGATCAGTTATCGTATAATTCCAACAATTGGTATCAGAGCTCGTGTGATTTACTCTGAAATTTTTGTCGAAAACTTTTGGTTAGCGTTTTATTCTAAAACCTTCCATTTGTGTTTCTTTAAAAATTTCATTTTAATATCACTTGTTCTAAATCCTAACAACATATTTTAAAAATAAAAAAAAATTAAAAATTACTTGTGTGATTTATTTTGAAATGTTTTGTCGAAAACTTTTGTGTAGCGTTTTTATAAACCACCAATAAGTTTTCTTTAAAATTTTTCATTTTAACATCACATTCTCGTTTACAAAAAAAAAAAAAAAAAAAAAAAACAACAAAAATGTCTTCCGCAAACTACTCAAGCATAAATTCTGTATCTATTGCTAACAGTATAGGTTCAGGTACTTGAGCACCCATTCTTATTCCCGAAGAATATAAATCATGGGTATGTCGTATGAATCTTCATCTCAATTCTATAAGTGAAGACGTGTGGAAATGTGTAGACGGATCTCTACCAGATAACATGACCTCTCTTACGAGTAACTTGGATATACTGAATGAAAGGAAGAAACTCGAACTTCAAGCCAAAAAGGAGCTTGTTTCTGGAATACCCCACAGTATTCTAAGCCAAATGAATGATATAATCCTTTTAACTGCAAACCAAATTTGGCAAACTTTGAAAAATCGTTTTGAAGGAAATGAGAGAATCATTGGAAACAAGAAAACATCTGTTCTAAACGAATTTGACAACTTCAAAATGTTTTCACATGAGACCATTCATGATGCTCATGACAGGTTCAATCTCATTACCATCAAAATGAATAATCTGGGAATCAAAAAGTCACAGCATGAAATAAACCTCAAATTTTTAAACAACCTTTATGAAAGCTGGAAAATGGTCAAACTCATCATTCAGGGAAATCCGGCAATTCATACTGAATCTTTGTACAATCTGTACGGAGAATTACAATCGTATGAATCATCGATTGACCCACCAACGTCAACTTCTTTTGGAGGACCACTTGCTTTGTTGTCAACATCCTCTCAAAACCAAACACATTTTCATGATCAAAGTCAAATTGATCAAAACCAAGCTTTTTCAAGTAATTCATGTGACTTGTCTGATCCAAATAATGAAGCTGATTACCAACAATTGTGCGCTTTGGTAGCAAACACTAATCTCGAAAGATTTTTGTCACATCATAATCAATCAAACTTCAGACCAAATTTTCAACAAAGATCCACTTTTGGACAAAACTTTCAGAATCGCGGTTTTCAAAATAATCACAACTCTTATAATAACCAAAATTCTGGATTTCAGCAAAATCATTCTAAACCATCTCAACAGAAACAAACTCAAACATCTGAAAGATCACCCGTTAAAAGCCAAAAGGCTGACAATAACGATGATGATGATGAAGTAATCATTTGTCACAAATGCAAAGGACTAAATCATTATGCCCGAGATTGTCGAGCCAAAGTCAAAGTCAAAGACTCAGCCTACTATGCACAAAAAGCCGAAGAGCTGAAGAAACAAGAACAGAAAGCAAAGCAAAAAGCTTTGATGGCATTCCATGAACCTAGTGTGGAATACTGGCCAACTTCTGATGATGAAACAGATACTGAACCAGCTCAGTCAAACTTCTGCTTCATGGCTGACAATGAACCAACCACAAGAGCTCCATATGTCATCGATCAGGTATGGTCTATGATCTCAGATCTCGGTCTTTCAAGAACACCATTTGAGTCCCACATGACTAAGATTGAGAACAGTCTAAAAGCTGATCTCAGACTATATCATGACACAATAGTCAAATCTGATATCTACAAATCTGAATTACAAACCTTGCAACTCAGATTTGGAGAATCCACAAGGACTAGAGACAAACTTGAAAGAGACATTGAACGAAAATCTGAAGAAAATAATCACATCCTAGAACAATTAAATGAAGCTCTAAAACAAAAAAGGGACTTAGAAATAAAAAATCAATCTGTTATTTCATCTGAAATAAAAGATACCTTAGAAAAGGAAGTCCTTCAGTTAAAACAAAAAGTTCAAGATTTAACTAACAACAACACTAGTTTAATTCTAAAACTAGATGATTCTTCAAAGAAAATCAAATTTCTTGAATCCGAAAATCAAAGATTTCAAGGAAAACTGGATTCTATCAATATTGCCAGAAAATTGAGTGATGATGTTTTCACTAAAGCAAATAACTTAGGAACTGGCAAAATTGATACGAATTATAAACCGGGAATTGGAAGAGAATCTTTTAAAAATGAAGAGACTGAAAAGAAAATTTGTGAAAACTCTCAACCAGATTTTTTCTCATCTACTAATGAGGACGATTCAGATGACGAAACAGTTATCAACTGTAGCCCAGATGATACTGCTTTCACGGTTTCCAAAAAATCTTTCAAAAGAGTCTTAAAATCTGAATCAGATTCTGCTAGTTCAGTAACTCATCAATTGAGATCTACTAAACTAACAATGAATGATGGCACAATCAAACTTGAAAATTTCTTAAATGGAGAAAATTCTGATCATCAAAATGGTAGTACTTCTGCTCCAACTGTCTTTCCCTCTTTAAACTCAACCTTTATTGGAAAGAACAATCTGGGACAAAAGTATTCAAAGAAACAACAGACAAATAAACAAACCATTCAAGCTGTCTGTAAACAAAAAGAACAAAGCAGGCCCATTGTTTTCAATGAAAAACCTTTGAAACCAAGAGCTGTGCCACAAAAACAAACCTTTAATCCAAGACAAAAACCTTTTCAAAAACCAATTCAAAGTCACTTTCAAAAGATAAATTTCTCAAGAAACTTTCAGAAACCATCATTTCACCAAATTCCATTCCATCATCATAATGTTTTCCAAAATCATCAAAATCCCAGATACAAAGAAATGTCTTCAAACAGAACTTCACATATAGGATACTTTTCACAAAAACAGAAATCGTTTCAAATGACAGGTTTTCAAAGACAAATCTTAAATTGGGAAAATCTGATAAGTCAAATCAAGCCTCAACCGTTCCGTCCAATCAACAAATATTACAATGATTCCAAGTTATCAAAAACCATTAACAAATCAGGACCCACCATGGTTTGGGTACCTAAAATTTCTGTCTAATTGCAGGCACTTTGTGCTGGAGAGCCCAAGGATGACACATGGTATATCGATAGTGGCTGCTCCAAGCATATGACAGGAAACCAAAGCTTTCTACGAGACTTCAAACCCACAGAATCCAAACAAGATGTGACTTTTGGAAATAACATGACTGCAAGAATCAAAGGTTATGGAAACATAACAAATGGTCACTTCACCATCAAGAAAGTAGCCTACGTTGACGGACTGAAACACAACCTAATCAGCGTATCACAACTTTGTGACAACAATCATGAAGTTCTTTTCACTAAACAGCGAAGCATAATCAAGGATGCCAAGACCAAAGCCATTCTAGTTAATTCTGATCGTCTAGGCAACATGTATCCACTAGATATGGACCTCATCTATGGAAAACCAGACATCTGTCTCTTGTCCAAAGCTTCTGCTGATATTAGTTGGTTGTGGCATCGTCGTCTTTCCCATCTCAACTTCGGCTACATCAACAAGTTGATTGCAAATGATCTTGTTCGCGGACTGCCGCTTCTGAAACTTGATAATGATACTCTTTGTGCAGCTTGTGAAGGAGGAAAACTGTCCAAATCCTCTCATAAAAGCATTCCTGAATCTAGTGTATCCGAGCCACTAGAATTACTGCACATTGATCTTTGCGGCCCTGCAAAAACCCAAAGCATAAAAGGGAAGAAATACATCCTTGTTATTATTGATGATTACTCACGCTTTACTTGGGTTTTCTTTTTAAGGCTAAAGTCAGAAGCACCTGAAGAAATAATCAACTTCATCAAACAGATTGAATTAAAGCTCAAACGACCAGTTCGAAGAATCCGAAGTGATAATGGTTTAGAGTTCAAAAACATAACTCTAGACTCATTTCTCAAAAACAAAGGCATCGAACACAACTTCTCAGCCCCTTACACTCCTCAACAAAACGGCGTTGTTGAAAGAAAGAACCGAACTCTGTGTGAAGCTGCAAGATCAATGCTCATCTTTGCTGATCTGCCACAATACTTCTGGGCAGAAGCAATAGCCACAGCTTGCTATACTCAAAATCGTTCTTTAATCCATAAACAACTTCATAAAACACCATATGAAGTCATTAACAACCGAAAACCAAACATCAAATTCTTTCATATTTTTGGTTGTCGATGCTTCATAAAGAATAACAAAGATCACCTTTCAAAATTTGAATCAAGATCAGATGAAGGAATTTTCCTTGGTTACTCTTTTACCTCAGCTGCTTATCGAGTACTGAACAAACGTACAAGAGTAATTGAAGAAAGTACCGATGTCCACTTCGATGAATTTTATGTCAGAAAATTGGATCGTGAACATTTTGGTTCACAAATGATAGATACTATTTTTCAAAATCCAATTCCACAAACACCATCTCCTGACATGAACATAGAAATTGATCTTGATTTACTTTTTGAACAACCCAAAACTGCTTATAGTTCTGAATTTCTAACATCTTCTACAATTCCTACAGGAACCTCCGATGCAGAAACTTCACAATGAAACCAAGAAAATGCAGGTCAAGTCGAGGGGGAATTACCAACACTAAATCCTTCTTTAAACACTCCCAATCCACCTGTTCAAAATGATCCCAGTGCATCATCTATGGGGGAACCTTCTTTACCTCACTCTCACCCTATAATTCAAAAAGACATATCTGACAACAACCAAAATCTATTCCCAACAGAATCACCTGACCAAGAAGAACAATGGGACATAGAAACACCAATCGAAATACCTGAAAAAACTCGCCTAAACAAATGGACCAAGAATCATCCTATAGAACAAATCATAGGAGATCCCAATTCTGGTATTCAAACAAGAGCCGCTTCCTCAAATGAATGCTTATACGGAGCATTTTTATCCATGACTGAACCCAAAACCATCCATTCAGCTCTCAAAGATCCAGACTGGGTCAAAGCCATGCAAGAAGAACTAGCTGAATTCGAAAGAAACCAAGTATGGGATCTTGTTCCTACTCCTCCCGATGTTACTGTAGTAGGTTCAAGATGGGTTTTCAGAAACAAAACTGATGATCAAGGCATAGTCTGTCGAAACAAAGCAAGACTTGTCGTCAAGGGCTATTCTCAACAAGAAGGAATCGATTACGATGAAACTTATGCTCCAGTTGCAAGACTCGAAGCCATTCGTATCTTTCTAGCATATGCAGCACACAAGAACTTCAAAGTTTATCAAATGGATGTAAAATGTGCTTTTTTACATGGAGAGATTGATCGTGACGTGTATATTCAACAACCTCCAGGTTTTGAAGATCCACAGTTCCCAAATCACAGTTTTAAGTTACAAAAAGCAGTTTATGGCTTAAAACAAGCACCTCGAGCCTGGTATTCAACATTGTCAACATTTCTAGAAGAATCAGGATTCAAAAGAGGTTCAATTGATCAAACTCTCTTTCGTAAAATTTTTAATAAACATCTGTTAATCGTTCAAATATATGTCGATGACATTATTTTCGGTTCTACTGATGAATCCTTGAGTATCAAGTTTGCAGATTTAATGAAGAGCAAATTTGAGATGAGCATGATAGGAGAAATGACTACTTTTCTTGGACTTCAAGTCAAACAATCATCAGATGGAATTTTCATCAATCAAGAAAATTATGTCAAAAATCTTCTAACTCGTTTTTCTCTTGACAAATCAAATACAGCAAAAACCCCAATGGCCCTTGGTTACAAATTAGATGCAGACTTAAATGGCAAGCCTGTTGATCAAAAGAAATATCGAGGAATGATAGGATCACTCCTATACCTCACAGCCAGCAGACCCGACATCATGTTTTCTACATGTGTCTGTGCCAGATACCAAGCCAATCCTATGGAATCTCATGTTGTAGCTGTAAAAAGAATTTTCAAATATCTTAAAGGAACTCCATCTCTTGGCCTTTGGTATCCAGCTAACTCTGATTTTCAGCTTAATGCCTTCACCGACTCCGACTATGGAGGATGCAGACTAGACAGAAAAAGCACATCTGGTACTTGCCAATTTCTAGGAGGCAGACTGGTAAGCTGGACTTCAAAGAAACAATCATGCGTGTCCACTTCAACCGCAGAAGCTGAATATGTAGCTGCCGCAAGCTGCTGTTCACAAGTCATGTGGATGCAAACTCAATTACGTGACTATGGCTACAAAGTATCACAAATTCCCATATTTTGTGATTCAACCAGCGCAATTGCCATTTCTCACAATCCCGTGCACCATTCCATGACAAAGCACATCGACATTCGATATCATTTCCTCAAAGACAACATACAAAAAGGTCATATCGAATTGCACTTCATCAACACCGAAGAGCAAATTGCCGATGTCTTTACTAAGGCTCTAGACGAAACCAAGTTTCAATACTTCCTAGGCCGTCTAGGAATGTTGAATCCAGATAACATCCATCCCTAATCTCTTTTTTTTGTTTGTACAAAAGTGTGTTTACTTTCATTCAAAAAGAAAATTTTCAAAAACTTTCAAATAACCAAAATTTTCCAAAAACATTCAAATAACCAAAATTACCAAAAACATTCAGAAAAACAAATCTTCAAAAATACAATAAAAGACTTGTCATAATAAGCTTTTATAGAACCATGTGACTAACATCTTCTTGACTAAATTTTCAGATACTTATGCTCGATGAATGTTCTCAATTATATTGATTCTTAATTGAAGAGAAGGTTCAAATTTCAAACATTTTTGTTATGTACATTCTCCTATTCCCTTTGAATTTATTTCAAATTATAACGATTTTATCTGTAAAGGGACATAAGATCAGGAGATTCAGATGAAAACCAAACCCATGTGAGAAATTGTGCCTCGTCTTTAACTGCTAAGTGGAATTCATTTCTGTGAGCAAAGGTGTTTTCAGTATGACTTATAGGATTTATACTCTTATACCGTGATGCTAGTCTCATTTTTGCTTAGATATCAAAATGATCAGGGACGATACTTTCATTTTCTTATATATTAGACAAACTGTCTATTATATCACCTATCCCTATCCTCAATCAAACCACTTCAAAGAAAGCTTCATCATCTGGCATAACGAATCTGACAAATGAAGAAACGACAAAGTCATATCCAACAAATGTTGTCAACAAATCACAATTGGTAACCACATCAGATATCTTTTACACAATGTGTATTCGTACAAATCAAGAAAAGATAAAGACAAAGGTGAACACATCACCAAAGAAAAAGAAGATTTACAACAACAATCCATCAAGACAGACACCTCTCAAAACGACAAATTTCTCAAAAGCTTTATCAAATATAGCTGTCAAAAAAACCGAAGATTTACCGGGATACTGTAGCCTTCATAATTGAATATTCTTAGTTGCAAAATGCACTATGAATATTTCTAAACCCCTCTACATGTATTTACCGACGGAGAGAGAGTGAACATCAATGGCATGAATGAAGAAACCCTCTGAGTAATGCCGAAACCAGTCTTATGTGATTGATTATCTAATATGAAGACCAAGTGACTAAAGTATATAGGTATAAATCCACATTAAGCATAAGTCAACACCTTCAAACTGAGAGATATCACTCATCTTTAGTGATTATACACCCGTTCTGCACCCAGAACAAACAAACACCTCAGTCAAGTGTGAGCTATACCTATGAGCGTTCATCTGAATCGACCTATTAAGATCACTTGTCGTCTTTATAAATGCTATAAAATCTTAAGGAATATTATGAAAATACATATACAAAAACCTTTTGATAATCGAATTCGAGACTTTGATTCAGAAACAAATATTCTTGACAAACATTTTTCAAAACATAAGTAAAATCTAGTCACACTCTTTCAAAACAAGTGATATGGTTTTATAAATGTCTTATCCAAATTTCAAGAATTTCAAATCTGTTCTTATTTCATTAATGATCACATAGGGGGAAATTGTTGAATAATGTTTTTATGTTTTTATGTGACCATCACTGAAATAAGATGAACTGTTATTATCTAACAAATATTATCAGTTTATTCCAGATTGCGTGAATTCGAGATCAAAAACAAGAATAAATCAAGTCCCGAGAAACTTTGAGAAAACATCCAAACCTGAGAAAGTAACGCTTCAAACCAAAGAGCAAAATACAAAATATCAAGATTGCTTCAGCAATCGCGACGCGACGGAAGGCCAGGTCGCGACGCGAAGCTCCATCACGACTCAACAGCACATTTGTCAAAGACCTGAAGTGAAGCAAGACAGAAGTAAAAATCGCCCAGCAATCGCGACGCGACGGCCTGCCCGGTCGCGACGCGAAGGGCTTGAACGCGAAGAGCTTGAACGCGACACCAACCACTCCATGATCGTGAGACTACCAACCTAACGCACTAACTAGTGGCCGACCAAAAGCAACCTGACCACTCACCTTCGCGACGCGACGGCTCTTCTGGTCGCGACGCGAACGCTGTAATTCAGCAGTATAAATTGAAGCTCTCTCTTGCTGATTTTTAAGAGCAAAAACATACAACACACATATTATACAAGCTCCATACACTCTAATCCACGACCAGAAACCTCAAGACACTCAAATCTCTGCATTTGTCAACGAGGATCAAACCGCAAAACCGCAAGAAACAAAACCTCCACCCGACACCGAACCTCAAACCTCCAAACAACCCTTACCCGACACCAAACTCCAAACCTCTAAACAACCCCTACCCGACACCATATTTCACCAAAACCTCATCTCACCGTGAAGAACAAGAAATCGACACATCAAGAAAAACGCTATCTTCCGCAAATATCGATAAGTTCTTTTAAAATTATATGTGTCGTTATTGATTTATTTAAACTGTAATAAATCAACTGTACCAAACTTCCAATACACCCGAATTGAACCGTGACAACCAAAACACATGTGGACTGTATTTAACCGAGACATCTAACTTCTAACTTCTAACCTTTTTATTTATTGTAAAAACACGTTATCGTTGATAATGGCGTTTATTACATCTAACCTCTAACTTCTAACTTTTACTTTATTTACCGCTTTTTGTCTATTTAAATACTGTCTAGTTTAGATTTACCGCTTTATTTTATTCCGCAACTCTTTTTTATTCCGCATAATATAGATATAATACATATCTGTCACACGGTAATAGGCTTAAAAAACCTTGTTCGTGGAGATCAGTTATCGTATAATTCCAACAACTATCTAATGTGCTCTACCAGGATTTCCCTGGTATCGACTGACCATGCTCAAAGAAAAGGACACGTCAGGGCGAGTACATGTCATAGCGTACATGATCGACCTTATTGCTGAAGCGTAAGGTACCCGACTCATCTCAACTATTTCCTCATCTATACTCAGGCTTTGAGTCTTACCAAACTTTGCATGGCTTTGGATAGGCAGCTCTCCTTTTTTGGAATTTTCCATACTAAACCTCTTTAGTACCTTTTCCAAGTATGTACTTTGACTAAGTCCTATTAGTCTCTTCTTTCTATCTCTCAGTATTCTTATCCTGAGAATATAGGCAGCTTCTCCTAGGTCTTTCATGGCGAAACACTTCCCAAGCCAAGACTTAGCATCTTGCAAGTTTGGAATGTCGTTTCCCATGAGCAGTATGTCATCAACATACAACACCAAAAAAGTGACTATATTCCCACTAGCCTTGACATATACACAGGACTCATCTTCACTCCTAGAGAAACCAAACTCTTTGACTTTCTCATGGAAACAAAGATTCCAGCTGCGAGAAGCTTGTTTCAATCCGTAGATTGATTTCTCAAGCGTACACACCTTATTAGGATGCTTTGTGTCTACAAAACCCTCTGGCTGATTCATGTAAACATCCTCAGTCAACTTCCAGTTAAGGAAAGCGGTTTTGACATCCATCTACCAAATTTTATAGTCATGAAATGCATTTATGGCAAGCATTATCCTAATAGACTTAACCTTGGCCACTGGTGAGAAGGTCTCATCATAGTAACCATCTCCTGATGGCCTAGTGGTTACGGCTCTTGCCCCTCATAGAGGAGGTCCAGGGTTCGATTCCCACAGGTTTCAATCAGGGATGGCCACCGGTCTCCCCAATGGGGATGCTTTAAAAGGGAGCACGGGCACTACCGGGGGGTTCAGTGCACCCCGGAGGTTGGCTCAGCTGGGTCATCCAAAGGATGGGTTAGTTGGGTTCCTCCGTTACCAAAAAAAAAAAAAAAAAAAAAAAAAAAAAAAAAGGTCTCATCATAGTCAATCCCCGGGGTTTGAGTAAAGCCCTTCGCAACCAGTCGAGCCTTAAATGTGTGTACCTTTCCATCCATGTCTGTCTTCTTCTTGAAGATCCACTTGCACTCAACTGTCTTTCGACTTGGTACATTGTCAACCAAGTTCCAAACTTGATTGTCATATTGGAGTAGGGTACGAATTTGGAAGCAGAAGCATCAGTAGGAGACATCTATAAAAGAAGGTAGTTTTTTTAATTAGATATAAAATTCCTTAATATTAACCCAATAAAAATAATTAAGGCTAGGACCCAACTATATAATTCACAACTTAGAAAAGGGATGCCGTAATGTAATTGTAAATTTTATAAAGGTAGGCGAATGACGATTCACCAATTCCACCACGGAAGGTAATCATATTAAGTGAAATTCCTATATCTGTGAGATTTATTGAAGTGTTCAATAGCATGTTTAATCTTGGATATGCTCTACTGTATGTGACTGGGATGCCGAGGATCACAAACTAGATGTGAATAATCATGTAAATTAGCTTGGTAACCTCAAAGTCAATTATCATCTCTAATTGATGTGCCGGTAAACCACACACGCTCCATCAACAATGATAAGATTGAGATACCCATTGCCACTCTTTATGAGCCCCTATTAGTGTGCCGGTAAACCACACACGCTCCACTAATATCTCATAAAGTGCAATATGTAATTTCATGGATTAGCATCTTTTCACATTTTTTCTAAAGTAACTAGATTGTGATTTGATGAAATTGTTCTAGTACTTTGATTAATAACATTATACTTTTAATGAGATTAAGCGGTTCTATCAAACCCGTTAGGCTAACGACCCTCCACTGATCAAGAGAGCGGTGGGGGAGAATGGACACCCATTAGATCGTCATTTTATAGGCAATCTCCTTGTAGATTTGACTAACCAATTATCTTATACATATAGTATTAACTATGAATCATAATATATATATATATATATATATATATATATATATATATATATATATGTATATATATATATATATATGTATATATATATATATATATATATATATATATATGTATATATATATATATATATATATATGTATATATATATATATATATATGTATATATATATATATATATATATATATATATATATATATATATATATATATATATATATATATATATATATATATATATATATATATATATATATATAGTAAAGTTCAATTGAGAACCTAAAAAAGCCTAGGAACCTAAGAACCCATTTTATGAACTTTTTTTCTACACAATATTTTTCAAAATAAAATATACCAAAATTCTTATTATGATGCGTCTAGAAGATTTAAAAAAAATTCAAAAAAAATTATTTTTTTATTTTTTTTTCATTTTTTTATTTTTTTTCATATGGGTTTAGGGTTTAGGGTTTAGGGTTTAGAAATCTCTTAGACGCTTTAGGGTTTAGGGTTTAGGGTTTAGTATTTAGGGTTTAGAAATCTCTTAGACGCTTTAGGGTTTAGGGTTTAGGGTTTAGAAATCTCTTAGACGCTTTAGGGTTTAGGGTTTAGTGTTTAGGGTTTAGAAATCTCTTAGACGCTTTAAATAAAAAAATTGGATGCAACTTTTTTTTGAAAAATATTGTGTAGAAAAAAAGTTCCTAGGTTCTTAGGATTTTTTAGGTTCTCTCATGATCTCGACCCTATATATATATATATATATATATATATATATATATATATATATATATATATATATATATATATATATAAAAGATGTATTTCAAACCTTTTAAAATATTATTGGTTTAATCTTTTAATTTTTCGAAATTAACTATTAATTTTAAAACTAAAATTTAAACCCTTAAATGATTTAATTTAAATCTTTTAATTAACAATTAATTAAATAATTAAATCTGATAGGTATCACAAACTATGCAGTCAATCGCACGCTATAGCATTGCTATAGCGGCGCTATAACGGATGGCGCTCAGTGACCGCGATAAAAACACATTTAGCGTTTACAAATAGCGGTTCCGCTATTAGCAGCGCTATTTACCGCTTTTTACGCGATTTTAACAACCGCTATAGCGAATTTAGCACGCTATATAAAAACTTGACTAGGATTCACCTAAAAGGCATACCCAAATTTTAACTCTAACCAAGGTTCACCCAAAAAGGCACAACCAATGGAAAAAAAATATTTTTTGACCAAGCCAAAAACATCCAAGTTATAACCCCAATACATATAGCTTGATGAGTGTAAGCGCTTACAAATGCTAGCTATTTATAATAGCAAGCACTCTCATTGTTTATTAGCTCGAGGCGATGTGGGATGGCTTCATAGGCAAAAGTTCATGACACATTACTGAGGCTTCATTCCAAAGCTAAAGGACCTGCAAAAAGACTGATTGACTTGCGATTCAAATGCAGTCTCGTCTTCTGTTTTCGATTGGAGGGACTGATTGCAGTCTCGTCTTCGTTCAATTCACAGGTTCGAAAATCAAAACTCGATTCTCGTTCAATTCACATGTTCAAAATGATTCTCGTTCAAAATGCTTCTTTATCAAAATGATTCTCGTTCAATTCACAGGTTCGATTGGAGGAACGACGAGATTTCTATCAATAAACCAAGGTTACGATTTCGATTCAATCACCCATCTAGTCTGAATCAAAACTCGATACCTTCAAAACTCGATACCGATGCAAACTCGATACTAATAGATACCGATGCAATCAAGGTTGCAATTTGCAGGTTTGAATTGGTTCGCATGTTTGAATCTGGATTAAGAACCTACGATTGCAGGAATACGATTGATTACAGAAACGAATTGCAAGTTCATGTTCATTCAATCGAGATTGTCGGTTCTTCCATAGTCGAGGTTTGAAGTCCCGACTTCAGGTTCGAGTTCTTGCTGATCCCGGTGAAGTTAAACATCAATTGCAGGTCTGAAGTCTCGACTAATATGAACATTGAATTCATTCAATTTAGTTATCTTCTTCAAAGTTGGAATCAGTTCCGATTAATGGCAGTGGTATGAAATCAGACTTGGCAAGTTGGCATTTGAAATTTAAAAACACAAGTTTTTATTCATCTAATTTGGTTTGCGACTATGTTTCGATGTTATGTATTGCATGTAATATGTTTATTTATTCTTATTTTTTGTTAATTGGTGTGTTGATGATTAAAAGTTTTTATGCGGAAATGAAACTATAGAATGAGCATGGAAAGTTTTTATGCACACCAAGTGTTTGGTAAATTGCTCAAGAGGCATAGGTTTCGTGTGTGCTCTTCCAATATACTTGTTGATGTTTGTAATTGTTAAAATTGTATGTTGGATTGGAATATCTGGTAGGCCTAACACATACATAAGAAATTAGATGTATTATTGCTCTAATATTCTACATAATAGAAAAAAAACGCTATATCGCCGCTATACCACCGCAATAACCGCGATTTCGAATAGCGCCCTGTGACCGCTATTTATCCACATTACCCGAATATATTAACCATGTATCAAAAGGTCTTGCAAAGGCTCAAAATATATATCTGGTACCCACCCTGCAATCTCACTTGGTAAAGGGAAAGTTTTAGGCTTTTCTCCGTTCATTGATAAACAAGACTTACACTTAGCGTTTATATCATTAGAGCCTGAAGTGGAGTTAAACTAAAATGCACCATAAATCATATAAATATGAAATAGCACACTTTATTTCCTATCCGACCTATATATAACACACTAATAAAAGTATCAGGAATATATATAAAAAATTTTTTTTACTAAAAATAAGCAGATAAAAATCCAACTGTATGTACAAAATTGATCAAAATATTTTTAAATTGATTTTTTTTAAAATATTTACAGAAAATAAGAAAACCAGACCAAACCACATCATTCTCTTTTCTTTTCTTTTCTTTTTTTTTTCTTTTTTTTTGTTTTTTTCTTTTTTTTTTGTATTTTTTTTTACTTTTTTTTTTTTTTGATTTTTTTTTTTTTTTAGAGAACAGATGTAACACACCAAACTTACAAAATTTACAAAATAAAAATTTTTATAAAATAAAATATTTTTGTATTTTTCTGACTCACCCATAAAATTTGATTTTTTTTTTAAATATCTGGTGAGTATAAATGAAATAAACTCACACTAAAAGCAATCTCAAAGAAATGTTGAAAATATTCAAATGAAATCAAATAATAAAACAAAACGATATCTACAATGGAAACAAACAAAACGAAATATACTACAACTGACGAAAATAAGCAAATAAAATGGAAAACTAGTGCATTTTAGCTTAGGTTGGAGAATCCACTATGACTCTAATGACAAAAGGCATCATGCAAGCTCGACTCCATGCATCCCCAAACTCCGCGCCCAAAACACTCAAATTGCATAAAATGTGCAATTATCCTCACTCAAGAAACGATACCCTTAATCATTTACATAGTTAACTGCCCGTTTAATGTGGATAGTGTTTTAAAATGCTAGTTCTAGTATTAGCTAATCCATTTCCATTATAAAATCTAGGCATAACTACAATTTAATATACAAATTAAACTCTTGCCTATTAATTTTAAAAATAAACAACCAATATGCATAATCTATAATGTCATTAAAGTTTGTTTTTTTTTTTTTTTTTTTTTTTTTTTAAATAAGTTTGTACTTATTTTAAAAAAAAAAAAACATCCCCAAACTTTAATGGTCAAACAAGCATTTACACACACATTTTATTCACAATCATCATCATCAAGGAATTTTAAATGATATATCAAAAAGATTAAGGAATAGAACTCCCTGATGATGGTTCCTTCACGAAATTCTCCGTTTCAGTTTGTCAGTGATCCGATTATCCTAAGTCATCTCTTTATTCGCAAACTGCAAACACACACTTAAACAAAAACTTGAAATCACACGTTAAAACAATAAACACACATTTATTTATTTACAACAAACATAGTTTCCTCCCACTCTTCACTTATCTTCTTTGAGGACAATCTTTTCTTCAATTAGATTGACCTTTTCTTCGTCCCCAAAGTAGTGCTTAATTCTCTGGCCATTAACTGTAAACTCTTTTCCATCTTCAGCATTCATTAAGACCACTGATCCACTGGGCCATACCTTTGTGATACGGTAAGGTCCAGACCATTTTGATCTTAGTTTCCCCGGAAAAAGTTTAAGTCTTGAATTGAATAATAATACACGTTGGCCCTCTTTGAACTCTCTCTTCCTGATTTTCCTATCATGCCATTTCTTGATCTTATCCTTTTGAATAAGTGCATTTTCATATGTGGCAAGTCGAAATTCTTCCAACTCCATGATCTCATTCAACCTTTTCTTGGCAGCAACCTTCCAATCTAAATTTAACACTTTAAGTGCCCAGGACGCTTTATGCTCAAGCTCAAGTGGAAGGTGACATGCCTTTCCAAATACCAGCTGGTATGGAGAGGTTCCAATGGCAGTACGGAAAGCTGTCCTATATGCCCAAAGTGTGTCATCTAATTTGAATGCCCAATCCTTCCTTGTTTTGTTTACCACTTTCTCTAGAATCAATTTGAGTTGTTTGTTGTTTGCTTCTGCTAAACCATTTGACTGGGGATGGTAAGCTGTAGCCACGTGATGCTTGATGTTGTATTTAGCCAGTACACCACCTAGAACACGATTACAGAAATGTGATCCTTCATCGCTCACAATGGCTCTAGGTGTGCCAAATCTAGTAAAAATGTTTTTCTTTAAGAACTCAACGACTGTACGAGCATCATTTGCACTACAAGCAATCGCCTCTACCCATTTTGAAACATAATCTACAGCTACCAGGATATAGATTTTACCATTTGAAGGTACAAATGGTCCCATAAAATCTATCCCCCAAACATCAAACAATTCTAACTCAATCATGTTTGTCAATGGCATTTCATCTCTTCTACTAATTCCTCCTGTCCTTTGACATCGATCACAGTTTTTCACAAAATCACGAGCATCATTAAACAATGATGGCCAATAGAATCCACTCTGTAAGATTCTAAATGCCGTCTTTTCTCCACTAAGATGACCTCCATACAACTATGACACTTTTGCAGAATTGATTCTTGTTCTACCTCAGGGACAAAGCGCCTCCAAATTTTATCAACTCCGATTTTGAACAAATAAGGCTCATCCCAAAAGTAGAATTTTGATTCAGAGATCAACTTCTTCTTTTCTCTCCATGAACTTTCCTCTGGGGTTATCCTGCTCACTAAGTAATTGACAATGTTAGAATACCAAGGGTAATTCTCAGTAACTCTTAACAAATACTCGTCCGGAAAGTTATCCATATCAACTTCTACCTCTTCTCTTTTTCCTTCAATCTCTAGTCTAGAAAGATGGTCAGCTACCACGTTCTCTACTCCTTTCTTATCACGAATTTCACAGTCAAATTCTTGGAGTAATAGTACCCATCTTATCAATCTCGCTTTGGCATCTTTCTTGGCCATTAAATGTCTAATGGCAGAGTGATCAGTGTACACAACAACTTTTGTCCCAATCAGGTAGGGACGAAATTTTTCGAGGGAAAACACGACTGCTAAGAACTCTTTTTCTGTCGTAGTGTAATTCAATTGGGCTCCATTGAGTGTAGTGCTCGCATAATAAATAGTATGAAAGAATTTACCCTTGCGTTGCCCTAACACAGACCCAATTACACTATTACTAGCATCGCACATGATCTCAAAAGGTTGTGTCCAATCTGGTGTTACCATGATTGGAGCATTCACCAATCTTTTCTTTAACTCCTCGAAAGATTTTTTACAATCTTCATCAAATGCAAAGTCACGGTCTTTTTCCAAGAGTTGAGTCAGCGGTTTTGCAATTTTTGAAAAATCTTTGATAAAACGACGATAAAATCCCGCATGACCAAGGAAACTACGAATGGCCTTGACATTTGTAGGGTTAGGTAGTTTTTCAATTACTTCCACCTTTGCCCTATCCACTTCAATTCCACTTTTGGAAACTTTATGTCCTAAAACAATTCCTTCTTGAACCATAAATTGACATTTTTCCCAGTTCAAAACAAGGTTGTGTTTTATACATATCTTCAAAACCTTATCTAAATTGCTAAGACATTCAACATAATCATCTCCAAACAATGAAAAATCATCCATAAAAATCTCAAGATTCCTTTCAACCATGTCAGAAAATAAAGACATCATGCATCTTTGGAATGTTGAAGGTGCATTACATAAACCAAAAGGCATGCGTCTAAAAGCAAATGTTCCATACGGACATGTGAAAGTAGTCTTGTTTTGATCATCAGGATGTATAGCAATTTGATTGTACCCAGAGAATCCGTCTAGGAAACAGTAAAATGGTTTTCCCGCAAGACGGTCTAGCATTTGATCGATGAAAGGAAGCGGAAAATGGTCTTTCTTTGTAGCTGCGTTGAGCTTTCGGTAGTCAACACATATTCTCCATCCAGTGACCATTCTTGTTGCAATTTGCTCCCCTTTTTCATTCGTCGTAACAGTCATCCCTCCCTTCTTTGGAACACAGTGCACAGGACTTATCCATGTGCTACTTGGGATAGGATAAATGATTCCTGCATCAAGCCATTTCAGAATTTCTTTTCTAACCACCTCTTTCATCATTGGATTCAGCCTTCTTTGGTGTTCAATGGATTCTTTAGCACCCTCCTCTAAGATGATTTTGTGCATACATGTCGAGGGGCTAATTCCTTGAATATCAGCCAAAGTCCATCCAATTGCTTTTATGTTTTCTTTCAAAACCTTAAGCAATTCTTGCTCTTGTTCGGGTGAGAGCAAAGCAGATATGATGACAGGCAAATTTTCTTCATCTTTCAAAAATGTGTATTTTAAATGGCTTGGCAATTGTTTTAGCTCTAAGACAGGTGCCACTTCAATTGAAGGTTTCATTTGAGGTAACACCTTATCGTCTCTTCCCAAATCTTCTTTGATCCAACATACTTCTTTTGCTTCTTCTTCTTCGATGATTATTTCTTGGATCTCTTCCACAGATTTTTTTTCAAACTCTTCTTCTCCCCAATCATTCATACTTGCCATTCTTTGGTTCACTAAGAGATCAATTTCCCTAACAAATGAACACTCTTCCATGTTAAAAGGTTGTCGAATTGTTTTCAGCATGGAAAAGGTAAAGTTTTCATCGTTTACTCTCAGGGTAATCTCTCCATTCTTCACATCTATTAAAGCACCGGTTGTCGCCAAAAATGGTCTCCCAAGTATGATACCACATTCAATGTCCGCTTCATAATCCAGAATGATAAAATCAGCTGGGACAATGATGTTATCAACCTTCACAAGAACATCTTCAATCTTCCCTTCTGGATAAACGACTGTACGATCCGCAAGTTGGAGTGTGACAGTTGTAGGTCTAGCATTGCCAATTTTTAATTCTTTGAAAATTGATAAAGGCATCAGATTTATGCTAGCACCTAAATCACACAATCCAATCTTTTGTAAGTTTCCAATGCGGCATGGTAAAGTGAAACTACCAGGATCATTCTTTTTAACTGGAAGTTTTTCTTTAACCATGGTACTAAGGCTGTTTGTCAGTGCAACAGTTTCATACTCTCCAAATCTTCTCTTTTTTGTTAGAATTTCCTTCATGAATTTTGAATATGAAGGCATCGATTGGAGAGCATCAATAAACGGAATGTTTATATGCAACTGCTTTAGTACCTCAATGAATTTCTTAAAATTCCCATCATCTTTTGATTTACTTCTTTTTGGAGGGAAAGGTGGTGGAAAAGGTAGATCTAATTTTGGGTCTTGACTCTTTTCTTTACCTTTTGAAGTATTTGATGAATTGGGAATGGATTTTTGCTCTTCACTGTTATTTCCTCGCTTTCCATCCTCTATTGCGCTACCAACTTCTTTTCCTTCAGAATTCGTATTTTCTATTTCATCTTCCTCATCTACCCACTCTTCAACTACAACTTCATCACTTGGTGTCTTCGTACCACCATCTTGTGCTTCTTTGCCAGACC
This sequence comes from Cichorium intybus, assembly GCA_023525715.1. NCBI lineage: Eukaryota > Viridiplantae > Streptophyta > Magnoliopsida > Asterales > Asteraceae > Cichorium > Cichorium intybus. Next base: position 62,170,954 of record CM042013.1, read on the forward strand.
TCAAGGTAATTGCATTGCATTGATCCTTGCCCTTACTTGGACCAGGATTTTGAGTATCACTTGGCAATTTTCCAGGCTCTCTATTATGAAGTGTAGTTGCCATCTGCCCTACTTGCTTTTCTAAGTTTCTCATAGCAGCATCAATTTTCATCATGTATTCAGCCATCATCTTCTCCAATGAAGTCATTTCATGACCCGCTCCATGGTTTGAGTTTTGTCTAGCAGATCCTCCAGCTTGATGGTAATTTCCATTATGTTGTCGATTATAAGATTGTTGAAATCCGGGTGGATGTTGGGGTATATGTTGATAATTTTCATGTGTTTGTTGATTACCTCCCCAAGAGAAATTAGGATGATTTCTCCATCCAGGATTGTAGGTTTCAGAATAAGGGTTATTCTGTTGTTGTGGTTGTCGAAATCCTCCATTTTGTCTTCCTAGGAAGCAAACAGATTCTGGATTTTGAGGACATTCATCATATAGATGACTTCCATGACAAAACACACAACTCACCTCAACTTTCTTTTCTTTATCTCCTATTTTTGACACAACTTGCTTCAGTAAATTTTCCATAGATGATATCCTTGCAGCCATTGATGTAGATTGATCAATTTGATGAACTCCAGCATTGTTTCCACGTGTTGGTTGCATTGATCCGCCTAATCTTTCAGCTGGCCATTGGAAATTATTTCTTGCCATTCGATCAACTAACTCCATGCATTCAGCATAAGTCTTGTCTAGTAAAGCTCCTCCTGCTGAAGTGTCAAGCAACACTCTTGTCTGCGCATCTAAGCCATGATAAAATGTCTCCAATTGAACCCACTCAGATAGGCCGTGCATCGGGCACTTCCTCAACAATTCTGTCCATCTTTCCCAGACTTCCCACAAAGATTCTCCACTTAACTGCTTAAAAGAAGTTATGGAGTTTCGCAAGTGTGCGTTCTTTGTTGGTGGAAAATACCTCATTAGGAATTTCTCTTTCAAATCATTCCAAGTGGTAATGGATTCAGATGCTAAAGCATTAAACCAATCTTGGGCACGACCAGTCAGTGAATATGGAAATAGCCGCATTTTTAACGCTTCATCACTCACACCTCTACATTTAAAGTTTTCACATAGCTGATTGAAAGCTCTTAAATGTCGGTGAGGATCGTCACTTGGTCCTCCTCCAAAATGCCCAATAGAAGCAAGCATTTGGAACATGACTGGTTTAAATTCAAAGTTATCGGCTAAGATTTGAGGATTAACCACCGGTGGGTTAAGTCCTTCCATATATGGCCGCCCGTGACCACGAATTGGTCTTTCTCCTTGATTATCGCCTTGAAAAACTTCATCCCCGTTTCCTCCTTCCATTTGACGTTCGGTCCTAAGATTTCTTCTAATAGCGCGTAAAGTTCGTTCAATTTCTAAATCTACCTTATAAAAGAAATCTTTATCCCTTGATCGAGCCAGAAGTTTGAATTTATTATTATTATTTTTTTTGTTGTTTTTATGATAATATAAACTTAGAAAAAAAATTGATTTGATATATTTTTTTATAATTTTTTTTTTTAATTTTTTATGATACTTTTTTTTTTCAAACAATGACAATATATCAAATTTACGTTCAATTAATTTTCTTTCCCCGGCAACGGCGCCAAAAACTTGTTTGGGTTTTAAACCTGTTCGGTTTAACACGACCTGCAAGTGCACAGGATCGTACAAGTAATAATAGTCGGTGAAGACCAGATATCGTACCCACAGAGAAAGGATTAATTTCAATCGTAATCTTAATATATTGCTTTTGATTTTAAAAATTAATTTTGTTTTGTTTTGGTATTTTGAACATCAACATGTATTAAAATAATTTATCAAATGATAATTAAAAATCAACCACGCAATAATTCAACAAACAATCACAAGTTTTAACAAATATCAATACGAATAAGGCTTTGGTTGGAAACTGATTAAATAATAATCTAAACAATTATTTTGGGATTATTTATTGCTATGAATTTTATACGGTAAGTTAAACCAATTAAAAATATTACCATTTCACACATAATAAATACTTAGTAAAAACACATCACAACCTATAATTTATCAATAATATTAGGGGCCTTGTCGCAATCAAAAAAAACTGACCAATCTATATTTTAATTATCCGGCTCTAAATTATCTAATTTAACTTATTTAAAACTAATTTAATTCTAATAGCCAAATAACTGAATTACAAATTAAGGGCTTTGTCGCTAATTTGAAAACTGACCAATATTATCGATAAACCAAGTTGTGTCTCCGCGTGCCTAAGAATTACTATGCATAAAAATGATCTTATTAAACACTAGCTAGTACTGGGAAATACTGGAAGCCTTGTCGTGTTTAACAGTTTTGACAAATCGTTGGTTTATTATAATAAAAATGAATTTTAGAAAATAAGCACAATGTTTAATGAAATCTCCAAAAGTTGTTTCGGTTAAGACATCCAATTGGTAAATTAATTATCATATCAATATTTAACAATAATAACATTCTAATCCACAGGTTGTCAATTCTGTGGTAGTTGTAAATATTATTACAGTAATTATCAATATGACATTATTAAACACATTAAAACATTCTTACCTTGAAATGCAAAATATTCAGTTTACTAATTTTATAAATATTATCATATTAGGTAATTTAAAAATCATGATTGATTTATATTAATTTCCCGTTAAGATATTAAATTTATAAAATACAATAAACATATTTCTTTTTACAACATTAATAAATATCAACATATTTCTGAAAGTTAAAATTGATCAAATTTTAAATACATTAACAGATTAATATTTCAATTTCATGACGCTCATATAAATTTACATTTCAGTTTATAAAAATCATATTTACAATAAATAAATCCCAATAAAATTATTAGACTATCATTTAATTGTTCACAACCAAAACCTTATATTTAACTACTCACACATAATTATTACTACTAACAAAATTAATACAACAATTAATCTACAAATCATAACTAACTAATTAACTAAAATTTACATAAAATAACTAAATGAATAAAAATCATACCTTTGTAGACTTTGATTTTTCCAAGCTTCTAATCTCCAATAATCAACTCATCACACAATAATTATTACAAACATAAAATCATAAAATTACAAATTATTACAAACCATTCTTCAAACTTGATAAATACATAAAAAAAACGAAAATTACAACGTAATGACTTAATGACTTCAAACTATCAAGATCACTCAAGAAACCTCACTGAAAATTTTATGAACTCGAAAATAAGAACTAGAGAGAATTTAGATACGGATCTAAAACTAAAACTAATCTACGAGAATGAGAACTCGGGATATTAACTAAGAGGAGAATGTGTGTAACCTCTTTTTTTGAACTGAAAACTTCATATATTTGTATACCCACCTTCTTGATAGTGCATGCATCAATCATCTTTGAATTGTTTAGCTTGACCAACTCCACCATATATTTCTTTTGCTTAATTAATGTTTTGATGGAGTATGACTTAGCACACTTGATCATCACCTTCTTCTCTTTTTCTCCTTTCTTTCTTCTTCTTTCTGGCTCGAACAAAAACACATACATGCAAGTGTTTAAAATTTTTTTTTCTTGGTTTTTCTGCTCCTTCTTTTTGCTCGGCCGAACTCACAAATGAACATAACTTACTTTTGTCTTCTTTTTCTTTGGTCTTGTTCGACATACACACACTAACATATATTTTTATATATATTTTTTCTTTTGCTTTTCTTGGTTTTGAGTTGGACAAAAGAGGAAACCCACGTGACAAAAAAATATGTGATATTCCTCTTGTCTCCCACTTCCCTCATGTCCCCATGCTTGGAATTCTTTTGATTTTTTTAATTTAAAAGTTTTTTTTTTTTTTTTTTTTTTTTTAGATTCCTAATTTTTATGAATTAAAAATTAATTTTCGGATTTTATAAAAATATATATTTGTATATAATTAATTTATGAGATAAAAATATAAATGGTTGGAAAATAAAAGGTTTAAATGTGTTTTAATAAAATAAAAGGCTAAAATTCGAAATTAAAATAAATAAAAAACTATAATTAAATTAAAAGTAAAATTATAAACTAAGAAAGCTAAAAATAATAAAAAAAATAAGTTTCATAAAAATATAAAAATATAAAAGCTACAAACAATTATCAAAATAAATAAATAAAAATAAACCTAAAACTAATAAAATAAATGCCAAAATAAAAATAAATTGGTTTTAATAAAAATAAAAATAAATAAAAACGTTTTTCTAAAAATATAAAAGATAAGAATTTTAAAATTAAAATTAAAACTAATATTGAAAATAATAAAGACTAAAATTCTAAAATAAAAAAAATAATTGGTTTTAAATAAAATAAGAAAATATAAAAGTAGTTGGCAAAATATAAAAAGAAAATGGTTTAATAAAAATAAACTACGTAAAAGAAAATATATAATTAAAAATAACTAAATAAAAATCTATATAAAAAATAAAATTAAACAAACTAAAAATAATTAATTGAAATAAATCTATTAAAGAGAAAAAAAAAACTAGTTTAAGCTAAAAATAATAAAAACTAAATTTATAAAAATTTAGAGAATAAAAATAAATTAAAAATGGTTTTCTAAAATGGTTTGGTGGTTTAGGGTTAAAAATGGTGGTTTTAGGGTTTTGAAGAAATAATTGGTTTTAAAAAGAATTATAATCTAAATAAAAAAAATAAAATATCCCATAAATTAAAATACACATATATATTTTTCTTCCGTTAAGCCCTGCAAACAAAAACACACAAATTAGTTCATTTTTCGACGTAAAATGATGAAATACGTTAAAAACATAATTTTTATTTTTTAGCACGCATTAACGCAAATCATAGTTTTTAAGCTCGAAAATATTGTAAAGTCTTAGGTTTAAGGATAAATTTTATCATTAAAGCTCAAAAAGAGATCGCAAAATGATCTCTAAACAAAGACCTAACCCTAATTTTCGGTCAAGCCTCCGTTTAGGGTTTAGTTTCTATAAACTATAAATCTAAGGATAACAATTATAACAATTCAATTAGAAAACAACCAAAATGCTTTGATAACCACTGAAAGGTTTTTTGCAAATCTATGAACTAAAACCCTAAGTTCACATGCAACCTAGATTGGATCTACATTTTCTCAAATTGAACATATAATAAAATCCCTAAAGGCCAACAGAAAATTTCTAAAGAAAATAATTAAGAAAACTAACCTTTAGTTTTAATCTTGAAGCCAAGCAGCACAAGTGTCATGCCTCAAATGAGACCACACTCAGGAGCTAGAAGGAGGGGACGAAATTCCAGAGAGACAGAGGGAAGGTGGCACAGGTTTTTGGGGTGTGGAGGAGCTCTATTTATAGCTTCTAGGTGGTGATAGTCAAAACCCTAGATGAGCCCAAATCAAGATAAGCCTTTTATCATTTGGACCAAGCCTTTTAACTCCTTTCTGGGTTTCGAAATTAAGGAATAATCCCTCCTTAATTTCGCCGCCTATATAATTAATCTGGCCAGTTATCACTCAACTATTGAGTAATTATAAAATAGCCCCTGCATCTTTAATTAATTAAATTAATCATTAAATTAATTCTAATTAATTCTAGATTAATTTCCAATTAATTAATAATGTTTCTAATTAACATATTATCACCATAATATATTAATAAACTATTTATTTTATTTCTATTGATTTATTAATCATATAATAAATCAATATTTCTCTCTCTTGGAATTTCTGCCAAACCTCTAGCTATGAGGGCAACCCAAATGGACTTTGCTTCTATTAAGTCATAGCTTAGACACCTAATCCAACAACAACATTCGTTTTTAGCCGATTGTCTGAACTTGACGATGTATCTCCTATCTTATCAAGAACCTCACGTATCACGAGATAGAAATAACATTCATAATCAGTTTATAAGGGGTCCCCAAATAGTATCACCCGACCTTCCCAAACTAACTTCTTGGTTCAATCCTTTGCCACTTTCAAGTTTACCGTCATTAAATGCTTGTGCAACCTTTTGAGCTCGAACTTCTCGCAACATTTCTTTTCTCTTACAAGAAACTCCAATGACATTCAATAAGTATCTCAAACAACCAACCACAATCTATGCTCTTTTTTGAAACTGCAACAAGTGTTAATTGAAGTTTATGAGTAAAACAGTGAACATAGTACACAACTGTGGTTTCCTTTAAGATTAAAGTTTTAAGGTCATTAATTTCACCCTTCATATTGCTAGCTCAATCCTATCATTGACCTTGAATTTTAGATGGACTTAATAAATACTCTGCAAGCAAAGAATAAATTTCTTTTTTAAGAGATAAAGATGTGCTATCAACGACGTAGACACCACCGAGAAACCTTTCAACTATGTCACCTTTCTCATCTACATATTGAAGGGTTTTCTAGCAAACAATGAACACAAAAATTCCTTATGGTTCACATGCAACCCTAGAAAGATCTATGTTTTCTTCTATGAAGATAATAAACTAAATCCTAAAGGCGAACAATAATTACTAAAGATCAAAACTGAGAAAACCAACTTTTTGATCTTGTTCTTGAAGCTAGCAGCACAAGTGTCCTGCCTCAAATGCAAGTCACACCCAAAGCAATGGAGAAGACAGTACAACAGAGTTCTCTTGTTCAAAAGTGGCGCAGGAATTAGGGAGCCAGGAGGTTCCTTTTATAGCCTCCAAGGGTTACAGCTAAAACCCTAGAGGAGCCTCCTTAATGGGCAAGCCTGTTGACCATTTGGACCAAGGCTTCTAAACCCTAATTAGGGTTTTCGCCAACTATGGAGTTCCCTCCATATTGGCGCCAACTTTGGCCCCTGGCTACTGGCTTGCCAGTTATTCAACTATTGAATAAATACAAACCAGTCCCTGCACTTTTAATTAATTAATTTAATCACTAAATTAAATCAAATTAATTCTAGATTAAATCTCAATTAATTATTATAGTTTATAATTAATATATTAACACTTAAATATATTAATAAACCATTTAATTAATTCTATTGATTTATTACACAATTAATAAATCAACCTTTACTCTACTGAACTCTATCCTAACCTCCAGCTATGAGGGCAACCCAAATGGACTTTGCTTCAATTAACAAGATAAATATAAATATAAAGTCATGGCTTAGACACCTAATCCAACACATATCATAAGCACAAAGACATTTGCTCTTTATGAATTATATCAGCCGATTCATCTACCAATATTGCAAAGTAATCTTCACTAAGTTCTTTAATAATGGCTTTAGTTGTTTCTTTTGCACAATAGTTAATGAATTCTTTTTGAATGGAAGGGGTTGTTAGTTGTAAGTTCTTTGGTGCATTTTTCAATACAACTTTATAAACTTCTTCATTATGTTTTGCTAACCATTGAAGAAGTTCAAGAAAATTCCCTTTAATCCTTGACTTTCATCGTGACCCGAGTTGGTATTCTTTTTGGGTTTTTGTAGATTGATGGTCAAAAGCACATTGAATTGATTTTTTGAGTTTAGTAAGCATCTCAAACTTTTCTCTAGCTCGATTATGGATACTATTAATAGCTCCAACATGTTTATCGAACCTATTTGGTATATTTCGACTTCTAAAGCCGTTCTTAACAAAAGCATCTCCACGCTTTCCACTAGATTCATAATTGCCTCTGAAAAAGTAGAATATAAAACAAAACGATGCATCCTTTTCAACACTATATTCAAGCCATGTATATTTATCAAACCAAGTGGAAATAAAATGACACATATTCCTTCCAAAGTTTGTTTGAGGAAATTCATGACTACGCGGTTGACAATGACCTCTTTGCATATATTCTCTCCTCGCGGCATCTTGATCGTTGGGATGATAATCAAGAATACTCTTTCTCAATCGCGTATCACGTGGAAGTGTATTTACATCAAAGTGTCTTTCTCTCTCCCTAGATGAAAATTTTGTGCTACATTGCGTTGTATTAGCCGGGGTCGAGGAAGAATCATCTTGGGTTTTTGTTTTCTTTTGAGCATTAACAAACCAATCTAACGTTCCTCCTTTCTTCTTGCGTAAATTTGACAAATTGTTTTCGTCGTCATTCATTATCGTCAAAAATAAATTTAACCTAATAAGACTAACACAACTAATAATCTAGAAAATAAAACAAAACTAAATGCTATAATATTCAAATTAGTTGATACAATTTACATATGAATCCAATATAAAACTGGTATGATATTGGGATTTGAATATCCAAATGATAATAATTAAACCTACAACCTAAAATAAAACTATGAATAAAAAGTTAAACTATCGTAATATTACATACAAATTAATATAAAAATAATTGAAATTTTAAAAACATAAAATTTATGTATGTGCTAGACGTTCATATTTATATTGGAAATACTATTACTTTTGACATAATAGGAAGGAACTACTTTCACTTTTAGAATAACAGGAACTAGTTGTTTTCATTTTTTACTTTATGCTTTTTTTATTTTAGCATTGGAAAGGCTATTGACTGAATGACAGTACATTTACCTACATCTACAAACAACCCATGTACTTTTCTATTACTATTATAACATATTAACAGTCGAAATTCAATAGCCAAGAAAGCATTTCAAGATGACAAAATGGATGAATCAACAGTTCAATATATCATTATCACACATAAAAGTAAAGGAAGAGTCTTCGAATTTCAAACGCACAAGTGAACAAAGAACCTTTTCGAATATTAGTTCAATGGATATAAACGAACCCGTAGAGAAAGAGGTCAAGAGCAGAGACAATGATCAACACAACAAGATACGAAGATGAAAAAACTGACGAACAAGCAGCAACAACAACAACAACAGTTGCAACGAACATCGAGCAACATTTCTTGAGTTGGACCGACCGGTGACCGGAGAGAGGAGGAGGTCAAGTCCACTTTCGAATGGTTAGGGTTTTGTAGGTTTTATTTTTTGATTTGCTATTTTAAAGTTTAGTTGGTTTTATAAATATATATTAGAAATAAAGTTTGTGTTTATCCAATTAAATATGTTATAGCTTTTAAAGTTTGTCGATAAACCCCATTACCCAACTTGATTAGGATCTGTGAGTTTTTTTAATTGTTATTGTTTTTATTAATTATACAAATTCCATAATTAAAATAAATCTATTCTATCAAAATACGGGATAACTTTGTTTTTTAAGTTGGTCTATTAGGTTGGAATTTTAATATGGATATGCAAGCAATTCATCAAGGGTGTACATTCATTGATTTTGATTTGTTTATCGTAGCCTCCTACTTTCAATTATTTTATTATAACATTATCCTTTGAAAATTCAACCTAATTATAACAGTGTCATCCAAATACAACTAATTCCCACTGCTATAAGTGTGGGGGAGTAGAACACTCACATCCCTCCCAACCCACTTGTCACATAAGCTTTTCTCTCACCTCGCACTTCCATCTTTCACCATCTTTTAATCATGGAAGCAGAACTTTCCCAACCCTCCCAACCCACAATGCCACATCATATTTTCTATTTTTAAAATAATTAATTAAATAAAAAATTAAAATGACATTTAATTTAAGATGTATGAAAATATGGAAAATTCCTTTCCAAGTCTTCAACAATCCATACAAACAGTCTTCTACTCATCCGGAACCTATTTCTAAAGTTAACATCCCCAAACTTTGAATTGGGAACAAAGTAGTCTTGATTAAGATGCTTCTCAGCAGTTGCTCGATCTCTATGGAGATAAGTTCTAGAGCGATGAGTGCTTCAACAATCTGCACAAACAGTCTTCTACTCATCCGAAACCTATTTTCGAAATTAGCATCCCCAAACTTTGAATTGGGAACAAAATAATCTGGAATGAGATGCTTCTTAGTAGTTTCTCGATCTCTATGGAGATAAGTTCTAGAATGGGGAGTGCTTGAACTTGCATTATCTGGAACAGAAGAAGTGCAACTTGAGCAACAATCGCGTACATATCTGTATTGTTTTGATGAATTAGACGTTGACGATAAGCACACACTAGGTTCATCAAGTATTTTGCTGCAGACATGCGAATCGAAAGAATCAGAAGAACCCGAAGAGCCCATTTCAACTTAAAATTAAATTGAAATTGGGATAATAAATGTGTGATATTTTTTATGGAAGGAGTAAAAAAAAGTGAATGTGAGAGAATGAAAGAAAAGAAAAGTGCGATTTTGGAAGTAGGAGAGGGGGTATTTATAGGAGTGAGGGGTTAAGTTTTAATTTTTTTTAATTGTTTGTGGGTTCACTCGGCTTCACCAAACCGCAAGCGAACCCTCCACCTTCCATCTTTCCCGAACCCGCGGTGGCGGGGCAGTGGCGCCGACGGCCCCGATGGTACCGACTCTCTTTTCACCTCGAACCCGCTTGATCTATTGTTTGCTCCGTCCAACCTAATTGGACAGATTTTTTATAATATGATGTCATAGTTTGAATATATTTTTTATAGAACAATGTTATAGTTGGTTGGATTATCTAACTACAATGGCTTAATAAGAAAAAAAATGAAAGTACAATTCTGCAATAAAAAGCAATAAAAGTAGGGAGTGATAAATAAAGTTTTTGCATTCAACTCAACACTTGATCACATTTACTGTCCGTTAAAGTGTGTTTGAATAGTTTGCAACCTCTTAATGTTATGTACTTATGTACAGGTTTTAGGAATGAGATGGTCGAGTGTTTTGTATGTCGAGAGTATTGCAAGAGTGAAAAAGCCATCTTTAAGTGGTTTGCTTATTACAAATTACACTTGGCTCATCAAATTTTTGTATAGTGGCCACGATTGCAGCAAAAATATTCCCGAGCTCATTATGTGGATCGTCTCATCATGTAGTTGGTGTAGTCTTTTTGATTTCTAGTTCATGAATCGAACCTTTCTCTATATTTGTTATGTGGCAAAAGCATTATGAATCCATTTAGTGTTTGTTGTGAAAAATAGGATAGGCCATAACATGATGATATTATATTATGTTTGACATGTATTGGATTAAGACTAAGACTACTTTATATCGATATAATATGAAAAAAAATTGTAACTTTTTTTTCCCACCTAAAAAGGTGAGATTGGAATGGGGCAACATTGTAGCGCATTTGATTGGGACTCGGACAGACTCTATTTGGACAAAGGTCCCACTCGAAAGGTGTGCATTGAACATAGACTCATGTGGATGGGAAACAAATTGCATTCTTTTTGTTCCACCCAAAAAGATGGGGCATGACAATAGATATCACCTTATAATGCGTTTGGAACTTGTGTCTATGGTTATTTTTTATCTCACCCAAAAAATGGGACATGACAAAACATGAACCAACTATGTTTATAAAAAAACATCCTTGTGTGAATTAAACTATAAGATCATCACCATTTCATGCTCACACAAGTTAAATATGCCTACAAATGATCATATACATCCTGCTTTGTAATGGCAACACTAAACAGATGGTACATTAAAGAAAACCATTATAATCACAATCATTAGTCAACCAAGCTAACTGTCTCATCGCAACCTTTACCTTCTCAATCCTTTTAAAGAGTTCTATAATTCATTCTAAACTATTCTCATCTGGCCTCCGATTAGGAAGGAACAGTTATGATTCCACTTGAGATCCAATTGTAGCTGTAAATTAAGATTCCTTCAGTTCGCATTTGAGAATGTTTCTGTTGATCGGTGGACAAATTACTATGCAATTGTCACAAAATCGATAAATAATTATATGGCCAGGTGGCCCAAACAGGGAGTGGCACTCCCCTGGTTGACTATCAATTATAAATTTGTAAAAGGAAACAAGTTAACAAAAGCTGAACGCGCCTGTTGGTAATCAAATAGAATAAACACACATAATCGACAACATATGTTGTAACCTGCAACACACAAACACAAACATTATGAAATTCAGTTGTGGCCAGAGCATTAAGTTCCCCGGTTATGACTTAAAATTTCACCTTACTGAACGAAAACCAGCAAAACACTGAACCATGACTACAAGCAGCAAAATAGTATGCACCTTATGTGTTGTAACCATTAGCAACGAGTGCCAGTCAGTATTAACAGAACATTTTAAATCCACATCACATATAAACTTTCTTAAATCATTTGGTAAGCTCGTGGATTTCCACAAACATAAAACAAGTATTTTCACATAATGTGTGTCTCATTCTTCAGAAAAGCAAAGAAATGAGGGTTCTGTGTGTTGACAATATTAAAAATTTCAAAATAGTTTACCAATCCATAAGCATATACGAGTTCTCTATGTACCATAGATATACATCTTGATATTGATGAAGACGTAATCCAAGGGCCTCTAAAACGACAAAACCTCAATAAAATCAAATTTGTAATTTACAATGATTAAAATTACTATAAATCAAATCCAGAAGCAAAATTTGGAAGAATGACAAGTAATGGAACACATTACACATCTGATTATCAAAACATTATGATATCTTATTCTGTTGTGTTGAGTTGCACACGATCGAGATGCAGTAGCATTAGTTTGCCCATGTTACCAAATGCATCTGTTTTCAATCGAGACTGCCATGTAGCCTCTCTTTCTCAAGCATTTTCACGTAAAGGATGAGTCCTTGAAGATTCCCCCACACCCTAAGAGTAAAGGAAAAGAAAAAAAATCTTGAAGGTTACATAAATATACATAGATATAATAAAAAACGCTATGAAATCAGATAGTTACTTTGATGTATATAATGTTACATTTTATTGATTCAAAACACTTAATGACTCTGCATGTCACCATAGTCAACTATGTTTACATGGCTTCTTAGATTGTTGATCAACTACATCTCTTTCAAACTCTTAGAGCTATTTATGCATTTTCAACATGTTAAATGACCAAAATGCAAGGATTAGGGGCCGTATGTCCAGAAAAGCAAAGGTCTATTTAAAGATGGACACCTTTCCCTTACATTTCCTATGCTCCCACTAAGCTACTAAAAATTGTACAATTGGTCAAGAACATTAAACAATTTCATGTCCCATCATATCAGCCCCAACTACACTTTGATATTGCCAGCTTTAAGCATCCATTGCAAGGTTATAACTCCTTTTATTTTGTTACATTCTAGGCCAATCAATATATGATAGATAACATCTTTTGATGTGTATGCCTTTTATTTATCTAATGGGAGAAAGGTTTGGGTGTCAAAAAGTATACCTCACATGCGCGATCAATTATGTCAGGCTTCCTTAGGGTTAAAGCTCTAAACCACGTTTCTGTTGGTACTGAAAACACATAAAAAGTAATATGTTAAACATTATTCACTTGCACCCACTTGGACAAAGTGGGTGTGTCGATATCTATTTGATCCAACATATTAAAAGATTTAACCAATTGACGCAAATTGACCCATTTAGACGGATCAATACTTGAGTCGACCCATTTTTTGATATTCTCTTATTTTAGAGGTCAATTAAATCAATAACAAATGGGTGGATCCGCATCATATGATGCTTTTAATTTTAAATAACTAGGTTATGATCCTTCTATTTAAAATGCATGGGTCATTATCTATCTATTGGGTCAGATCACCATACATGACACATGACAACAGAATATTTATTAAAAATGATATTTACATTGAGATTTGGCGTCGTCCCCAACGAATTTACGGTGATAGGGTCTCAAATCAATGTTAGGCATAAAAAATCGCCAATTGTGTAGGATGTATTCTCCTGTAGTTGTTTGAAAAGGAGAGAGATCACCACCAATGATGTGATTCCATGACTTGTAATAATCCAACACATCTTCTTCATCCTTGTCTTCATCATCATACACAAGACTCACCCCACACTCCGGTCTAAGTTCATTATACCTTGAATTGGTGACAGTAATAGTAACAAGGTCACCTCCCTCCATCTCATTCATCCCAAACATCCAATGACTTAAAAACCAACACTTTCCAACTTCATATCTGTCCCAATGACGTTGGTATATCCACATGCGGTTCTTTGTTATATTACTAATTGTGATCATTGGCGTAATGGGGAATTGATCATCATCAGATCGAAATATATACCACTCGGGAGGTCCAGATGTGTGCAGGGAGCAGAAGTTGAGTCCTCTAAGGTTGTTTGGAGACGATGGGATGGTAAATGATATTGACGGCGCTTCGCTTCTATGCATAAACCAACTCGGCATCTCCTCCTGCTCATACATTATGCTGAATATTCCAAATTCATAAATCATCTGCCACAACAACCACCTTAATTAATCACCTAATAATTATATTGTACATATTCACATAAAGACAGACGGTTAACTAGACAAAACCTGGATTTCACATTCCATTGAATTGGTTCCCACATGCCTTTCGTTAAGGAAGTCTAAATTAGTCCAGCCCAATCTATGTAATACCTTTTCCTCAACATCCACCACTGGTTGGATTTTCACAATGCCTTGAATTTCATGTGATTTAAGTTCGTGAGATAGCATGTTCCATAACTGGAGTGGGGACATTTCTGGATCAAATAAAACTTTTTGTACATAATGCTTAGCGAAGGACAACTCTGCTAGTGTGCGTGGAGGATACTCGATTGACTTCAATTTTCTACAATTCTTCATACTAAGTATCTCAAGTCTAGGAAGGGTTCTCACACAGTCGGGCATGGAACTGATAGGATTGTTATCTAAATTTAAACGCTTTAAAATGGATAGGAAGCTGAAGTCCATCGGAAAGGATTCATTAGACAAATTATTATCCGCAAGTGACAACGTTACTAAATACCTCGGTAAGGAAATTGCCAAGGGCTTCACATCACTTGGTATCACACCCAAAAAGGCAGAGGAAAATGTTCTTCTATTTATGCCAATGTTGTTAGCCTTGCACATTTCTGGTGAATCCATCTCCCTAATCTTGATTCGAGAATCACCGAGATTACAACCATCGAGCAATATGGTTTTAACATTCTTTAACATGCTTATGTTCCTTGGAAGTTTTTCAAGCTTCTTGCAGTAGCTCAGATCGATGTAGACAAGTTCAAGACAATGCTCAATTGATTCACACACCTCAAGCAAGCCAATGCATTCTTTAGCTATTAACTTCTCAAGTGCACGTAGTTGGCCAAAACCACCCACAGTACAAAGTTTTTCACAAAAACTTAAATTTAGAATCTTCAATGATCCAAGTAACAGCTGATAAAGAGATAAGTTAGATTAATACTAAACTTCATCAACTCAACATGGATAAAAATTAAATGGACATAAATTACCTTTTGCATTTCCAGGGGTCTTTGTGGATTAACATAACAGACGCCGAATGACTCAATATTGCTATATGACATGTCAAGAGCAACCAGATTCTGCATAGGTAAGTCTAAAGGTATAGACTTTAAAGGAAACCCATGCATACACAACCATCTTATTTCTTCCGGAAAGTTCTTATAAGAGCCATCCATTTGCACATAATTGAGTTGTAGTAGCTTTATATTATCCATTTTCCTCAATGTATCTGTTTTTATATATGATGCATGCAACGTCTCCCTCTCAAACATCCGCATGTTAAGGGCAAGGCCTATAAGATATTCCTTACCCTAAGAATAAATTTAATGCCAAAAACATGTTAAATATAGAAAACACATATAAAATACTTTGAACATGCACACTACTAACAATTATACATGGCCTCTAACCTTTTTTTGTTTCAACACTCTGAATGACTCCTCGTGACACCATAATCGACTTCGCTTCCATGGCTTATTAGGCGATTCTTGACTTACTTCTAATCTTCCCATCTCTTGAACCAACTCGTGCATCTTCAATTCGTTATTACATCCAATGCTAAGAAGGAATCTATCAATGAGATTCGGGATCCCAGATCTTGTGTCTCTACCACATGCCTCTAATACTGTTTCAATAACATCTCTAGGCATTCCAACAAAAAAACAAGCAATATCCTTAAACAAGTCCTTATCATTGGTTGATGACAAAGAATCAAAGCTCATTCTCAAAACATTATTTACACGGGAATCAGTTTCTTTCTTTAGCCTTTTGATGCAACCTTCCCAGTAAGCTACATCTCGACTATGTAGAGACTTCCCTAAAATTTCAAGAGCCAATGGATGTCCATCACAATACTTTACAAGCTCATCAGACACCTTTTCATAACCTTCCTTTAGACGATTGTACATGAATGCATGAAAATGCAAAAGTCGTCTTGATTCGGTCCAACTTAAGCCTTTAAGGAAGTGCTTTGCATGCTTGGGTTTAATCTCTCTTCTAAACAGTTTACAACTCTCTGTCAATCGTGCGTCCTTTGTTGTTATTATAACTTTGCTTCCGGGATGAAAACCTTTGCTTCCAAGTAATGCATCTAATTGATCAGGACTATCAATATCATCAAGAACTAGAAACAACCTTTTACGGGCTATTAAATTCTCTATCTTTGAGGTGTATTCTGAAACATCATGAACTTTAATTCGACTTGTTTTTGAAATGGCACTGCATAGTTGCCTTTGTATATCAAGCAATCCATTAAACTTACCATCACATCTCCTACAAGTATCTTCAATAAAGCTCCTTTTGTGGAATGCATGACCATGTAACCCATAGACATGTTTGGCTAAAGATGTCTTCCCGATCCCGCCCATACCCAAAATAGTAAGTATGTCTACCGTATGTGTGGCTCCATCTTTCAACCAGGATGTGATGAACTCAATGGAAGAGTCCATCCCAATAAGTAGCGGTTGAGCAATCCGTGAGTGTACAGCTAATCGACGATAGATGTCATTCACGATTTCTTCAATAAACTCTGTCTCTAGCCTGAAACTTGATTTAATAAGAACTAAAAAACACAATCCACAAAAGTAACAAAAGTGATTTGTAGCTTCACTTAACCTGAGATCCAAACCAATATTATTAAGTTATTATTTTTAATGTTTTTCACATCAAACTATATTGTATCCGCACTTCCAACCATACAAGTATATCATGTATAACTATAGATGTTGTTTTTCATGGATCTGAACAAAATGCCGTAAAATAATTGTGGGTTATACTTTACAAGTTACAAGTAAGAGCAACAACTTATCATAAAAGATTATATGATTTGGTAGTAGTATGGTGTATTTAATAGTTAGAAGCATAACAAGCTATTCAAAATTTTCTATTTTAATGAAAAACGTATAAAGAAACAATTGAAATGGTTTATATAAATGAACTAACTTATGATGAAATACTAAATGCACAACAAAGGTATTGCATTTATCATAATGGCTAATATATCCATATGAATTGATTTATGAGATCATGTAATAGGATACTTGGATTCAATTTTATGCATCTTCTTAATCCTAATAAATGAAAATTTTGATAATATTGAGGGAAATTATAAAAATGCATTGGGAGAAGATGTATATTTCATCTGCTAATCAAAAAAATTGAAGGTACACGGAAATACGGGTTAGAAAGTGGTTACCTTCCATTTACATTTATCCCTTTTAAATCAGAAACTTGTGTAAGCGCTTTATTCCATCGGTCCATCTTTTGAGCCCACTGACTTCTTTTATTTGCATTTGTCTCTGCCTCCATTGTCTGTTTATGCTTAGCCATCGCTTCCCCAAAGCTACTTTGTTGCTTCCTAACATGGGTAGGCTCAACATGATAAAAGATTGGGATAACTATATGGTTAGATGTTATATGCTCCTCAAGGATCAGCACCAATTCATCCAGACACCATGTTGAAGTAGCGTAGTTCTTGGACAACACAATAATAGAAACCCGAGATGCCTTAATTGCATTGTCCAATTCTGGTTTCAAATCTTCCCCCGTTTCAATCTCTTCATCATCCAAGAATGTAATGATATTGGCATCAGTGAGGGCCTGATAAAGGTGATCAGTGAAACTATGACGAGTGTCAAGACCCCTAAAACTTATGAATACATCATATCTATGATGATGAGTTGTTGATGAAGATGAAGATCCTTTTGAGAGTTCAGACACAAAAACCATTATGAGTAATATATTAATGACCCTTCACCCTTCTATCTCAGTAAGCTTTGAAATTCCTCCACACGTTATTGGTTATGAAAGGTGATTTCACCGGCTTTCCTCACTTCTGTTTAAATTTCAATGTCAGGATCCCGTACATAACCTCTACATAAAATCCAAATTATTAGTATATACAATATGCAACTTAAACCTCAAAAAACAATTTAAACCTCAATAATAATAATAATAATAATAATAATAATAATAATAATAAATTAATAATAATCTTAATCTTAATCATAATCATAACCATAATCATAATCATAATCATGATCATCATCACCATCATCATAATCAGAATAATCATAAAAATCATCATCATCATAATAATAATAGTAATAGTAATAGTAATCATCATAATAATAATAATAATAATAATAATAATGATAATAATAATAATAATAACAATACCTTTGAATTCTTCAAAATAAAACTTTTAGGAGATTAATATACAATACATATGCACCTCCAAAACTTTTCCATGTGAATTAAAACACCTCGAAATGTTAAAAGTTCATTATATGAACTCTAAATGTGTTAATATGCCAATTTATATCCCCAAACTTCGAGTGTCATGTTGATTTTGGAGCTATACAGTGCATAAGTAAAATACTGCCAACCTTGGTTGTTTTGTATGCAGGTGGCATAGGGAAACGAAGCTAGGCCATCTAAAGACCGGAAAAGGAAGACAACATAAGCTGCCACTTTTCGAGTAGAAGCAAACTGAAAAATCTCTCCAACAGCAATGTCATATTCTCGTGGCATTGGTAATTATGTCACGTGTTTTTGAATCCTCTAACCAACACATGTATAGCTAAGTATTGATATAGAATAACCATTACATTTCCATGGGAATTTAATAAAAAAAAAAAAAGCATTTACTCAATTGAATTGGTTAACCTGCTTTTCCGGTAAACCTACAACGTCCATACTATTATTTAAATAAAATTTATTTGAAGTTCATCAAAGTAATCCTCAAATAAAGCAGCACCAAATACCAGTATAGAAACAACTACAAGATCCATTATCACTGCCTATGAAAGGAATTGCAAAACATATACGGTATACCCCATTTCAAGCTTCCACTAGATATCAAGAAACAATTAAACATACAAATATATAAAAATAAGTTTCTTGACATGATTGTTTATAGAACCCTAAATCAGAAAGAACATATTTTTAACTGTAAATTTATACATTGCTAGATCTATAGTTACAACATACATCTGAAAGATTTTTAATAACATTGATGGGCTTGTTCCAAATGGCATGCCGTGTTTTTGAAATTTGGCGTCCAATTTGAACTCTATATATACTTGCTGAAACTTCGAAGGTAAATGCAGTTTGTACACAGACATATAGATATCATTATCAATTTTGAATTGCATCTTCTTTTTGAGTTAACAAATCCTACTTGTTACAACATCCACATGAAAAAGCTATCCAATTAATGAAACAAAGTACACAAATGAGGAAGCGGCCAAGAATAATTGCATCAGAAGTTGATATTATCCCTCATCTTAGGTAAGATAACAAAAAGTAAAACTAGAACCAAGATCATACACAATCTACCAGTGACCGAAGCCAACCATGAAAAGTCAAGTAGGTACAAAAAGAGCAGCCTAAACTGCTACTACGAGCATGTCAATAAGGAATGACTGTGTGACAATGATTTAAGTCACAAGTGACATAAGCTTTGCTGACCAATGTGGTAGGTGTTAAATCTACAAAGAATTCCCTCATCAAAATGTACCTCGAAGCATAAACCTAATCCAGCTTATTTGAAATAAATGAAGCATTAATTGATTAATCTACAATCTAGAATCTGCATTAACCACATCCTAATTTTGATTCAAGGAATATGACACCGTGGAAGTACTCCACAAAAGCCGGATGTCTTTCAATCTGGCTTCAAAAGATCAGCAACTTTTGCATAATGGGAGCATCACTAGGCAATTTAGAATTACTACAATAGAATATTTATCTTGTTCATTATCAGTGTTTAGGTTACCATTAAGAAGCAGATAACATTATGCAATGATGAAATGGGATGATTTTTATAATCAATAAAAGATATATTCGAGATATTTTAAAAATAAGTTAAATAAGCTCATTAGAGCTTAATCTGAGTAAATTTTTTAAAAGATTGCCTATAAAATATTTTTTTTAATTTCAAAAATAACTAATTAAAATAAAATTGTGTTAATATGCCACTTTTTATTCCCAAACTACGAGTTTTGAGTTGATTTTGGAGCTATATAATGCGAATATGTATATGTGTATTTTAACCCTTGACTTCCATTTGATTAACCCATATAAACATCCCTACTATTGTCAAAATAAAATCCATTTGAAGTTCACTTAAACAAATCAACAACAAACCCCATTCTATAAATAACTACAAGATTCACAATTACCTCCCACAAGATAAATTGCAATACATGTAGGAAATTTCAAGCTTGCACTACATAGCAACAAACAACTAAAAGATCTGAACAAAAAAAGGAGTAAGTTTCCTGACATGGTTATTTATAGATACCCGAAATTAGCAACAAAATCTTTTCAAATTTGAAATTCTCTGTCACTGGATCTCGTATCAGCATAAATCTAAAGGATTCCGACTAACAATTATGGGCTTGTTCCAAATGATATGTTTTTGAAACTAACAAGCCCCGTCATGCCCTTTCTAAGGTTTCAATTTCAAACTCACAATGGTAATTGAACAACAGTAATTGAAATAGACAAAATTCAGTCATCTGTTAACATATTAAACAATGATTATGATGTAATTTATGATTAATAAGTTGGAAATTTTCTAACATCACATGATATAACTTGTAAGAATGTTCTTTCATAGTTACCTGCCAATAAGAAGGCAACAAGAACTGATGCAGCGATGATATAGGTAAGAGGATGAAGCAGCAGTGACGAGGTAGAGAAAGATGACGAGTGAATTTACAAAGGTTTGTCGGCGGAAACAGGCGAGTTAACGAGAAGGAACGAATTTAGATAAGGCGAATTCCAAGAAAATTAAGAGTATATCGAGGCAAATTCTAAGAAATTATTTAAGTCTGCAGGGAAACAGCGGGTCAACGAGGAACGAAGGGAGACGGCCGTGATGAATTTGCTTCATTTGGAAATTTTTTTCCCAATATCTATCGTCAACAAATATTATTGAAGGTGAGCACAATTTTGACCCCAAACCCAATAATATTGGTTTTTAATTTTAAAACCGAATCTAAACCCAAAACCGATCGGTTTGGGTTTTCAGGTTTTTCAAGTTCGGTTTCGGTTTTAGAACCATAAACTCATTGATTGTGCCATTTTGTTTGAGAGATAATTGTTGATTATCAAATATCAAGTTTCAAAGAGAAGAGTGGGAAGAGAGCTAGGGTTTGAGAGAGATTTCATTAACTGTGAATGTGAAGTTTTTGACAAAATACAAGGAAATAAACTCTTAAATACAATGGGCTAATAGGTTAACTAAAACTAGTGGGCTAAATAAAACCCAAACCCATAAAACCTTATTAGGCTAACATCCCTTCTCAAACTCATAATGCGACAGCTATAAGCATTGAGAGTTTGTCACACAAAAAACGAAATCGAGAACCAGACAATGCCTTCGTAAACATATCAGCAATCTGTAGGGTTGAAGGAACATGCGGCAAGGTGATAGTCCCAAGTTGAAGATGATGACGAGTGAAATGACAGTCAATTTTATATGTTTTGTTCGTTCATGAAAAACCGAATTCTTGGCAATCTGTATTGCACTGTTGTTGTCACAGTGCAAGGGAGTAGGATGAGAAGCGTCAACTCCCATATTAGCAAGAAGCCAACGTAGCCAAACAATCTCACAAGTGGTGGCAGTCATAGCTCGATACTCAGCTTCAGTAGAGGACCGAGAGACAACATCTTGTTTCTTACTCTTCCATGAAATCAATGAGTCTCCAAGAAAGATGCAAAAACCAGTGGTGGATTTTTGATCATGAGGATCGCTATCCCAATCAGCATCGCTATAGGCACACAACTTGAGTGAGGACGTGGAAGGAAACACAAGGGTTTGGAATTGAGTGCCCCGAAGATATCTCAAGATACGAAGAACAGCTCCCCAATGAACAGTAGAAGGAGCGGTAACAAACTGGCTAACCACATGAACTGCATGAGAGATGTCTGGTCGAGTAACAGTAAGATAAACCAAACTTCCCACAATAGTTCAATATAGGCTTGGATCTGACAAAGGGACACCGTCTGTTGGAGAATACCTGACATTAGTCTCCAGGGGAGTATCAACTGTCCTGTTGTCAGAGAGTCGAGCACGTTCAAATAGTTCAGAGATATACTTTGTCTGAGATAAAAGATAACCTTTTGAAGATTGTGCAACTTCAATCCCTAAGAAATAACGTAGCAATCCCAAGTCTTTCATAGCAAAACGATAAGCCAAATCACGTTTCAAAGATTCTATACCATCATGATCATCACCGGTAATAATCATGTCATCAACATATAAGGATAGGAGAATCCGACCTGCATTCGTGCATCTAACGAATAACGCTGAATCATGATTACTAGGAGTAAAACCGAGAGAAGTAATCACAGTAGAGAATTTCTCAAACCAAGCACGAGGGGCTTGTTTGAGACCATACAAGGCTTTCCTAAGCCGACAAACTTCACCTGGTTGGTGAGCAATCCCTGGAGGAGGAGACATGTAAACTTCCTCATGAAGTTCACCGTTCAAGAATGCATTTTTGACATCCATTTGGAATATCTTCCATTGACGAATAGAGGAAACTGCGATCAGAGTGCGGACAGTAGTCATTTTTGCCACTGGGGCAAAAGTCTCCTCATAATCCATACCATATTGCTGCGAGTATCCTTTTGCAACCAACCTTGCCTTATATCTTTCAATTGAGCCATCGGACTTGGTTTTGATCTTATATACCCAACGACAACCAATCGTATGTTTTCCATGAGGAAGCTGTACCAGATCCCACGTATGAGTCTGATAAAGAGCTGTAAGCTCTTCTGCCATAGCATTCTGCCAACGAGAATCCGAAACAGCTTCTTTTTAAGACTCCGGTTTAGAAAGCCGATGTATATTTGCAATAAAAGATGCAAATGTTGGCGAATAAGAAGAATATACAAAATCTGGCAGTTTAGTAGTCTTATGAGTACGTACAGGTCTCGATGGTGGTGAATGATTTTCTTGAGCGACAACAGGAGTGGGAGCAGTTGCAGACTGAGCAGGAGGGTTGTCTGGAGCTATGGAAGCATCATCAACTGGGGCACTAGATGTAGTGTCATCACTATCAATGGTAAAAGGATCAATATTTTGAAGTTCTAACCGAGTCATGTTGTGAGACTGGACAGGAATAGCATAGTAAGGAATGTGCTCCAAAAAGGTAACATGTCGAGAGACATACAATTTCTGACTCGCCAGGTCATAACACCGATATCCTTTCTGACCAATACCATATCCCAAGAATACACAAAGGGCCGACTTTGGAGACAACTTGTTTCGTTCTACATGAGGTCGTAAGACAAAGCAGGTGCACCCAAATACCCGTAAAGATGAATAATCAGGTAATTGACCATACAACTTTTCATAAGGAGACATTCCAGAGTTGTGGCGAGTAGGGATGCGATTAATCACATAGGCAGCAGTAAGGATAGCTTCTCCCCAAAAGACACTAGGAACATCAGAAGATAATAACAAAGACCGTGCCGTTTCTACAAGGTGTCGATGTTTCCGTTCTGCTATACCATTCTGTTGAGGAGTATCGGTACATGATGATTGGTCAACAGTCCCATTAGATGCTAGTAACTGAGTAAAATCATTAGAAGTATATTCCCCTCCTAAATCACACCGGAAGCATTTTATGACAGCAGAGTGTTGGGTCTTCACAAGAGCTCTGAAATTGCTATAAATGACAAAGAAATCTGACCTGCGCTTCATAAGATAAACCCATGTATAACGAGTATAATCATCAATGAACGAAACATAATAAGGCGATCCTCCTTTGGAGGTTATTGGGGAAGGACCCCACACATCAGAATGCACAAGATCAAAAGGAGCAAACGAACGAGTGACACTATTATTAAAAGGTAACGCAGAGAACTTTGCCAGTTTACAACCACAACAATCAGAAATGTCAACATTGTTCAAACGACCTAACACACCAGTAGAGGATAAAAACTGTAAACGTGAAGCTGAAACATGACCCAAACGAGAGTGTCAAATATAAAAATTTGAAGACGAATGACTTAAACGAAAAGACGACAAATCAACACTATAGGCCGCAATATCAGAAACTTGGAGCTGCTCCAAAACATAAAGCTCCCCAAGTTTATGGCCGATCCCAGTCACCCTCCGAGACTGTGGGTCCTGTACACAACAAAGAGAATCAGAAAAGAAGACCCAATAACCAGATTTACACAACTGACTGACCGAAACAAGATTCAAAGCAAGTATGGGAATATAATAGACATTAGTGAGAGAGATATGGGGGTAACAACAGGACCAATACCCTCAACTGGCATAGGTGTAGCACTAGCTGACATAACAGAAACATGAGGACTAGCTGATAACGAAGAAAAGGATGACAAATGTGGTGACATATGATGAGATGCACCAAAATCCAATATCCATAAGGATGAAGGAATACCTGAAGGATTATATGCTGATAGACCTGTGTGAGACATAGATGTTGACATGGCAGTAAGATTGGAAGCAATGAACTGGCGAAATTGCTCAAAAACCTGTGGATCCAAAGCTGATGGTGGTGTCATATTCAAATCGTTCTCTGTAGAAGGTACAGTAGCAGCAGCAATGAACTGTGGAGGACGAAATGGTGGAAATGATGGACGTTGTTGAAACTGTCCAGGAGGCCTGTTGAACTGTGGAGGCTGAAACTGTCCAGATGGTCTTGTTTGGTTTTGATAATTTCCCTTCCCCAACAGCAATGGACATTGAGACTTCCAATGATTTTTCTTTTTACAAAATGCACACTCATCAAATGCAACTTTCGGCTTAAACTGTCCAGATGGTCTTGTTTGGTTTTGAACAGCAAAGACAGTAGATGTGGCTACTGCCTTAGACCCTTTGTCAGATTGGGACTTGATACGGGTTTCCTCGGCAATCAACTCATGAACAACTGAATCCACTGTGGGAAGAGGAGTACGATAAAGGATTGTCCCACGTAAGCCTTCAAAATCAGACCTTAATGCCATCAAAAACTGGACCAATCTCTGCTCTTCCTTTCTGGCAATGTAAGGCTTGAAAGCCTTTAGTTCTGCAGATTCAGTGAGAGCTAATTGATCCCACAAATCAGACATAGAAGCATAAAAATCCTGAATACTTAGACTGTTTTGTTGAAGGGCTCGGATATCAAATTCTAGCTGATACTATTTTGCAAAGTTAGATTGAGTATACAGCCTTTCCAAATGGTCCCAAACTTCTTTTGCTGTGTCATACTTTGCTAACTGGGTGCCAATTGACTGAATGACAGAATTATTAATCCATGTAATAATTTTGGAATTATCAGTCTCCCAATATTCCAATAAAATAGCAAAATTGGCAGCCTTGTCATCTGTTGGTTTTCCCTTTATACCTGTAACAATCCCCCACATAGCCTTGCCCCGTAAAAAATTCTTCATTACATAACTCCAATATACATAGTTTTTACCATCCAGTTGTGTACAAATGGACTGAAGAGAGTCATCTCTTGGAGCCATAATATCAATAGACAGTCAAGCAAATATTCCAAAATTGCCCTTATGCAGATGAACAAACAACCCAATAATAGCAGCAACAATTAACTCTCAAAATCAAACATTCAACCCAGAAACGAAGCAGAAAATCAACCAAATCGAGCCGAAAATATCAATCGGTACACATAAATGAAGCAGAAAATCATACCAAAAGTGACGAAAACCCCTTGACAATCTAGCTCTGATACCATGTTGATTATCAAAGATCAAGTTTCAAAGAGAAAAGAGGGAAGAGAGCTAGGGTTTGAGAGAGATTTCATTAACTGTGAATGTGAAGTTTTTGACAAAATACAAGGAAATAAACCCTTAAATACAATGGGCTAATAGGCTAACTAAAACTAGTGGGCTAAATAAAACCCAAACCCATAAAACCTTATTAGGCTAACGATAATTATATAGAGAAGAAGGAAAGCAAATGTGTGATGACTATTAAGATATAAAAGGATCGTCTCTAGCAAAATAAAACATTTCGGCTTATGTCGGGGTTCCAACCTAGGAGCTTTGCTCCAACAAACCAACATGCTAACCACTTGACCAAGCTGATACTGGTTACAAGATTACGCAAATTGTATATATAAAACATGTATATACAGTATAGTTTTGAAAGACTTTATACAAATTGGTTCGGTTCGGATTTTCTCGATACCCAAACCGATTTTTTAGGTTTTCAAAAATATAAACCCAAAACCGATAGTTTGGGTTTGGTTTTGGTTTTATCGGGATTTTTTTCCGGTTTTTCGGTTTTGCTCATCCCTAAATATTATATATACATAATAATTATAATTTTTCATTTTTTGGAGTAATCACAAAAACCATCAATTCTATTGAAGCATATAAACGAAATATTCCCAAATTATTTTGGGTTTTGCTAATTTAACAAGATCTTAATTTTTTGCAAAAACGTGAATCCTCCAAACCTCTTACGGTCTTAAACTTTCTTAAATTCATCAAGTTTCACATATAAATATAGTATCATAACAAGTATATTCATTTTGTTTTATTCAAACTTACAAAATATATTAAACACTACGCTAATATATGTATTTTGCAAACGTACAATTGTTTAATGGATGCTATTATTCACGTTTTTTTTTTTACAATGATCATTTACATGAACCCCTCGTTATGGGACAACTTTGTGTGGTCCACTACGCGCACATCTCCCATTATGGGGTGTTTTTTTAGCACCACCATTTTTACGGTATATTCTTTTGTTTTTTACATGTATGGTAGCTTTCCACTTAGGCAACTTTTATGTGTTGCACTTATGCAAAGTGTGATTTTATGAATTATGATGAGCATTCGTGAATTCATGTCTAACTTATTGTGAGTATTAATTCTTTGACTTTTAGATATCTTGAGTTAATATTACCATTTACATATATAACCACGTCTAGATTTAATTTTACTTTCCTAGAAAAAACATGGGCAAATGTCTCTAACGCAGTACCTTATACATTTTATAATTTTTGGCGTTGCCTTTCTTGCAAACAACCCAACACTTGATCTGTTTTTTCGATTTCTCCCGTTTTAGAGCCTAGTATGCACGAAGGTGGCATTGCTTTTTGGTTATATAGCAGCCAGTAATGACTAGCTACTACATGGCACTACTTCTATTACTTAGGTTAAAAATGAGCGTGTAACAGATATTCAAAATCTGAATAAAATCAGAAGAATAATCCTGATACACTCTAACACCCATAATTTCGGGTTGGAAAATTTAACCCTTAAGTGTAGTTTTTCATAAAATAAAATAAATTAAATAAAAACATTTGATTTAAAATTTCAAATTTAGTTAAGCTATCATAATTTTAAAGAGAAAAAGATAAATATATTTAATCTCATTGATCACTTTTCAAAAAATGATAAAAATTAGTCCATCACCCAAACAACCTTATTTTCACAAATATAATCTGCGAAATTCGTCAATCATATGCAAAATGTTAATGTTATCTGCGAAAGATGCATTCTATTTAAGGGGAAAAAAGTTATTTTTAGTTGCATGTAAGTATTTTGTAGATGGCATCTGCAAAATGCTCTAATATTCATCTGCAAACATCCTTTTCACAGATGGAATTTGCGATTTTGCAAATAACATATGTGAAAATGGATTTCGCAGGTGGTGTATAAAATCGTAGATTCCATTTACAATATTGCAGCTTTACTAATAGAACCATGTATTTTTCCGGTCATTCATACTGCAAAAATATGAGATTGTGACATCCTTTATTTTGAGCCTGCTAGTTTTGACATTTTTAATAGAAAAATAAGTTTTGGAAAAATTAGATTAAATAAAATAATTAAAAGATCAAACATAAGGTTAATAAATTCATATTAGATGTTTAAGTTGAAATTCCTAACTTAGGGATGTTGGTAGGAGTTATTTGTATAAAATAACGAAAGAAGGACTAAAAGTGACAAATAGGTCAAACATGTAGTGTCTAACTTTGATTTAGTCAAATGAACATTTTTTTAACAATAACTATAAAATGGGGCCCTAGTCAAGATATTAGAAGTTTGTTTAAGAAATCTAGTTAAGTGGTGTTCAAATTAAAAAAGAATCATAAACGGGACTATAGTTGCCATTTGACCAAATTTTGAAACAATCTAGTTATTCCCCTCTTATTTAGAGGAAACAAACTAGACAGAGATAAGAGGCTTACATGTCCTTTTGGTAGAATTTGATTCTTGGGTGAAGAGATTTGTAGAAGATAGAAGAATGAGAAGTTAATGATCATA